>BTPG01000003.1:126611484-126946606 GCA_036245525.1 Semisulcospira habei | reverse complement strand
GCCAAAAGAGAAATTTTATTGTACACTTAATGGAAAAGGTATTTCTGACTCTGATTACCAGCACGCACTTGATGTGTGGGATAAACTAGGGTGTCAGACTATTGGTGACTACCATGACCAGTACTTGAAAGCTGACGTTTGTTTGCTAGCAGACGTATTTGAAAGTTACCATGAAAAGGGTTTGTTACACTACAAGCTTGACCCGGCTTGTTACATAACTAGTCCTGGCATGACATGGGATGCATTTTTGAAATCCAGTAAGATATTTATAGACCTGTTGTCTGATCGTACGATGGGTGAAATGGTGGAACGTGGATTGAGGGGTGGCATAAGTATTGCAGCGAACAATTATGCCAGAGCCAACAACAAATATCTGGACGGCCCGGGGTTTGACCCCTCAAGGCCAAGGTCATTCATTACGTACTTGGACGCTAATAACCTTTATGGGTTCGCAATGTGTGAGTTATTGCCCTTGAAAAACTTTTGTCTCTATGATTTGTCACAGTGTGACATAACAGACATAACAAACAATATTATGACTCATGATCGAAATGATGCGAAGGGTTGGATCTTTGAAGTAGACCTAGAGTACCCACACCATCTACACGATTACCATAATGATAATCCTCTGGCTGTTGAGAAAATGAGTATGACGGGGAAAAAAGAAGACACTAAACTTGTGCCAAATCTGAATGACAAATTCAATTACGTTTGTCACTATCGATTGCTGCAGTTTTACATCAGACACGGGTTAGTACTAAAGAAAGTTCACAGAGGAATTCAATTTGATCAGAGTGCTTTCATGAAAGATTACATAATGAAGAACACAACATTGCGTGCAAGGGATGGCAACACTGCATTTGACAAAGACTTCTTTAAGCTTATGAACAATGCCTGTTTTGGAAAGACTATGGAAAATCCTCATCACCGCAAAGATGTGAGACTGGTCACAACTGAATCAGGTGCAATTAAACTTACAGGTAAGCCACAGTACACGGGGTATAAAGAATTTCATTCATCATTGTATGCAGTGTCACTCAAAAAAAAGATTGTCAAACTGGACAATCCAGTATTCATTGGTATGGCAATTCTTGAATTGTCAAAATTATTGATGCTTGAATTTTATTATGATTATTTTAAACCGAAGTATCCTGAGTGTCGTCTGCTATACACTGACACTGACTCTATGATTATTGATGTGTGTACTGAAGACTTTTATGAAGACATGAAAACAGAGTTACACATGTACGACACATCTGACTACCCAAAAGATCACCCACTGTACAGCACACAAAACAAGAAAGTGCCTGGTAAGTTTAAAGATGAACTGAATGGTGTGCCTATTGTTGAGTACGTTGGACTGAGATCCAAAATGTATTCTATACTGCATCAGAAAGGTAGTCAGTCGAAAGCTAAAGGAATAAAAAAAATCAGCGATAAAAAATAAAGACATACGTCATGAACATTACAAGCAAGTGTTAGATGGTGCATTAATGCCTGATTATCCAAACAAGTCACTGAGATCAAACAAACATAATCTTGAAATGATTCAAACACATAAGAAGTCACTTGCAGTTGGGGACACGAAACGAGTGTTTCACAGTAAGGAAAAGGCTTATGCACCAGGTCATTACAGGCTCAAGTTATCTGAAGAAATAGCGGATGAACTGGTTGAAGAATTAATTGATGAGTTAGTTACTGAAATGAGTAACGGTGTCTGGGGGAATAATCTGTAATTCTTCTCTGACAAATGCCCTCTGTGGCGCAGGGTCGTACAGATAATATATTGTTGCGTCAGGACCGGGGACTATTTTTTTTATATTGTGTACAGACGTTGACCAGATGGGGTCTGTTGCTCTGCGCTTCACGTCGTTTTCTGATTCTCCAGGTTGATATAGATATCTCACCTGTTTAGTAAATAAACTTGTGTCTGGTGCTGGGGTTGGTCCTGTTTTTGGCTCTGTAATTGATTTCAATTTAATAGCGTCAGCAGGCTTAGGATGACCTTCATTGTTCATTGCTTTTATCACATGTGGTAATCTCTTTACCCACTCAGTGTTCCGGGTGTCATGCATGAGTTCCTTAGAATACTGGTAACTGAAAAGTCTCTCTGATAACTGTTTGTTAAAATTCTCTACAATTGCCTGTGATCTGTGTACGCCTGGAATGCCTCGTCTAACCAGTACAGCATGCTTCGCAAATAACTGATTAACTGCGCCCTTAAATTCTGATCCGTCATCAACTTGAACAAGTCTGGGGTATCTTAAAGGGCCTCGACTATATATCTTTGATAACGCTGTAGCAACTGTGGTAGCTGTTTTGTCAGATATGGGTTCAGCGTCCTTGTATCTTGACGCAATGTCAACAACAGTCAAAGCGTACTTGTATCGTTTCTTTCTTATTGTATCATGTGGTAGGAACAGGAGGTCCATTTGATGTGTGTCATTTGGGGTAGTGTTTTCAAAATGAGGTCTTGTTATTTTTCTTGGAGCAGGAAGATATACCTGCCAAATTGCTTGTCTCTGTAACCATTGTTTGACTTGATTGAGTGATATATCTCCGCCCACAGCGGCATGTAATTTCTGAATAGCTGTTGCTCCTTTCCAATATCCGATTGGAGAGTAATATATTTTCGATAGTTTATTTTCTACCCCGGGGTTCATTTCTTCTAGCAATATAAAGTCCAGTAAAATAAACAAATGTCATTCCCACTAGAACAAAGATTATCTCCCCGTTTCTTTGTTCTGTACTCGGTTGATAGTAGTCACTAAGTTTTGGTTTTGGGATAGACATGTCTTCACCCGTGACAAGAAAATAGTCCCTGGTTGCTTCGTCTGTATTTGAAAACGTATGCTGTGCGTGACCTTCAAGCTTCAATCTTTCATTGATAAAATCAAGTTTCTCAATTCTATTATTTTCATATTCTTGTTCTGCTTGTGCTAATTTTTCTGACGCTTCATTATGTCGCTTCAACTCCAGAGCAGATTCCTCTCTACCCATTTTTGAAAAGAGATAATTTGAGCCGCTAAATGCCAGGGCGTTGACCATCGCGCTTCCAATTATTACTGCTAAAGTCGCCATATTATTTTTATTTACATAGATATATTTTCGGGAATAATTCCCTGCTTGACAAGAAAATCTTTTGTCACAATCGATGCTGTAACAATCGTGATTAATTTAGCACTGTCTTCCAGATCCAATCTGCTCAAGTCTACAGACCTCATTTTGAGTAGACTTTTTCCCAGCATAGAAAAAGATACTGCTAGTCCACTTATCACGGCAGAGTGATAGATGAGGTTCATTATGTTCTTTGCGTCGCTCATTTCTTAGGCAATAAAAATTAAAATAATAAATTTATTTACTGCATATAAAATAGGTCAACGGCTTTGGATGTTACTGGCAATGTGGCGACTTCTGGTTTTGCTTTTGGAGTGTCTGATTTTTTGGTCACTGTACGAGTCAGTGGTTTGTATTTTTTGTATAATTGATAACCTACGTAACCAAATCCGACAACAAATCCGGCAACTAAATATTTTGTTGTTTGAGGTTCAGGGTCAGGGTCAGGGTTAGACTTAGTTGTTTGTCTCTCACTTTGATGAGGGAGTGACGGTATTGACGGTACTGACACTGGTCCTGATGGTGTTGGTCCTGATGGTGGATCAGTTACATGAGCCTTTTCTGTTTGTGCCTTAAGCTGTAATTTTTTTTGTCTATTATATTTGGCTAATCTTTTTCCAGCCTCAGCCCTGCCTGGACTTTTAGCCTTAGTCACAGTTTGAACCTGCGTCAAGACCGGACTGGGGTTCGGTTGTGGAGTCATCTGGGTCTCGTCCATTTTCTTCTGCGGTAAAATTTATTTTGGAGAAATCAATATGACTCCCAGTAACAAGTAAGGTTACCACAGGTGCAAGATAATTTCCAAACTCGTAAAACATGAGGCATGCTAATTTGCCTATTGAACTTGAAACAATAGGATTGCTTTCAAGGTCGTGTGATAGGCTGTCACTATCCACAGGTAGAAAGTGACTCACTGCTTTTGTGTATAGGCATACTAGAGATCTACTCAAATCACGAGTCATTAGTGAAGCAATGTGGTTTTCATATTTCGCATGAAGTTTATTCAAATCATCAGCCGAGAGAGATTCAATATCTTCTGTCATGTATTGTTTCCCGAGATAAGCTTTCGACTTGCCCGAAACAACTACAGACAAAAGACATTGTTTTTTCAAGTCTAAGTCTTTGTTTTCTACAGCATTGATATCATTCAGTAATAACAATTCATCTGAAATCATTTGTAATGTAATTAAATTTTTTTATATAAAATCAAAATTGCAGGTAATTTTGAAATTTGTTATCAAGCAAAATCATGTTTTTCTAGGAAGTTACACTGAATAGTAACTACATGCGTTTTCACCAGTCAGCTATGTAGTCAATAGTTTTTGAGTTTACCCCAGACAAGACTCCCCTGTACTATAAGGGCTGTTATCTCTCTCAGTAGGCTTATTAATATCATGCTTCACAGATTTCAATTGTGGTGTCATGTACAATAACCCTGTCCTTTAAAGCAAACATACCTGACACAGTATTGGCGATTATTGGCTTTGCAGTAAATTATAAATCACACTCTGGTCAAGTGAGAGCCAAATGAAACATCAGACGTAACCTACTGGTTACCACACACGGCCTGTGCCGCACCACATACAGCCCGAGATAAGTTTTCAAAAGCCTGGATACACACTTACAGACAAGTAAAATAAAAATGGAACACTTACCTTTGAGCCATGGCGGGGGGCTGTTTCGACTTAATTAGTCTCATCAGAAAGGTCGTCAACCTTTGACAGCCCCATTGTAGATGAAAAATGTTCGTGGTCACCTATATGTACCAAAGACCACATGTCAAAGCCAAACAGGTGTATTGCTCTCGGGTGTAGTTTCGTGTGTGTGAATGTGTGAGCTGTTTGGTACACCCTAGAAAAATCACTTGAACGCGGCACTCCCAGGGCTAGGTTCAACACCTATACCGCGTGAAAGTGAATTTTCAACACATCACACTAAGATAAAAATATTCTGTGATGTGTAACAATTTGATGGTATGTACAAAAACCCGAGAGCAAAGTAAAAGCCGCTTAAATTTCCGTTCTCAGTAAGCGGCCTAGCACTGTGGAACTACTCTGTTGTTTCCATTGTCACCACTTGTGGTTGCATCTCTATTTCTCTTTTTCTCTGTGTCACAGCTGCACGCATTTCTTTGACTGAGGTGCTATTTTCTAATATTTGCATTTGATTAAAAATTGCTGCTGCTGCATTTGTATTTATCTGTATATCCTTCTCAATAGATTTCACCTTGTCCTCTTCTCAGGCAACATCTCTTATAAATTTTTCTTTTTTTTCTGCAAATGCAGCATAATGTTTTTGCACATCTGGAAACACCTCATTATTATGTTCATACTTTAGAAGCAAATCCACAAATTTTGTTTCATTATTCATATGTTCTGTATAATTATTTTTCAACTTCTGTGTTTTCTCTTTCTGTAGTGCCAATTTTCGCACATACTGAACATTTTTCATTTCACAAGCACTATACCGCTTACGGAGAGTCGCATGATGCCTCATAGCATTTTCACCAAAATTCATATTCGTGTTTGGTGGCGCGTTACTGTGGGCTGGGTTATATTCGAAAGACTGACAATAAAGCTCATTCTGGTTTGAACCAGTTCCTATAACAGTCATGAAAGCAGGAAGTTTACCTGCCTCTAACAAAACCTGTTTCGCATGTTGTTTATTATCAAGTGCCGGTTGGCACTCACTTGGCAGTGGGCTTGAAATGTCATATGAATAGATTGCGGTGTCGTGTGCAGTGCCTCACCCCACTAGCAACTGAAAATCAACAACACGCAACACGATACAGTGTACAGAAACCGAGCTCACAAAACTTGCTCAACCAGTCTGGTTGGGTAGCGTTAAGACTCGTCAGGTTGTTTCCTCATTTAGATATGCATAACATTTTGGAAAGACCGAGATCGTTTTTTAGCCTCAGGCATGACTGGATCGGACTAAGTCTTGCCAGTTAGTGTTAATTTGACCGGATGGTTTTGTTATAATGTATTCATGGGACCATTTACCGGTTGAGAGATGTTATGATGTCAGCTCTGTAAACCGGTAAGTTGTGTATGCGTGTCTGTGTTGTTTATGTGTGTGTGTGTGTGTGTGTGTGTTTAAAAGTTCCACTTGGTCCCGACCTGACCAGGGTGCTGGTTGTGTTAAATTGATCTATGTAAGCAGGTAATTGCTTTTCTAAGTGCACTCGGATCGTGTGTTCTTTTCATGCGCAGATAAAGCCAGTAGCAACAGACGGTGTGTGCGTACATAGAAACGCAGAGGCTTTTGTCCACGTATGGGTTGATTCAAAGCGTCGTGTACATGAATGCACTTAGATCTTTGTAGTCAAGTCAATTGAAATCTGTCTGCATAAAATTCTAAAGATATGTTATGAACAGAAATTATACATATACAAGTACTGTGTGTACACAGTGAGAGTTATGCGTCTGTTAGTTTCCAATCGAAAATGTTGTGAAACGGAGCTCATGTGAATCTAGACCTCAATGTACAGTGGTAGACAAGATTTAAAAGGCCTGTGATAAAAAGTGTTATCTGTGTCGTTTTACATCAGTGACACAGTCAATAAAATAGCTTTTGTCACAACAAGCTATTATGCTGGGGATGTGCCCACGCAGGGCTGTCCCCTACCCGCAATGAACCTGACTGCATTGTCAATTTCTAAAGACCCTCTCTTGCCATAGAGATAGCGTTTGTTTGGTGCTGTGGTGTCGAGATGATTGATTGATTGTGCATTGCTTAACGTCCCGACAGTAACAAGGCTTTCTCAGGACGTGCCTGCACTGCTTGTGAAAAAAAAATCCAACTAAACAGAACATTGAATGTATGTCGCCAGCCGGTCCAATACATTAAATAAACCTAACACATGGGGCCTAAATAAAGCTAAGACCATTTAGCAACACACATCCAATATTAAGAGCTGCAGGCAGTGCAGACAGTAGGGAGAGTTTAAAAAAGGAAAATACAGGCGAATGGACCAAGGGTAGACAGAAACACATGCCCCAGAATACAGAAGAAAACCCACCCTGTGGGGCTGACCAGGTGACCCTGGGAACTAAAAAGTAGTTACCCCACCCAAGTCCCCCAGGGCAGACCCGGGTGGGGGTGTCGAAATGAAACAGGCAAAGCGATGGTAAAGTAAATGAAAATAAATGTGACAAACCTTTATCAAGACGTAAAAATGCACAATGCAACTTTGCATGTTCGCTTTTTTGGGAAACAAACAAGCTTATGTAGAACAAATGTGGGTCAAATGGTTGTTGTGATGCGTCTAGTGTGGTAGTGTAGCGTCTGTGCTTGTCGCTCTCGCTTTCAGCTCCCACCGCTGGCTAGCAGTTTTGCGAAAAGGGGAGCAGAACATGTCAGTCTCTCCCTGCCAGTACACAGCCTCTCCAACAACAAGCCTCATGTAGTGCCTCCTCGTGGTGACTCATGGTAACCGAGCACCTTACGGACTCGGGCTGAACTACAGAGGACTCGGAGGAGATCTGGCCCCCAGACATGCGGCATGCAGGCCCATCGATGTGTGGACAAGCCCTGATGCCCATGAACCAGATCCCCAGCTATGGGTAAATAGCCCCACTGCCTTGTGGGTGCCTTGGGAGAGGCAAAGGCTAGGGGAGAAAACCCTATACAAATCCGGGCAGGGATGCTCGATAGCCTTGGTTGGCAGATCTCCTTCGAGAAGGAAAACTCCAAGGAAAAACCTGAGTAGATGGGACCCATAAGCCTTGGTCGGCAATCCATCTAGGAGAAGGATACTCCAAAACTAAACCATCCTGTGCTCCCAGGATAGGCCTTTTGACCAGGAGCTAAGGGTTAGGTAACCCTGACAGAAACCCCGAGTGCTGAAGACGGAGGTACTGGGCTGCACAGCGCACTCTAATAAACCACAGTACCATGCATATACAGCCACATGACACTTGGAGATGGATTCAACAGGAATGGTGCTCGCCCTGTGGAGTCTCACCAGGCAGGTGCAGTACCGGGCTCTGCGCCTCTTCGGAGCCCACCCCCAGCGACTGGAGGACCTTCCCGACTGTCTCGAGGAGCCAGGGGACTGGGAAGTAGAGCGACTGGCCAACGAAAAAACAAGACCAGAGACAAAGAAAAAGCCAATGTGAACATCATGCACTGGAATGCCGAAGGGGTTACCAACAAGAAAACAGAACTAGAGCACTTTCTGCATGAAAACAGCATAAACATCTGCTGTATACAAGAGACGCACCTGCAAGAAGGGAAACCATTTAAGATCAGAGGATATCAGGTCTTCCGAAGTGATCGCCAAGGGAGGAAGAAAGGGGGGGGGGGGGGGGGTTATGACCCTAGTTAGAAACAACCTGAATGCCAGCGAAACCAGGAGATTCATGGAAGAGGCAGAATACATCCAGGTCAAGGTAACCACCAGTGACAGCACCCTTGACCTTGTCAACTACTACTGCCCTAATGATAAGTTGCTGTCCCTCGACACTATCCAGGTCCCGGACAGTGGATTCCTCATCACTGGTGACTTCAACAGCCAGTCCCAGAGTTGGGGATATGACACACTGGACAAGAGAGGAGAAGACATTGAGGAGTGGCAAGATGAAAACCACCTGATACTTGCCAATGACCCCGAGGACCAACCTACCTTCTACTCTCGCCGCTGGCACACCACCACTACACCGGACCTGGCGCTTTGCACTGAAGATGTTCATAAGCGCCTCAGCAGAACAGTAGGACCACAGCTAGGAGGAAGTGACCACCGCCCTATCCTCCTAACCCTAAAAGGATGCACAGCAGCTAGCTCGCCACACCGGCCAAGATGGAACTACCGAAAGGCAGACTGGCGCTTGTTCAGTATCCAAACAAATGAGCTAATGCAAGACCTCACTGTTTCTGGAAGGAACATCAACAATGTGGTCAGAGAGTTTAATGACATTATCAGTAAGGCAGCCAAGGAATCCATACCTCGAGGGGTCCGGAAAAACTACACCCCATACTGGACCGCAGATCTTCAGAAAGCACATGACAACCTCACTAGGGCCAGAGAAGACGCTGAAACCAACCCCAGCCAAGAAAACAACATCAAGCTACAACACAGTAAGGCCCAGTATCTGAAGATAAAGTTGGAGTGCACAAGAAGAAGTTGGAGAGAGAAGACTGCAAGACTAAACATGGACAGGGACACCACGAAGTTGTGGAGACTGACCAAGGCGTTGAACGATGAGGGCACCAGGGAACAGAAGATCACCTTGGAAGAAGAAGGGAAAGCACTGACTGGTAGGAAAGCTGCAAACATGTTTGCACAGATCTATGCAAAAGAAAGTGACATCACTGTCCCACGAATGCTTACGAAAGAAATCAGACAGGAAGAAATAGAGAGTTAGTTAGTTATTTGGGTTTAACGCCGAGCAGGCAACTAAGGCCATCTCACGGCGGGAAGGGTAAAAATCTGGTCAGCCAGACTAAAAGAAAGGTCTTAAGACATGATGTAAATATACCTTAAAAATATGTCAGGCTAAAATGTCGCACAGGTCTTTAAAGAAAACGTCGGAAGACTCTCAAAAAGGTCAAAATAATAGAAACATCATAATCTATAAACGCTCAAATCTTATTAAAAATATGGCACTCTCTCAGAAAACTGAAGATCTTGTCCGGGGGCACATCCCGGAACAAAACCTTCAAGGAGTCTGCTGTGAAATGTTTATACCTTGTGTCGATTAGATCAGCACAAGACAACAAAAAGTGTTGAACAGAGTACTGCTCGTCGCAGGCATAACACCATGGACGCTCCTCCTGTTTAAGTAAATAAGAGTGCGTAACATACGTGTGGCCGATGTGGAGCCGAGCCAGGACAGTCTCCTCACGGCGGCTGCCGCAGCGATAAGGTAGACCGTCGGACAACTTAGGAAGGGCTTCATGCAGCTTGTTAGCTTCCTCTTTGTCCCACTCGGACTGCCACTCACGGGCTATGTACGCACTAGCCACATGTCTAAAATCACTATAAACAGTCTGTGTGTCAGGGACAGGGTCATTGCGGGCATCGTTGGCAGCAGAATCTGCGATCCTGTTGCCTTCGATGCCCACATGCCCTGGCACCCAAATAAAAATGATATCATAATATTCCTTCATCAAGTCCGCGTGGAGCTCTCTGATCTGCACCAGCAGTGGGTGGTCATTTCCCGTGCCCTGAAGGGCCTGCAGGGCAGAAAGAGAGTCAGACAGAATCAGGAAGTTCCTTTCTCTAGATCGATAAGCATGCTTGAGTGCCAGCAGAACCGCCTGCAGTTCCGCACTAAATACAGATGAGTGGTCTGGGAGGCGGTGCTTAAATGGGCGTCTAGGATGGCGAGAGGATACTGCGGCCGCAGCCACTCTCCCATCCTCAGACTTTGACCCATCGGTATAGATGCGACAATAGCCAGGAAAAATTGAAAGCAGTTCATTGAGGCTCTGTTGGTATATGGCTGGTGGAGTAGAGTCTTTCTTGTGGGCAGTCAAGTCCAGCAAGATGTCAGGAACTGGTAAGAGCCAAGGTGGAGTGATGTGTTGCAGGGATTCCGAAACTCTGTCCAGGTCCAATCCGGCCGCCTGCAGATGAGGTCGGACACGGAAAGAAAGTGGACGGACAGCTCCCGGATGGGTATCGTAAATCTCCGCAAACGACTGTTTAAAAACACAATCATAGGCAGGATTGTCTGGATGGGCCTTCAGTTTCAGAACGTAGCTGAGCATGAGGCGGATGCGGCGGAGCTTGAGAGAAGGCTCCCCTGCCTCGGCATACAGACTAGGAACTGGAGACGTCCTGAAGGCCCCAAGACATATCCGCAGACCCTGATGGTGAATTGTGTTCAGACGCTGTAGCACAGACTTGGAAGCTGAGCCATACACCACAGAGCCGTAATCCAGTTTGGACCGAACAAGGGCCCGGTACAGACGAAGTAAGACAGTACGGTCCGCACCCCAGTCAGTACGACCGACGACACGAAGAATGTCGAGAGCCTTCTGACAAGAGGTTCTAAGGTAATTAATATGGTTGCGGAAGGTAAGTCTTTTGTCAAAAATGACCCCCAGAAACTTTGCCTCCTCGGCCACCTTAATTGGCACTCCAGCAATGCTCAGGCTAGGTTCTGGAAAAAATTTCGTCTGGTTAGTAAAATGCACACAAACAGTCTTGGAGGGCAAGAACTTGAATCCATTGAGAGACACCCACCGCTGGATGCGATCAACGCACAGCTGCAAGCGCCTCTCAAGGGACGCAAGTCCTCGACCACGTGCGCACAAAGCAAAGTCGTCAACAAACAAAGAGCATTCAGAATCATCCTTGACGGCCTTTACAATGTTATTAATTTTAATACTAAATAAAACAGGAGATAGAATGCTGCCCTGTGGGACACCCATCTCCTGTTCAAAGGAGTCGGAGAGGGTGGAGCCCACACGGACATGGAACGACCGGTTAGTCAAAAAATTGTGAATAAAAACGGGCAGGTGCCCTTTAAAACCCATGTCCAACAAGTCAGACATTATGCCATACTTCCAGGTAGTGTCATACGCCTTCTCAAGATCGAAAAAAATTGCATAGACATGCTGCTTGTTGACAAAAGAATCTCGAATAAATGATTCAAAGCGGACTAAATGGTCAGTTGTACTACGGAAGCGCCGGAAACCGCACTGGAGGTCTGTGAGGAGACCCTGTGACTCAAGATGCCACACCAGGCGGGCGTTGACCAGGCGCTCCATAGTTTTACATAAACATGATGTCAAAGCGATAGGCCGGTAGTTGCCCGGGTCGGAAGGATCCTTACCCGGCTTGGGGATCGGTACAACCACAGCCTGGCGCCAAGACGGTGGAAAATGACCAGTTCTCCAGATATGGTTAAAGGCCTTGAGAAGTACAAGGAGTGACCTCTCAGGCAGATGCGTTAGGAATTGATAGTGGACGGTATCTAGGCCAGCAGCAGAGTCATTACATTTCTGCAAAGCTTGCTGCAATTCTGATAATGTAAACGGGACATTATAGTCTTCCGAGTTATCGGACTCAAAATCACAAATACGAGACTCTCGTTTCTCCTTCTCTCTCTGGAAGAAAGGTGAATAATGCTCCGTTGAAGAATTATGGGCAATGGTGGAGGCAAGCAAATTGGCCACAGCTTTTTTATCTGTAACCAAACTGACACCATCTCTAAGATGGCCAACAGAAGCCGAGCCACCTCTGCCCCTAATTCTCCGACCA
This sequence comes from Semisulcospira habei, assembly GCA_036245525.1. Taxonomy (NCBI): domain Eukaryota; kingdom Metazoa; phylum Mollusca; class Gastropoda; family Semisulcospiridae; genus Semisulcospira; species Semisulcospira habei. The sequence goes on along the minus strand of BTPG01000003.1, from coordinate 126,934,275 downwards.
TACTTTCTGGGACGGAGTCCGAGAAGTTAAAGATGAGACGAAGCGTCTCCAGGAAGCACGGCGTTCACGTTTAAAAATGTAACGGGCTTTCGCCCTCTGTCTTTTAAAGGTTAAAATATTTACTTGCGACGGATTACGGAAAGCACGTCGCTGAGCAGATTTGCGCGCTATTTGGGCCTTGCGGCACTCTTCGTTGAACCATGGTACTCTCGGCTTTCGAGGGACTGATGCGGAAGTTTTAGGGATGGTTTCACCCGCTACGTCCAACAAAATAGTAGTAAAAGATTGATTGATTGATTGTACATTGCTTAACGTCCCGACAGCAACAAGGCTTTCTCAGGACGTGCCTGCACTGCTTGTGAAAAAAACTAAACAAAACATTGAATGTATGTCGCCAGCCAGTCAGATACATTAAATAAACCTAACACATGGGCCTAAATAAAGCTAAGACCATTTAGCAACACACATCCAATATCAAGAGCTACAGGCAGTGCAGACAGTAGGGAGAGTTTTAAAAAGGCAAATACAGGTGAATGGACAAAGGGTAGACAGAAACACATGCCCCAGAATAGAGAGAAAAACCCACCCTGTGGGGCTGACCAGGGTAACCCTGGGAACTAAAAAATACCTAAGGTAACCCGAGCTGCGACAGCCTGAAGACAGGTGTCTATGCTAACGGGGCTACATAAAATTTGGCTACTAATGAGAAGAGCCACTCCACCCGAGCGCCTCTCCGAATCAGAGCCTTTATGTATAGCGTTAAAACCATTAAAGGACACAGGGTCAGAAGTCTTCAGGTAAGTCTCCTGAAGAGATATTACTGAGGGGTTATAGCACTTGACTAAAAGACGTAATTCCTCAAAGTTAGCTTGAAAACCACGACAATTCCACTGAAGCAGAGAGTCCATGATTATGTCTTATCTGGGGGTGCGGAGTTTTTCCCCCCTTTGTCCTTAGCCTTGGAAGGAGTCGGAGAAACAGAGGGGGGCCGGCTCCCGGGCCTCCTCTGGTTCCTAGGAGATGAAGGGTGAGTGAGTGAGTATAGATTGCTTTACGTCCCGCAAGCGACAAAGGCCTTCTCAGGACGTGCCTGCGCTAAATGAAGAAAAGAACTGCAAGAAGCGCAGACAGGAGGGAGAATTTCAAAAGAAAAAAACAGATGAATGGGCCAGAAAGACAGAAATACAAACCCCCAAACGAGTAAAACCCACCTTGCAGGGGTTAGACAAGGTGACCCTAGGAACTAAAAAGTAGACAACCCCACCAAGGCCCCCTAGGGCAGACCCGGTGGGGGTAGGAGATGAAGGGGGTGGAGCTGCCGCAGCATCGACAACTTCCACTCCCTCCATCTGCTCCTCCAACGCAGCATATTTGTTTTGAAGGGGGACATCAATGTTCCCCTTCTGGGCCCGTGCGCACGGCGGTCCCATAGATTTCTTTGACTTCTGGTCCTGGGCAGCGTTCCTGCCGCTAGAGTTAGCGGCCTTAGAAGGCTGACCAGAGCCAGAAACCTTTGGTGTTGACAAACTAGCAGGTTTGGGTGGGGGCTGAGGCTTAGGGGCAGCAGAAGGCGGTGCCACCGGACCGGTAGCGTCCGCCCTCTGCGTTCCCTGGCTCCTCGTCACCACCGGAGGAGGATTACTCTCCAGGGGTGAGAGGATCCGAGGCTCCGCCCCCAACCAAGAAGTTGGGGTTTGACAAGAGAAGTCTTTGGTGGGGCGCTTGCCTGCCACCGCAGCACTGAAAGTATACACAAAGTTGTTATTTGAGTTTGGCGCCGCCTCAGCTGCACCAGGACCGTCAACCAGTTTTTTTGCGTCCGCAAAGGACAGCCCCTTCTCCACACGCACCTGCTGAATCCTGCACTCGGAGATCCAACGAGGGCACTTCTTGTCCGAAGCCATATGCGCCCCCTGGCAATTCACACACAGGGGGATGGCTGTGCAGGACTCAGCAGAGTGTCCGGGCTTAGTGCAACGGGCGCATAGGGCCTCTGCCTGGCGGCATGTCTTCTGCCCATGGCCATACTTTTGGCACTTAAAGCACCGAAGGGGGAGAGGGACGTACTTTTTCACTTTTAGGGAGTAGTAACCTCCCCAGATGGTAGTAGGAGCTGTGGGGGTGCCAAACGTCAGGATGATGGTAGGGAGACGGATCTCCCTACCACCTCGTTTGGAAATGAAGCGCCTGACGTAGGTCACCCCCTGTGACTTAAGGTTCCGTACAAGTTCATCTTCAGACAGTTCGGCCAATGCTTGATCTTTAATCACTCCTCTAGAGGAATTCATTGTTTTGTGGGGAGTGACCTCCACTGGAGTGTCTCCGATGGAGGAGAGCCTCAGTAGCCCATTGGAGTGTGCCCGGGTACGGCACTCTACCAACAAGTCACCAGACCTGAGGCGCTGGGCCTCAGGCCTGCCAACACGGCTCCTGAGGGTCTCCCCCACCAGGAAAGGGTGCAGCTTGGAAACAGGCTTCTCTTTAACTTTGCTGTGGATAATGAGAAAGCGAGGCCAGACGGCCGAAACCTGAGGCGTCGCTTCCCCACAATCAGAGTCGCTATCATTTTCAAGGTCAATGTCAGTGGCTATGTGCCGCTTTGGTGCCAGTTTTGGTTTTTTGATATTTTCCATATTATAGTATGATAGATATTCATCCCCCGGGGGTCCCCGCCCGCCACCGAGCCCAACAAGGGAAAGTGCAATTGTCGGCGGGTCTCCAGCCGACGCACAATGGAGACTGCCCGAAAGATATACTCAAGGGGGTAAGCCCGATTGAACCGTTTGAGCCACCGCCTTCTATCACACTGTTGAATACAGGGGAATACTGGCGTAAAGCACCCAATCAGCATCAGAGGCTATAGCATGGTGCTCCGTATAACAACCCGCATGTCAACAGGGGGATAGGGCTCGACGTGACAAGAGCCGATTGACTAGGCCGGTACGACTAGCCTCCCGTTTAGGCAGAAGTCAAGGCCAAAGTGGAGTGTTTCAGCCACCAGGATCCTCTTCTCCCCCGACACGGGTCTCCAAGCATGGCAAACACTTGGGATCCAAAGGACCAAAAGCTCACGCGTATTTTTAAGGACCAATCCAACATGGTAAGACCTGGGTAAGCACAGCTCCTTACAAACCGGACCAGTGAAAAAGACTGAACAACATATCTGCTGACATCAAGTCCTAATCCTGGACAAAGATGGCACCCGTCTGCTAGCCCACTCAGTCAGGGACCGAGTGGACTACCCACCCACGCCACGTGGAGGCCGGTGCCGGGTAGGCAGAAGAAATAGAGAGAACAAGAGATGCGAACATCCATGATGCAATGAAGAAGGACATCACCCTTCCAGAACTGAAGATGGCCATCAAACAGCTGAAGAAGAAAAAATCTCCAGGTCCAGACAGCATCTCAAACGAGATGTTACAACACCTTGGCAACACTGCCTTAATGAAGCTACTGGACATCTTTAACCACAGCTGGAGAGGACAGGTACCCCAGTGCTGGAAGGAAGCCAGGATGATCCCAATTTTGAAGAAAGGGAAGAACAAATCCAAAGCCCTGAGTTATTGCCCCATCAGCCTGACAAGTTGTGTGTGCAAGACCATGGAGCGCATCATCAACAAGCGCCTGCAGTGGTACCTGGACTCCGAGAGCATTATTGTGCCAGAGCAAGCCGGCTTCAGAAGCTACAAGAGTACAGAAGACCAGACAACACACCTTGCACAGGTCATAGAAGATGCCTTTCAAGATCAGAAGGTGACATTAGCTGCCTTCATTGACCTACAGAAGGCTTTCGAGTTAGTTATTTGGGTTTAACGCCGAGCAGGCGACTAAGGCCATCTCACGGCGGACAGAAGGCTTTCGACAAGGTGTGGAAGGATGGTCTCCTTGTGAAACTCCTTCGCAGTGGCATCCAAGGGAATATGTACCGGTGGACCAAGTCATACCTGCACAATCGCAGAGCCCGTGTGACAGTGGATGGGTACTGTGGCCAAAAAGTGCTGTTGCGTCAGGGGGTGCCACAGGGGGGAGTCCTGTCACCGACCCTGTTCATACTTTTCATCAACGACCTTGTGCCAGAGCTACCAAAAGGAGTACACGCAGCCCTGTACGCAGACGACCTGGTACTCTGGTGCACAGAAGAGTATGCAACAACTGCTACATACAGGATGCAGCTAGCCCTGGACAGGCTGACAGACTGGACCACTAGCTGGTGTGTGACCATCAACACAGAAAAATCATCAGCCACACTCTTCTCTCTCTCCAACAAGGCAAAGGCTTGCAACCTAACACTGGGCAACACCCCGCTGCGGTATGAAGACCAACAGACATACCTGGGAGTCACCCTTGACGTGGAAGCCGCACATTTGGAATGCAGAAGCGAAAGCTAGAAGAAAGCTGCACATCATGAGAAAACTGGCTGGAACACAATGGGGAGCCAATGAAAAGATCCTCAAAAATGTATATCAAGGCACAGTGAGACCACACCTTGAGTACGGATCTAATGCATGGTTGACGGCAGCCCAGTCACACCAGCAGACCATTGACAGAGTTCAGAGCCAGGCACTGCGTATCATCACCGGCGCAATGAGATCCACACCAATTGAAAAGATGGAAGAGACAACAGGCATCCCACCCCTGCGCATGAGAAGAGATTGCAAAGCCTTGATACAGTCCACAAAGATCAAGTCTTCCAGACCACCCTATGAACGCTAGGATGAAACAACCAACCTCAGGGAGACTGAAAAGATCAAGCTTTGTGAAGGAGACGAGAGCACTGCAGAGAAAACACCAGGCAAAGCTGCCTGCGCAGGTAGAGGCTCTGAATCCTGCTAGCGACCTTCCACCTTGGGAAAGTAAGCCAGAAAACATCACCATCTCTTCCACGGTACCCTACATCACCACCAGAGATGAGCACAGCACTGTGAGCAAGAAAGCCCTGACACTGGCCATGCTCGAAGAAAAGTATCCCCAGGAAGCATGGATACGGGCATACACCGATGGATCAGCCACAGATGCAGTTCAGGATGGAGGGGCTGGGGTGTACATTCAGTACCCAAACGGAAAATGGCAGGCAGAGGCAGTACCAACAGGCCTTCACTGCACAAATTACAGAGCTGAGGTGGAAGCCCTGGTCCACGCAGCTAACACCCTTAGTGGCACTGCAGACCCTGATGCCCAGATTGTCTTCCTTACTGATGCCATGTCTGTCCTTGAGGCAGCAACAGCAAGCAAACTGCCACGTCTACAAGAGGCACTGCAAAACATCAAGTGCACCAGACTGGTGCTGCAGTGGATCCCTTCACACTGTGGCATCTACGGCAATGAAGAAGCTGACAGAATGGCAAAAGCAGGCGCAGAGAAAGAACAAGATGAAAATGGAGTCAACTTCACAGAGATGAAGACCATCATTAAGTCTGTGTACAGACCACCACAACGGCCCATAGACAGTTACCATCAGCTGTCCAGACAAGAGCAGGTGACCATCTTTCATCTGAGGACCGGGCACAACCGACTCAATTTCCACCTGCACAGACGCTTCCACCTCGTGCCATCTCCCCTGTGCCCTTGTGGAGAAGCAGAGCAGACCACAGAGCACATCCTCCAGGACTGTGGGAATCACCAGCCGCTGAGGGAGGAGATATGGCCGAAGCCCGCCACTCTACAAGAGAAACTGTACGGGCCTGTGGAGGCACTACAGAAGACCACAGATTTCATTTTGAGAGCCAAACTCCAAGTGTGACGGCCGCGTTCGAGAAGAAGAAGAAGAATGTAGAACAAATCAAAAAGAACTCGTCGGCACACCAAAATTCACGGCAATGCGTCCGCGTGTATCGTTGTGTCGATCACGTGATTTGGGATACCTTATTGTCGAGCAACGATAATTGAGCTCAAGGCAAGTTTGTTTTTTGGTAATTGTTTCTTCTCTTAATATAACTAGGTGTGACACTTTACTTAAAATGTAAATGAAATCCTTTTAAGTGACATATAGTGCATACTACCACTGAATACAGGAACAATGAGGCCCGTGTAAACTACTGATCCCCAGGTGAGTGAACTTGGCTGTCCTGGTTTTGTCTGCAGCCGTACTGGAAACAAAATGTGCTACAGAAAAATGTCTCCATCCTCCGGCGGTTGAAAATGAGTGCGCACTGCTTTTATTCATGCTAGACTTCATTTTTCTTTACCCAAACCTTTGTTACTCTCTAGAAAATCACTATCTGTAAACGGATGATCGTCTATGAAGGGCCGGCAGCTGCTAGACTATTAAGCCAAGGCTTGAATGAATCAAAGCACCAAACGTATCTTTCAAGAGATTTTAAGCAAATTCCAGCATACTGCCTCTGTACAAAATGCCAAAGAAGGCAGAAGATTTACAACAACAACAAAAAACAAAAAAAAAAACACCGGTCCTTGCACTGCCTCATTTGAATATGTAACATAACCTCTAGACTAGTGATCGGGGACAAAGGGCGGAGCTAGCAAAGCTCATAGACTACTAGACTCGGCCAGCCAGAACAGGGCTTGAGAGTCCGAAATAGCTCAGGCAGTTAAGCCTTTGAGCAAGAGAGCGAAGAGAATCGCCGGGTCGTGGATTCTAGTCCCCATCCCGGCCCAGGTTGCTGGACTCACAGTCCAGGGAAAAAAGACGGGCTTGTTTAATAGCATGTCCGTTGAAAGGTCCTGGTAAATCAAAGTGGCACAGTTGTAGTGCGTATGAATTGATCAGTGTTCAGGTCGTACTCCATAGACAATATATTTCCCTGTTCCGCATAGCCCACCCCGTCAGGGCCGTCCATTGTCACTTCGGTGCCGTGGACGCTAACTCCGAACTGCCAACCAAAATGAAATCAGCAGACCTCAGTAGACTCGATTTCGAAGACAGCGCTAAGCTAATTGTAGTTGTTACAGCGTCGATTGCGACAAAAGATTTTTTTGTCAAGCAGGGAATTATTCCCGAAAATGTTTCTATGTAAATAAAAATAATATGGCGACGATAGCTATTATGATTGGTGGGGCAGTTGTTAACGCCCTCGCATTCAGTGGCTCTAATTATCTCTTTTCTAAAATGGGTAGAGAGGAATCTGCAGAAGAAATGAAACGTCACAATGAAGCGTCTGAGAAATTAGCACAGGCAGAACAGGCGTATGAAAAACAAAGAATTGAGAAACTTGATTTCATCAATGAAAGATTGAGGCTTGAAGGCCACGCACAACATACATTTTCAAATACAGACGAAGCAATCAGGGAATATTTTCTTGTCACGGGTGAAGACATGTCTATCCCAAAACCGAAACTAAGTGACTATTACAAACCGAGTACAGAACAAAGAAACGGAGAGATAATCTTTGTTCTAGTGGGAATGACATTTGTTTATTTTACAGGAGTTTTCATTGCTAGAAAAAATGGCAGCCGAAAATAAACTATCGAAAATATATTACTCTCCATCAGGCTATTGGAAAGGGCAAACAGCTATTCAGAAATTACATGCCGCTGTGGGCGGAGATATATCACTCAATCAGGTCAAGCAATGGTTACAGAGACAGGCAATTTGGCAGATATATCTCCCTGCTCCAAGAAAAATAACAAGACCCCATTTTGAAAACACATCACCAAATGACACGCACCAAATGGACCTCCTGTTTCTTCCACACGATACAATAAGAAAGAAACGATACAAGTATGCACTGACTGTTGTAGACATTGCTTCAAGGTACAAAGACGCAGAACCCATATCTGACAAAACTGCTAACACTGTTGCGACTGCTTTATCTAGTATCTATAAAAGAGGCCCTTTAAGATACCCCAGACTAGTGCAGGTTGATGATGGATCTGAATTTAAGGGCGCAGTTAATCAGTTATTTGCTAAGCATGGCGTACTGGTCAGACGTGGTATTCCAGGCGTGCACAGATCACAGGCAATTGTAGAGAACTTTAACAAACAGTTATCAGAAAGACTTTTCAGTTACCAGTATTCTAAGGAACTCATGCATGACACCCGGAACACTGAGTGGGTAAAGAGATTACCACATGTGATAAAAGCAATGAACAATGAAGGCCACCCAAAGCCTGCTGATGCTATTAAATTGAAAACAATTACAGAGCCAAAAACAGGACCAACCCCGGCACCAGACACAAGTTTATTTACTAAACAGGTGAGATATTTATATCAGCCAGGGGAGGCTGAGAACGACGACAGACGCAGGGCAACAGACCCCATCTGGTCAACGTCTGTACACAATATAAAAAAAATAATTCCCGGTCCAGACGCAACAATATATTACCTGTACGACCCTGCACCCCAGAGGGCATTTGTCAGAGAAGAATTACAGATTATTCCCCCAGACACCGTTACTCATTTCAGTAACTAAGTCGTCAATTAATTCATCAACCAGTTCATCACAAATACCTTCAGATAACTTGAGCCTGTAATGTCCAGGTGCATAAGCTTTTTCTTTAGTGTGAAACACTCGTTTCGTGTCTCCAACTGCAAGTGACTTCTTATGTGTTTGGATCATTTCAAGATTATGTTTGTTTGATCTCAGTGACTTGTTTGGATAATCAGGCATTAATGCACCATCTAACACTTGCTTGTAATGTTCATGACGAATGTCTTTATTTTTTATTGCTGTTTTTTTTATTCCTTTGGCTTTCGACTGACTACCCTTCTGGTGCAGTATAGAATACATTTTTGATCTCAGTCCAACGTACTCAACTATAGGCACACCATTCAGTTCATCTTTAAACTTACCAGGCACTTTCTTGTTTTGTGTGCTAAACAGCGGGTGATCTTTAGGGTAGTCAGACGTGTCATACATGTGTAACTCTGTTTTCATGTCTTCGTAAAAGTCTTCAGTAGGCACGTCTATGATCATAGAGTCAGTGTCAGTGTATAGCAGACGACACTCAGGATATTTTGGTTTGAAGTAATCATAATAAAATTCAAGCATCAACAGTTTTGACAACTCCAGAATTGCCATACCAATGAATACTGGCTTGTCCAGTTTAACAATCTTTTTTTTGAGTGACACTGCATACAATGATGAATGAAATTCTTTATACCCTGTGTACTGTGGCTTACCTGTAAGTTTAATTGCACCCAATTCAGTTGTGACTAGTCTCACATCTTTTCTGTGATGAGGATTTTCCATTGTCTTGCCAAAACAGGCATTGTTCATAAGCTTAAAGAAGTCTTTGTCAAATGCAGTGTTGCCGTCTCTGGCACGAAGGGTTGTGTTCTTCATTATGTAATCTTTCATGAAAGCACTCTGATCAAATTGAATTCCTCTGTGAACTTTCTTTAGTACTAACCCATGTCTGATGTAAAACTGTAACAAGCGGTAGTGACAAACGTAATTGAATTTGTCATTTAGATTTGGCACAAGCTTAGTGTCTTCTTTTTTCCCTGTCATACTCATTTTCTCAACTGCTAATGGATAATCATTATGATAATCATGTAGATGGTGCGGGTACTCCAGGTCTACTTCAAAGATCCAACCCTTCGCATCGTTTCGGTCAAGATTCATAATATTGTTAGTTAACCCTGACTCTGTTACATCATACTGCGACAAATCATGCAGACAAAAGTTTTTCAAGGGCAATAACTCACACATTGCCCAGCCATACAAATTGTTAGCGTCTACATAGGTAATGAATGACCTTGACCTTGAGGGGTCAAACCCCCGGCCAAGGTCACCATAACCGTCCAGATATTTATTGTTGGCTCTGGCGTAGTTATTTGCTGCAATACTAATGCCGCCTCTCAATCCGCGTTCTACCATTTCACCCATCGTACGATCAGACAACAGGTCTATAGATATCTTACTGGATTTCAAAAATGCATCCCATGTCATGCCAGGACTAGTGATGTAACAAGCAGGGTCAAGTCTGTAGTGTAACAAACCCTTCTCACGGTAACTTTCAAATACGTCTGCTAGCAAACAAACGTCTGCTTTCAAGTACTGGTCGTGATAGTCACCAATTGTCTGACATCCTAACTTCCCCCATGCATCAAGTGCGTGTTGATATTCAGAGTCAGAAATGTCTTTTCCAGTTAGTGTAGAATAAAATTTATCTTTTGGTGGCAGTCTTGTTTCCTCAAACACAACCCACTCACTGATGTACTCATACGGATACACACCTTTCTTAATCAAGTCTGGTTCAAAATATTTACTCGTTATTGGATACTCAGTCAGTCCTTCTGCCAGACTAGCAAGGCCTAAAGACAAATGTTGCATGGAGTCATAAAACGCTAATTTGTCTAACCTAAAAGTCAAGTATTTCTCAGTTGTCTGGGCAATACAACTTATGTTTTTGTAAGACTCATCTACAGCCTGCATGATGATGTGTGAATCATATCCCTTTAGATTGTGAAAAAAGATTGGTAACTTATATGTCTTAGGATCTATTTTTAATAACAAGTTACAATTGTTATGTGCAGCACCTCTGTAACGCCCAGTTATGTGATCATGGTCACGAACTTTATCACATCCTAAAGGCTGTTCACAAATCCAACACGTCTCAGCTGTATCAAATTTCAGTTTGTCTTCTTCTGTCATCACCAAAGGCATCTGACATGTTGTGAGATATTGTACTACCTGACTGTACAGTTGTCTCATTTCTGTTAAAAACAAACATGCTGCATTTTCACCTCTGTAGATAACAGGCTCTGAATGCAAACCGTCTGACCTAACAAGAATGTATCCGAAAGAACACACCACTTGGTCACTCAACTTTATAGTCTTTGGTAATGACTCTGGAACAGGACCCTCATATGGTACAACCAATGATTCAAAATCTGCATACACTACAAACGGCAACTTTTGCTGATTCCCATAGTTCTTAAAATAAACCTTGCTGCCAGGATCTGGATACTTAAGTACAGTTTGTATGTCATCAGCTGATCTGCAGTGTAGGACGTGTTTGTGCGCTACTGAAATAGAGGAGAATCTTTGTAAACATCTTTTACAAACTTCTTGTTTACCATTGTGTTTTGTTGTATGTCCATGAATTAGACGTGACATATTTCTGATAATTGTGTAGTGAAAGTTATCACCAGAGCTTATTAATAACATATCAACATGTCTATCTTCTGACTGCCCATAGGTTGGGGCAATTGGTGATACTCTAATTGGTTGTAACTTGTCAACAGATTCATTATCCCACACATACACATTTACAGATATACCTGGATTTAGTTTTTCAAACAAGTCTATGTCTTCTATTTTAACAGGGAACTCAATGCCACTAAAATCGAGTTCATTTACAAATTTGGTGTAGTTAGATACACGTTCAGGTTTTGACTTTACAAAGTGTAATTTAGCAAGCACACACCACATGAAACAATAGTTGTCATTGTTCTGTATATTAACAACAGCCTTTTTGTTTGCAACCTCTGTTGGCAGTGGTATCCATGCTTTACCTAGTATAGGATGATACCTAGACTGCTTTAGTTGCAGTTCATGTACATGTCCTTCGTGCCAACCAGATCCTTTCATTTTTGCACTGTCAATTGCCTGTAGAAAGTCTGGTAATAGTCTGTCTCTAAACACGTTTTCTACCTCCGGTTCTCTTCTTGTGTTAACTGTGTGTTGTCTTGTTGATATGTACGATACAATCACTTCACCGTCTACTCTAGTAAATTCTATTTTTGCAACAATCTGAATCTTTACACTGCCTGTAAGAAGATTATCTTGTATTACAGAAAAAGAGTTTTCTATTGATTCATAAACATTATTAGTATTGGATATAGGTAAGTTTGTTGTGTGAAACACGTTACGTAAACCTGATGGGCCAGGGTTTGATGGGCCAGGGCTTTGTGAATTGTCCGTCATTTTATTTGTCCGACAAAATAATAAAATAAAAAATATTAACGTTAACTCTGCTGGCTCACCTTGTGTAATACCACTTTATTAACTGTAACACTGTCAATATAAACATTTAGTTTGCGCAGTTGTTTAAATATGCTATAACAAACTTCCCCTAACCAACCATAGTTGGTATCATCAACTTTAAAAGTAGGTGTCTTTAAATCAACTGTCATGCACTCCACATTTGGATGCTCATCGACATAATCCAAAGTCACACTATATGTAGCATATATTTCTGATGGTGCTGAAAGGCTTATGTAAGTCTGTTTGGGTGATATTAAGTCAGTAAAGTGCATAACATCTTTGAAAAGGTGTGTAAGATCAAGCACTTGTATGATTTGTCCGTCTGTCATTTTTATTGGACAAACAAATGTATAAATTAATTTACATCAATTTACTAACCCATACCCTGTGGGCTGATCTGTCTTTAAAATGAGCTTTAGATGCTTAGTTGATTTCAGTTTATTTTTTACATCATCTCGTTCATGCTTATTTGGGATGACATCATTCTCTCTGAGACAGTCTTCAAAGCTGTCACGATCTTTACAGTAAAACAAACAGATAAACTTTAACTGTTCTCGAAAATCTTTCAGTACAGCATTATATTTCTGAGTGAGAATCCATACATTGACGTTTGCGTGTCTGCCACTGAAAGCAAGTTCTGCTAATGTGTTTCTCTTCTTGACAATGTCTTTCTCTGCAGAACAGTCATCAACAATAAACAATGTTGACTGTCCTTCAAATTGCTTGTAAAAATATTGTAGGTAGTCATTCAGTTTTTTCTCAGGGTCGACTAAATATATGTTGCTGTCAGTCCAAATGAATAAACGGTTGTGATAAGCTTTGTTGTGTTTGATTGTAGGACAAAATATTACAATGTTTTCAAAGTGGTGTATGTATCTTGTTTGTAAGAGGTTAAGTACAAATTCAGTTTTCCCACACCCTGTGGCACCAACAAATAAGCCACAGTGTGGGTCGAGTGTCATTAAGCTCAGGTTCATTTTAATACACAATATAATTTTAATATATGTGTCCACTCAGTCTGCTTTCTGCAATATTGAGTTGTGCGTCATAAATTAGATACAAATATATGTTTATGGCTGCAGCAGTTTCAACCTTCTTTTGTATCTGAATTGTTATTCCATCACTACCGTTCTCGACAGTTCGTCCTGACCCATGAAGGTAGTCGTCATCTGTACTACGAAGATCTAGCCACAGTGCATACTTGTTTGTAAGGTATTGTCCGATCCTAACGTCATACAGATGTAGATCTTTGCACGCAATGTTTGCAGGTTTATCTCTAATCCTTCCTCCTGCAAAATACTTTGTGATCTCATCGTAGTGTTGATAAGGTAACATTCCTGAAGCGTACACTTGATTAGGGCGGCCTTCGATTGTGCAGGACAAATGTGTAATCTTAGGATTGTAGAATTTTTCTGAATCTCTTTTGTATGGACTCACTGGTTCAACAAACAACATAAGAATACCTTTCAGTGACCTGGCAGGCGTGTTCAAGTTTATGTTCCACATTGGGTCACTCTTGTCTTTGGGTATTAAACTATGTCTAATCACACGGTCATAATAAATTGGAAGTCTTGACTGATACTGATTTTGAATGAGTCTGGCTAGATCAGTATGTGTAACAATTTCATATTCCAAGGAAATGTTAGAGATCTTATATGTTGCATCTGTGGCAGATGATTTTATAACTTTGGAGTAGTCATTGAAAGTTAGTTCAAAGCTCAGACGGTCATTCAGTGCCCCTTGATAATAAGGCAAATGTGCTGTTAGGATTTCAAACTCAAGTGGAATGTAAAATCTGGTTCCATATGTTTCTGCTATAATAACTTCCTTTGGTACCCCAGTAGTTGTTTTGTCTCCGGCATTGATTCGAAGTTTACCAATATTATCAGATTGTATGCCTTGATAAATACGGTCTTCTCATTCTTCTCTTGTTAGCCAAAGGTCTTTGTAACAGTAGAATACATCGGAGTCGTCAAGACTAAACACTTCTTGTCCTTCAAGTTTTACTTTAATAGTTCTAACAATTGCTCTGCCAAGATTGTCAACTAGTGTTCTGTTCACATCTGCGTCTGATGATAGTTCAATATTAAATGCAAGGCGTGCAGTGCCAGGAACAATAACGTCACTGGGGCCTAGGTTTGGAAACTTGACTGTAAGTGTTTGGTTCTGGTCTATGGTACTAGGATTGTTTGTGATAACAATTGATTGTCTAACTGCCTTAACACCCAGAGGCTCACGTAGTTTTCTGTATGGGTCTAACTTTGATCCGTAAGACTGTGTCATTTTTATTATGCACAATAAAAAATAATAAATTAATAAAACAATGGCAGCAGGAGGATTTAATCATGAAGATTTTGAAATGGATGACATGAATGTCTCAGATACCAGTATCACAGATATGACTGGAATGGTAACTATGTCTAGTATGCATCATGAACTGTTAAAAGACAAAGTAAACTCATTTTATGACAGTGTTGGAGTGCGCCCAGATGTAATAGATCCTAATCAATTTGAATATGAAAAAGGGCACTTATTTGTAAATACAGACAGAGGGAAAATATATCTAACACATAAAAATAATCCTTCTAAGTTTAGAGCTTTAAGTACAATTAAAGGTGAAGTCGGTGGTAACTCTGGGTTGGCAAGGTATCTTGGAATTGGAGGGTCTCCTGTCACGCCAAGACTGGTTAGTGTTCTTCATGACACGCAAACAAAGTTGCCAACAGGGCAACAAATTGAAATGGCACCAGTAACAAGCCTACCAGAAATAGCAAACACAGTGATACAAGAAACTTCATTTACTGAAGGGCAAATAAATGACGCTTTGAAAACAATAGATGATCCACCTTTGTCAATGAGGGAGATTATGGGATTGGATAAATCACTGCAGACAATAAGAGGTGAGATGGTAAACAATGTTGCCAAACTGGGAGAGCTTGATAAACACATAGAACGTGAAAAAGAAAAACTGGCTACCGCAGACAATGGAAATCTTGACACAGAAATGAAAGAAAGAATTCAACACAGATTAAATGATTTGCAGATAGAAAGATCAGGACGGTTAGAAACAATTAGTATTGGAAGACAAAAACTGAAATCACAGGTCAACAGAATTAGAGAAACTATTCAGAAAATACTTCACGAAGACACTACTTTGGCTGAGAGACTTAAAACACTTTTCAGAGAACAGGGTATTACAATTGCTAGTTTAATTACTGCTCTTGGGTTTATTATCAGTACTGTTGTGTTGGCTGTCTCCGGCAGTGGTGGTGGAGCACCCCCGGCACCGGCACCACCAACCCCGGGCCCCCCGACTCCAACAGACCCAAAAGATTTACAGTCATGGGTAAAGAAACAGTTGTCTCACATATCAGACTTGCTTAAAAAATTGGCTGTGAAAGCAGTGGATGCTTTGCCTGGCATAATTGGCACTGTTGTCAGTTGGCTGATTAGTACAGCGGCAAAGGCAGTAGGGTTTATGGCAGAGCATGTGTGGGTCTTTTTGGTGACAGTAGGAGGGTTGATGGTGGGTTATTTAATGAAACAGATAAAGAAGTAATAATCCTAATCCAGTGAGGCCTATTACCAATGCAGTTCTCTCTGACTCATGAGTGTCAGGGGTTGGTGTAGGGGTTACCGCTTGTATGAGTGCCGGTGATGGGGCCAGGGCCGGGGTTGGGGCCGGGGCCAGGGGTGTTACCGTCTGTAATGGTTTTAACAACTGTACGTGTGTGGTTGTGGCCCCTAAGTTTACAGATTGATTGAAACCTAGTTTTTGATCACGACCTGCAACAATTATTTCATTATTATAATTTGTTATTGTTCCCATTTGGAGTTGAAGGTCAGATGGTAACATGTATAACCCGATTCCAACTACAAAGTCAACTTTTGATCTGGCATATCTGAGTACGTCTTGGTAGCGTTGTATGCTTGATGGGAGATCAACTGATGAATTTACTGAATCTTCAAGATTTGCAAGAAACTGTTTTTGTGCTTCAAACTTTCCACTTCCATTCAAAATGTTTGATTTTGTTAGTGATTGTGCACCTAGTATACACCAGACATATGTTCTGATAGACTCATTGACGCGCTCGACTCCTGCTTGAGTAAACCCGTCAGATTTATCTAAAATAAATGTGGTCCATGCGTTAGTCTGCTTCTGCTCTATTGATTCTATCCAGACTTGTGATTTTGATGAGAATGAAGTGTAACCAGGGTAGTAATCTTGAGAGTATTGTCTGTGACTCAAAGCGTAATACAATGTTCCCATGCCATGGTGATCATCAAGTTTTTGTGTGAAATCATACCTGGGGCTTATGTTAAATTCATTACAGATGCGTTCAAATGCTTTCATATCCATGGGGTTGTTAAACCTGTTGAAACTGGATTCAGTGGGCAGTGGTGTATGAAGTTCTGACAGAATACGTCTAAGCTGGTAATAAACATGGAAATGATACACAGATCTAATCAGTTTGTTTGAGTGATTCAAATGATCTGTGAATGAAACACCACAGCCTGTAGTTGAGCATAGTATTGCAAAGTTGAGTTGGTTTTGAAACATCTGTAGTGGACTTGAAGACCACTTTCTTGCAGTTGAGTCATCTGTTATTGGAGGGTTTAGGTAATGGTCAAACGGATTTGGTACTTTGACTTGGAATAGATCTTGTTCAGACACAGCTATGTCGAGTTGATTTAGTTGAATTATTTTCTGTTCATAAGTAGGTGCAACATTATATTTGGCATCCATATTAAATTGAAATGCGTTTGTAGTGGTAATGGTTGGTGATTTAAATTCCATCCTTTTTTATATGAGATAATAAAAATGTTTATTACCTTAACAAATCTTGACACAAGCAAACCAGTGTGGTTAACTAATGGGATTGATAATCGTGATGGTAGCAAGGCTGTTGCTATCCATGAAATGTTCTACACAGTAAAATGGTTTAATGTAACAGATGATGGTGAATATTCTGTACATGGAATGGTAGGTACTACAAGTTGGGGCGCTAATCATTTACAGCCTGGGTATTATGACTTTTGTACTATAGCTGAATTTTTACAAAATATGTGTAAAATTAAAGCAACTTTAAATCCGGCTAACTTGTTTGTTACATTGGAATTTCCAAAAGATAGTCAGCTTATATTAACAGACAAACTTTTAATACTACTGGGTTTTTTAACTGAATCTGATCTTGGTATTGTAGCTGTTAGTGGTGATGATGATTGGACTTATGAAGCAGGATTAAAATTTAAGCCCAAAAAAAACAAAATAACTGGAAGATATGCTGTTCATTTGTCAGTACACACAGTGCTAAATGTTTATTTGAAAGAACTAAACACATCTGAGAATGTTCACAATGGAAAGCCTTCAACTTTGTTGAGATGCTTACCTACTGGAACTGCTCCATATTGTGAAAGTGTAGTTGTTAGATTTCCTAATTTGCAGTTTAAGAAATTAGGTTCTAGTTTCTTTGAGTCACTGAGTATATCTGTAACTAATCAGGATGACAAACCAGTTCTTATGCATGATTTTAGTGTAGTGTTAGAAGTTAAATAATTTTATTTTTGTTTATAAAAATGAGCGGTCTTGGTCCAAAGCGAACAATCATACCAGTTGCGTGTCCGGTTACAGAGTTGAAAGATTTGGCAGACGTCCAGGATTTTGAGAAGGAAGGGGATGTTGGAGAAATATATGGTTTTGAACTTGATTCAAATGGCATGTACAAGAGGAAAGTAATTGTCGACATGAAAGACGGTGAAAAACAGATTCCTAAACTTGGTCAGCTTCGTGATGTTACTGTACCTACTCCACCTGTAAATAATGCACCTTACAACTTAATACATGTGGGTAGTAAGTGGGTTGTTTCACCTGTGTCTGCACCACCTCCAACAATTGACTGGGACATAAAGATTGAATTTATTAGTCCTTATGTATACACTGATGATGAAGGCGCCTTAGTGTTTAGGAAGGTTGTTAATTCTGGGCCGCTTATTGTAAGCCTTGTTCCAAGTTTTGCCCCAGACAACAATAGCAGAGAAAAACTGAAAGTTGAAAATTATGAGAAACGGAGATATCTTCTTACAACTAGAAAGGGTAGATCAGATACTTCTGTTGTGTTTATGCCAGCAAGCTTAGTCGTGGCTAGAGAAGTGACAATAGTATTTGAAATTATCATGAAATCAGTAACTACTGCTAAAGAGGCTCAAATTGCACAGGGAATTAAACTTACATGGGACGAAACAGTAACAGAATCATCAAAGGTCTTTATTGCCATTACAAAAAATAATGATGTTATTAATGTTTCGAGCAGTGTTCCAGCTGTCAAGGTGGTGGTTGACAAAACAACTTTTGTTCGTCTAACTTACATAAACCTTGAACACATTGATCTTGTTGCATTTTATTATGCCAGCAAATTGTATACTTTTGAAGAGTTGCAAAATGTAATTGCTGATTAAATAAAAAAAAAAATATTTGTGAATAAAAAAAATGGTAAACTTCTATCCGCAACTACCGACGCTTGAGCCGACTGAAACAAATGTGATGACTAAAACATCACTTGCGCCTGATCCACATATGCCAATTGCTTCAGATAAAACATTACAGGCAGATGCATTCAGATTAAATAATATTACAGAAGCTTTGAAATATTTGGAAGGAGAAGAAGCGAAATATTCACGGTGCAAAAGGAGGTATAAGTCAGTATTTAATTCTGTTCAAAACACTTCTATGGCTATTGGCGCAGTTTCAGCTTCTTGTTCTGTAGGGGGTATTGTTCTGTTCGCCACAGGAATTGGGAGTTTGGCTGGAATAGCAGTTGAGGCTGTTAGCGTTGCTACATGCCTGACTTGTTTTGGTTTGGAGGCCTTGAACAAAAGGTTTCACACAAAATTACAGAAACATGAAGCATTGAGTACGCTGGCTGGTGCAAAGCTGAGCAGTATGAAACTTATTATCAGTAAGGCATTAAACGATAATTGTATTGATGACGAGGAATTTAAGAGAGTCCAGGATGATTTAAATAATTACAAGAAACAAAAATCTGAAATACAGAATAAGATGCGTAGTCAATCTCCCGTAAATGTTGAAGAACTTAAGGCCAGTTTTTTAGAGATGGGAAAACAGATCGGTGTTCAGGAAACCACAAAAAAACTACACAATCTTTTAAACAAATAAAAATCAGATTTGGTAATCGTTTATTAATGACATACACTTCACAGAAAAATGACATGCCACCTAACTATTTAACCCCATCAGCACCACCACCACCACCTGACTATTACTAAAAAAAAAGTTTTTTCATTGTCCTTGTATCTTGACAAATCTGTCTGAGTAAGTTGTGACTTAAGTTGTGACTTGAGTCAAGAACTTACAATTTGTTATGTTTAAGTTCTTATAAGTTCTTGACTAAGTCACTTAATAACTAATTATAGGTTCTTAAAAGGTTACCTGTAAAGTTATTTGTCAGTTATAAGTGACTTTGGAAATTTGTTATCAAGTATCTGTAGGTAACTTAAATAATTTGTTATCAAGTGCATATAGCAATGGTTTTTTTTTGTTTGTTTGTTTGTTTGTTTGTTTGTGTGTGTGTGTGTATATATATATATATATATATATATATATATATATATATATGAATATGTGGACATTGACTAAAAAAATAATGGTATAAATGGTATTGGAATGTATTTTTTTCTATCTCTAATAACTAATTAATATGCACACGTATAGGCAAACAAACACAGGCAAACAAACACAGACAAACACATACATACGCAAAAACATGCACTCACACACACATACACAGCCTACATACACAAAAACATGCACTCACACAGACGTACATACACATATAAACACATGCACGCACGCAAACACACACACATGCACTCACACACACACACATGCACTCACACACACACACACACATGCACGCACACACGCACGCACAAAAACAAAATACACACACTATGGGTTGTAACCATACAAACCGGGGACGTCCCCAGTTTACTGAAAGTCCCCAATTGTTCGTGTATAACCCATGTCCCCGCTTTACTGGAAGTCCCAGTTGTGGGTGTATAACCCATACTCACACACACACGGCACACATACACATTACCGGTAGACGCATTCCAATTAATATAATACACACATGCACTCACGCACGCACGCACGCACACACGCATACATATAGATGCATGCACGCATACACACGCACACGCATAATCACGCACACGCATAATCACGCACAGACAAACAAACACAATGCACGCACACGGAAAGGCATGCACGCACATACGCACGGCACAGTCATACAGACACACACACTGACAAAGGCAGACAAACAAAGGCAGACAGACAGACAGACATACCACAGACACATGCACTTCAGCCATGGTTGTATGTCACGCTACACGCAACGGCTGTATACTGTATACTCAATTAGTCACAGCGCCGCACTTAGTTTCGTTTTCGTTTCTAAGACGCTACGTCATTGTATACTCTGGATACTACGATCACATGAGATTACACAGCCTGCTAAGACCCTTGTAAACAGAGACATTTAACTCTGTGTTTTGTCTTGAATTTATTAGTTGTCCACGGTATAGATAGAAATGACTACGATTGAAAGGATCAACATTCTGTTAACACCGCGCGGTCTAACGCTGTTGATTAAACACAGCTTAGTCAACTGCGTTAGTAACCGCCGGTCTGGTTACTTACCGCGCGGTTGTTAAGGCCCACATGGCGTGTAGTTGGCCCCTGGTGCTAAGATAGCTGGGCTAACTTTGTAATAACACACAGAGACAGTGAGTGACTTGACGGAATTGAAGGCTTGTCTTGACTCAGGTACTAGACACTGAGTTAAAAATGACTAACGCAACATACCACCGTCTCTCACAGTTGCGCTCTTAACCTAGACTGAACGCAACTGAATAAGTGAAAACGTGAAACAAAATTTTACTTACCTCACGTTTTGGTTGTTTCAGCTTCGTTATAACCATTGCTTCTGCTTCTGCTTCCACTTACTGTGTCATATTCAACCGCATCTTACACATAGACTCGTTAAGGCTTTGAATTGAAGGGTTTTGTTCTAAATGTACTAGTTTTTCACGAAAGTCTTTTGCTTTCTGTTCATTCAATTGAATGGCTCTCTCTTTGAATCTTATTTTTTGAGTAGATCGACTGATATTTTTTGTAATCTTTTCTTTTTTTTCATTAAGTACTCCATAGGCTATCATTTCATTTGCAAATTCATCATCATTGCCTTCAGCATTGTATTTTGCCAAAAACGACGTAGATTCTATCAGATCTTTTTCAATTTCAAGCAGATCTGATTTTAACTCCTGTGCTTTGTCTTTCAGAAGTTTCAGTTCACGGTTGTAAACACCACTTTTTCTGTCACAAATGTTCAGTCGTTTGCGAAGAATTCCAGCTTGCTTAAAAACGTTTGTTCCAGAACTTTGCGTCATATTGTGTGTACGCACCGATAAAGAGCTGTGTTTTCTTCTGAGAACGTTTCCGCACAGACTGATCAATAAAATTAGCAAACAGTCGCGTCAGATACAGCTAGAAAAACCGGTTCGATCTTATTAATAAAAGGCCTTGTCTTGACACTTACCTATACATGCCTGTGTAGACTTACATGAGGTATTTTTAAATCACCCCTTTTTTATGGACCCGTCCAATTGAATAGCCTGACGGGACATGCCTATTTCAGGGGGGTGTTTTTTCATTGCAGTTGAAAAATTATTTTGAGAAAACTTGCTGTAGTTCAAAGCAGAGTGTGGCCTCCTTATTTGATATGACATACATTTTCTGAAATGACCTAGTGATACAGATTTCTAGTTTTGGCCCAGTGACCAAAATTTGAACTACTTTCTTGTTTTGACCCAGTGACCAAAATTTGAACTACTTTCTTGTTTTGACCCAGTGACCAAAATTTGAACTACATTCTCATTTTGACACAGTAACCTAAATGTGTGTGTGTGGGGGGGGTGGTGGTGGTGGGGGTGGTGGTGGGGGGGTGGGGGGGGGGGGGGGGGGTGGTGGGGGGGGGGGGTGGGGGGGGTGGTGGTGGGGGGTGGGGGGTGGTGGGGGGGGTGGTGGTGGGGGTGGGGTGGGGGGTGTGGGGTGGGGTGGGGTGGGGGTGGGGTGGGGGGGGGTGGGGTGGGGGGGTGGGGGGGGGTGTGTGTGTTATGTCAGGTTAAAAATAAACCAGTTTGGACGTGACGTCTAGTCAGGGCTTACCCAGCTGCTAATAATAGAGTATTGAACGGTAGACTGTCACAAAAGGCTTGGCACGGTTGCGACTGGCTGTTGCGTAAACACATGCGACGGGTATACATTAAGGTGGCGGGCAGTGTGTGCGTGTTTGTATCAGGTTAAGTTTTATACAGTATGTTGATACACGCAATCTAATTAACCCCTGTTGGTACCTACTCTGCTGAGAGGTACATAAAATGGTGACTGTTCAAACGATGATTTAGAGGGTAAATTTTGACGGTATTTACTCTGTGTGGGAACATAGATAATAAGGGGTCAAAAGTTATAATTAAGAGGGTTAACTAGCTCAGTCATTGTGTTAATGCTGGTGTTTACATAATTAGTGTTCCTGTGGCACGGTAAGAGGTTTGCGCGCGTGTCGGCAGTGGCGTGTTCAGTTAGGCAAGATTGTCGGGGCGCTGTTTTAATACGAACATTTCTAGAAAAAAACGGGCGGCGTTAGGGCATGGGAGTAAGCGGTCGAAAAATCCTGGAAATTGGGGATAGATATAAATTGTCCATTTCCGCCCATAGTTCCTCTCTCTACAGAAGACCACAGATTTCATTTTGAGAGCCAAACTCCAAGTGTGACGGCGTTCGAGAAGAAGAAGAAGATCTCAAAAGGATGATTTCGCTTCACAGGCGGGCAGTCAAATTAATTGCTGACAGACCAATGCAAGTCATTAGTACTGATTACAAGTTCAAGCTGCTGGATATCCTACCACTTGACAAGCAGTTCATTTATAATAAGTTGGTACTCATGCGCAAAATCACCATCTCAGAATCACCAGCCTATCTCTCTAATTTGTTCGCACTTGCCCACAAGGCTAGTCGAACATCAGGGAACAATCTGGTAGTACCAAGGCCCCGCTTAGATATTTACAAGACGTCCCTCTCCTACTCTGGTGCAAAATTATGGAACACAGTTCCGGCAGACATTAAAGCAGCACCTTCTTTATGAACGTTCAAGAACCAACTGCATAAATTTATTAAGAACATGTGAAAACATATTGTTCTTTTTTTTTTTTTTTTTTCACATACCGTCATTGACCACAGAAACATTTCCTTATTCATATTCATGTATCATAATACTTTAGACTTGCTGAGATGTTCTGTGTCATTTCTTTTGTAGCATAACATCATAATATTTTTAATGTTCGATGTTTTGCTTGGTATTAGTGTGTGTGTGTGCGGACTGGTATATATAAGAATAAGAGTACTTTATTATCTCAAAAAGAGAAATTCTTTTCGCCACCTCAGGTGCAACTCGCAATCAACACACACTCGCACAACAGTTTTCAAACAAATGGACAATGGCTCGGGACGGGTGAAGCCGGTCGCCAAGGCGTCTAATGGCCAGCGCTAACGGCCCCAACCCGACCTGAACCTCCCTAACACAAGCAAACTAAAAACGGTTCTATCTTAGTATCTCTATAACACATAATATAATGTTTTTAAACTTTCTGCTTGGCTGAGACTAGTTACACAAATAACAAAAATACGCTCAAAAAAAAAGACGAATACTTTCACAGTTGCTACCTGGGGGCCCGTCGCCATAAGAACAGCGCCGGCTATTAGACAGTCGCTCCGGCATAAACAGTCACCACCTTAATTATAACTTAACTAGTATATAACTTCAAAGTCATTTTTAAAGCAATAGTAGTAGGACTACATCATTAACGTAAAAGCAGTCCAAAATGGTTTCTAAAGAGTACACACTGGCACGCTGTTCAGTAATAGAGCTGTGTATCGTGAAGACGGCCGTACCACGATATACCGCAATATTTTTTGCCAGTACCGATATTTTCCAACGGTATACCGCCGTCCCCGATCTCATGTAATTTGATGACAATCTGGCCACTTGTACGTACAAGATTGCATGAAGAAGTTGAAACAAAATGAGAAAAGACAGACTCAAACACACCAGTGATCCTTTTTTTTTATAAACAAACTTTAATTATTCAGTGTTCACTTGGAATACAAAATCAGGTAAACAAATACTATGGGGGAAAAAAAAACACTGAATCATTAAATGAAACCTACAGACGTAGACTTTCTGGATGGATAACAAACAAAAAAAACAACAACAACAAAAAAAAAACAGAAAATGAAAATTACACTCCTACTAAGAGAAACTTTTTAATGCTTTTTTTTTTTTTTTTTTTTTTTTTTATTATTGGACTGTACGAAAACGATTAGGCATGGCAGCCATATCAGTAGGACAGTCTCCACTTTCTGAAAAGAACAGTGCATGACTTTACAAGTTCTTTTTCAGAAAGAGGAGCTTGTCCACATGCTCTGGGTTCAGGGTAGCCCTTTAGCTGGTCAGAATGTCCCCCAGCTGTCGAAAACACCCTCTCAGAAGGCACACTCATAGCTGGGATGGCGAGGTAAATCCTCGCCACCCTAGCCAACAGAGGGAAGCGGTACTCATTCTGTTTCCACCACAAGAGTGGGTTCTCCGCCATGCCAATCGATTTCTCCTCTCGATACTTCTCAACTTCTTCAGCTCCCTGCTGGTAGGTGGTCTTGCTCGGCTCGACATGTGTGACAAAGACATCTGCCAGGAGGGAGTCAAGCAGGCACGCTCCTTTGCTCTCGTACTTCCGTTCGTCCTCGGGTCTCTCTGTCTTTACAAAATGCTCTTCTTGGATCTCCTCAAGAACCTCAACATCATGGGCATGCTCATCAAGAGCTGGCGGACTGGGGGTGGCTGAAGTTCCAGGTTCTGCTGAAGTTCCAGGATCTGCTTTGACTGCTTCGACGGTCTTGGGTTTTGTGTGCAAGCTCACTGTGATGTCAGTGGGTTTGCGGAAGATGCCATCGCGTTGTTCTGGTGCCATGTAGGAGAAAGACTTGAAGCGCGGGTCCAAAGCTGAAATCGTCTGCAACATCTCTCTCTGTTCTGCATACCGGCCCTCCAGATCTGCTGCCATGATAGCCTTCATTTGCTGGATGGACATGGAGTTGTCTGGCTTTGGGCGAAGATGTCCTTTTTCGCCAAGCAGACTCTCAAGAAGGGGCATGATCACAGATGAAGTCGGCATCTCCTCTGTGCACATGAAGGTCGTCATGTCCTTCAGAGGTTTCAGAAAAGCTTCAGGTTCATGTGCGGCGGCGGCCTCCTCGTCATTCAGACTCGTGATGTCACGCTCTTTGAGATAGCTCAGTTCTTTGGAGCGAATCACAGCTACGACAGCATCCTGCAGGTACAGAAATCGTGACAGCATGTCAAAGGCGGAGTTCCACCTGGTACAAACATCAACCTTCAGCTTTTTTGCCTTCAGTTGAAGCAGTTTTGCCTTTGCATGGAGAAGGTTGGAAGCCAAATGACTCCTGTGAAAGAAGGTAGATATCCGCCTGATTCTACTCAATATGGCTGCGGTTCCATCCACCTTGAGCGCCTTCTGTGAGCTTGAGGTTTCCGTCTGTGTGGTAATCAATAACTGTGGATGGTGTCTCGTGATGTGGGTGTTCATGTTGGAGGTTCCACCAGCAGTTTTTACATCGCCATTGCACGTCAAGCACACCGCCATATTCTCCACTATCGAACCGTCATTTTTTTCTTTTTCCGACTCCAAAGTGCTTCCATATAGGGGCCTTTGCTTTAGCATTTGCCACAATCGTGTACTCGCTTTCAGCCATTGTGCCTTTGTCTGCCGCACTTTCACGGAACTGCCTCTTTGTTCTAGGAAAAAACGTTTACTTTCGGTTTATAAAAAAAAAGAAGTTTACTATCGTTTTCTATTGCAATTCGCGGTATACCGACCCTTCCCGGACCGTACCGGTATACTGTATCGAGAGGTTTCCGAACCGATATAATACGGTAATACCGTGCACCTCTATTCAGTAAGAAACACAGTCACTGCATATGGGAGGTCTGTCATCACATCATTTGACTGGAATGTGGGGCCTGAAGCTTGCTGGTACTCGCTTCGTTGAATGCACTAGCGCTATTTCGTAGGCAGTGATGTTGAGCATGGCGTGGGAAGAACCACTCCCGAGATGATTTAAGGGGAGGAAAGCACGTTGGTTGTATTGCCACAGCATAACGCGCGCTGTTCTTCTAATATCCGTATGGTACAGGAAGAATCTGCGTGTATCAACTCCCAGCATTGCACAGCGGATAAAATCCAATTAACAGTCGCAGCACATCAAATTGCCAAATCAGTGTGAAAATGGAATTATTGTTGCCTGTACTTTCACTATTATGTATACTTTTATATATAAAATTATGTGTATATGTGTTTACATGCATGCTATAGCTTAGCAAGGACATGATTGAATAAAGGTCATTGAAGGTACCTAATCATTTATCCTTGAAAAATAAAGTTTCATTTCATTTCAAAGTCAGACAGTGCCGGTGACGTAAAAGAAGCAACTCCGTCACCACGCAGACACTGATACTCTAAATGACGTAATTCTCTCCCTCGCTCTCTCTCTATCTGTCGCTCGCTTTTTCTCACACATGCGCGCATCTCCAAGAGGCATAGATCCTGAAGTGCCCGGAGGGCGCATGAACATCTATGCCTCATGAGGATGTTTGCAGCGCGCGCATGCACGCACACGCATACACACATATTACGTAAGAACAACAACAACAAAAAACGTCATGACAAATGACTGACGTTTGACAAACCAATGACATGCGCGCATCTCCAAGAGGCATAGATCCTCAAGTACCTGGAGGGCGCATGAACATCTATGCCTCTCGAGGATGTTTGCAGCGCGCATGCAAACACGCATACGCATGCACACACATTGACACGCTTTCATATCTTGCTGTGGTGTGTCTGGGTATCGAAATAAGTTAACTATATCTGGATAACTGGCCATTTTCCACCATCTTGGCGCCAGGCTGTGGTTGTGCCGATCCCCAAGCCGGGTAAGGATCCTTCCGACCCGGGCAACTACCGGCCAATCACTTTGACACTAAAGAGGCATAGATCCTCAAATGCCCAGAGGGCGCATGAACATCTATGCCTCTTGATGTTTGCTGCGCGCGCATCACTAATTAGTGCAAACATGCACACTCCTACACACGCATCGACGCGCTTTCAGAAGAGCAGCATGCAGGTGTACTTATAGTATAGCATGTAGCTAGGTAAAGTCAACCTGATTTCACACAAATTATAGCCTGGCAAGACTAAAATTGTATGTACAGTAAAATTCTAGTTTTGTCACCACTATGATTTTCCCCAAGTCTTGAAGCGAAAGCGAATCTCATATCAGTTAAATATAAAATTACGTAAAAACAAAAAAATATGTCATGACTCAACAATTGACGTTTGACAAATCAATGACACGTGTGCACTGCACGTGCCCCTTCTAGAGTTCACTATGACGCATTGGCACTGTAACGCACGCAGACTTGCCCACAGTCGTACGCACAGACTCTCGCGCAACAGACGCATACACCGCCACTGACTCAGACGGGCGCATTCATGCGGTAAAACAAACACACAGGCTCCCTTTTCTAAAGTGACTTTTATACAAGATAAATATACGATAAAACGCTCACAACTATCAAGCTATATACATCACTCCTTTCCCCACACCCAGCATCCACATCACATACACATCACACACTATCTCGGCCAGGCTAGGCTTTAGTTTCACACTGTCTCCAACCTGTTTGATGTTATTGCCTGGTTACATTGGTCCTTCTCACGTCTAGGCATGAAAGTCAGTCCTTCGTTGTACCCTTCTTCCTGCCGTCCTGTCTCTTTGGCATGGACGTCCTCGTACTCGTACTGTAGCGCAGTTCTCGCTTTGACTCGGGTGTCTCGGTCCCGATCAGACTCACTCTGAGCGAAGAGCTGGAGGGGTGATGACCTCACGTTAGGTCTGGTGACTCGACGTCTCGGCGTCCGTCGCCCCCTCTTTACAAGCACTCTGAATACGACAACAAAAGTCCCAACGTAACACTTGCTAAACACACCACATATTGGATCAATGAGAAACGTCACATAACCTGGCCGATACAAATAACTCACAAGTTCATTCACACACACACACGTGCTTCATAAACTGTCTACTTCCGTAACACCCCCTATAAACTCTGTCACTATCTTGAAACAGACTATAGCCTAACACTCTTGCTATACACTACTCTATACACTGGAAAAGACTATGCTTAACCAACCACGTAGTATCTTCATAGCGGCTTAGACATACACACCTCACATTCCTTTAGTTATCTATCGCGGTAAACAACTGTATACAAAAACACCGGTTACTTCACTGAATTCTAAACCAACATAACTAAACCAAACCGGTCAACACTATACAAACAAGTTACTCTTAGCAACGCATACTGTCTTTAACTAAGCAACTATCAATACTACCTATATAGAAACATACCTGAATTCTAGGCTTCAGAGTCTTGGAATGCGGGCTAAGGTATCTCGCATAACGTCTGTCCAGAATGACAGTCAAGCCCCGCACTAATATATTACTGCTCTGAGAGACCCAGCTTTTTCCTAGAACTCACTAAACAGACTCACCAAAACTCCGTGCTAACCATGTCTTACAGATTCCACGTGGACAGCAGGCCCCACGGACTATCGGCACAAACAAACCGTTAACAAAAACCGTACCGTATTTACCCTAATGTATGAGCACTATGCACTAGCATAGAGCTTCATCACAGGCACATATCTGCAAGGTTTTTCAGGAGATATTTCAACTACACATCAATCAAGTCAAAGACAAATGGTCGGGCCATTGACCGCGAAGACAGCTCTTTGTGGGTTATGGTTCATCCCATCTTGTTTTCTTGTTTGTTTGTTGTTCTGCATCAGTGCATGTATTTAATTATTTCCATATTCCTCCAGCAGCCGGTCTGCTTCCTCTGACGTGGAAAAGGTTGTTTGTGTGTGTGTGTGTGTGTGTGTGGAAATAATCTGCGCCAGACTTGGAGCTGCCATCTTGGACGAAATGGAACTGACGTGTTTTAACGCAATAAAGTTAATTAACGTCAATCTTATACCTATAAGATTGACGTTAATTAACTTTTAAATTCTTCGCTCAGAGTGAGTCTGATCGGGACCGAGACACCCGAGTCAAAGCGAGAACTGCGCTACAGTACGAGTACGAGGACGTCCATGCCAAAGAGACAGGACGGCAGGAAGAAGGGTACAACGAAGGACTGACTGACTGACTGTTAGTTCTTGGGTTTGTTTTGTTTACGAACTTTTAAGTTCGTCAGCGCCTCAATTCAGGTTTCTTGTCATACCTTCAGTTGCACCCTCATTATCAGAAAAAAACTAAGTTGCAAATTGTGTAATTGTTACGTCATCGTACAACATCATTGCAATTCAGAAACGTGCAGTTTATAAAACATTTCGAATATTCATTCAGAAATCTGTATTCGAACAGAGAGTTTCATTTCTAGCAGATCAAAATGGCTGCCTTCGAAAGCGAAAGGCTTAAAAATCCGATTATAAACACAATTTGTCTTGCCGTTGGTGTTTCTTGCCGATATCGGTAGAAATTTGATCTCCGCTCAAAAATTTGCCCTTGTCAATATTTCTGGTAAAAATAATCTCCCTTAGTTCGTCTGCTATGATGCTAATCACCATAAAGTTTTAGACTGCTTTCCATAGTTCCAGAATTAAAAGTAATTTAAAGCTTTGGCCAAAGTCTTGCGAATTGCATTTAGTGAACTTGAGAAAGCATTCTAAAGCGTCATTAATGGTTATGAACAAAACATAAAAAAAAATAAATAAATCTGAATTGCGTACGAAATTGAGAACATTTGTAAGCCATCGGTTTACAGTGTTAAACGGGTGAAAATACTAACAATTGCTTTGTTGGGGAAACAAAATCATCTTTGTGTTAAGCAGGAATTTCGTGTTAACCATGACATTTTAATAGAGTCGAACAAGAGGGCTGTCTGCCAGGAATTCAAAAATGTTTCATGTTAACCAGAAATTTGTGGAAAGTGTGTTTGTATTAACTGGACTCCACTGTATGTCAATAATCTTGATGGCATTATCATGACATTGTTTAAATTCAACTTAAAAACAATCAAAAAATCATTAAAATCACTTTCAACATGCCACACATGTTCTTAGTGTCTTGTGACTTAACTGCAAAATCTTTTGTTTCCTTCAGTTCTAACTCAGACTCCGAAAAGCCTAATCATTTTGATTCGATGGAATGTGAGCGCGCGCTCTTCTCGGTTTCGGTCCCCTTTTTCCAGCAGAGCGGTTTGTTTATAATTGCTGTCATCGCGTCTAATACACTATGGAAGGCAGTCACTGAATCAGCTCGCGCAGCTTCTTGTATGTAAGGACCAGCATAATGATAGAGGCAGGCAAGAGGCAGGATTCTCATTTGCTTTCGCATCTGCGGGCACCATGAGGATCTATGTTTATTCCAGACAGGAGGTGTTTAACATTGAGTGTATCTCGGACAGTGTGATAGTGGTCCTTTCTACAGATGAGAAAAGGCATAGATCCTCAAGAGTCTGCCACGCAAGTTACAGGACTGTGACTCATGAGAATCTGTGCCTAAGTTTTGCTTATTCAGTTCACACAATTTTAATTTCCAGGCTGAGTGGGGGAAAGGGAGCGAGATGGGCTATTGTGGTTTGCAGTGAGTTTCAGCCGTTTCTTTTGTTTTTCAGTAACCGTACATCAATGACCATATTATAAATGCACACACTTCCCCCCCCCCCCCCCCCCCCCCCCTCTTTTGTTCTGGTAAAGACAGAGTCGGGTTCACTACGAAATATACTTGAATCTGCTAAGGCACATATAATTCTGAAAACTCAGAAATTTAAAAGCCAGGTTGCAAATTTGAAATATATACTGACAGTTATAACTCAGACTCCAAAAAACCTAATCATTTTCATTCGATGGAATGTGAGCTTGAGCTATTCTGTTTCTGTCCCCTTTTTTCAGCAGAGCGGTTTGTTTATAATTGCTGTCAACGCGTCTATTACACTATGGAAGGGAGTCAGTGAATCAGCTCGCGTAGCTTCTTGTATGTAAGGACCAGCATAATGATAGAGCCAGGCAAGAGGCACGATTCTCATTAGCTTTCGCATCTGCGGGCGCCATGAGGATCTATGTTTATTCCAGACTGACAGAAGGTGCGTATCAGTGAGTGTATCTAATTCAATGTGATAGTGGCCCTTTCTACTGATGAGAAAAGGCATAGATCCTCAGAAGTCCGTCATGCAAGTTACAGGACCGTGACCCATGAGAATCTGTGCCTAAGTTTTGCTTTTTCAGTTCACACAATTTTAATTTCCAGGCTGAGTGGGGGAGGGGGAGGGAGATGCGCTTATTGTGGTTTTCAGTGAGTTTCAGCCGTTTCTTTTATTTTTCAGTAACCGTACATCAATGACCATGCATGGAAGTATGTTTGCCAGCTCTAGGGGTACATGGGTCTTGGTATGCAGTGCTTTCAGGTGAAAACCTTGTTCATGGCAGTAGCTCAAAGCAATTTTGACAAATTGTATGTTGGATTTGATGCTGTGTTCTGTGCAGATGAGATTCGGTGTGTGAGTGGAGCTGATGATGACGCCCTGTCTGTGTCAGCCATGTCCATCGCCTCAAGCAGCTCCTTGGCCTCCCAGGTGTACGAACGGGCGCGTCGCCGCCGAGACGAGTTCTGGGGACCATCAGATGGAGAAGCTAGATGTTAACACATTGAGTCCTATGGTCAACATTCCCAAATCTGGGATTTCTTTGTGGACTGTATTACAGTTCAGGAGACAGATCAACCATGATAGTTCAGGGGTGGTGCCAAAATAGCTTTCTAGAGGCACCAAGATGTTTTTGCATCATCCTTGGCCTATCCTGTTGATCCATATCATGCTGTAGTGTGTTAGGGATGAGTGGGTTAGTAGTTGTACATTTTGAGCTTTCAACAATATTTGTCTGGTTGCCACAGTATTTTTTCATTTCAAAATGTTTACCAGTTCTTTAGTGATAGTTTGTGACATATGACATAACATTCGTTTTAGCTGTTGTAACTCCTCATGCAAGGAACATTTCAATTATATATACCATGATCATATTAAAAGCTGTTTTTGGTGTAAATTGTGCAGGTCACTCAAGACAGGTCGCTCGCGCACAAAAATGTATTAAAGACTGGCAGTTAAATTACAAGAGACTTGTGCAAGTAAAATCCATACATTTCACTCGGATTGTTTTTACTTTCAAAGTAGTGTGCTCATAAGTCTTATCAAGTGTGTTGCATGGTATCACAGCCCTTTCTTATCCTATAACCAACCTGGTTGTTGGGAAGACTTGAGGGATGCTGATGCAGCCTTTCTGTCGTGTTTTGATGTAGCATATAGCGTTTTTTTGTCATGGGTCAGTCTTGTTTGTGCCAATGATTCATACAGATTTGTGTTCACATCAGCATAGATCTAGCAGCTGTTCTTGAACTAGACATTTTTTTCCCAGCCTAGGCCATTTTCTTTTTCCCTCCATTTTATTTCCTTGGCTATGCACCCATGTGTGTAGCATGGAATCATTGGAACTGACTGTCTTAATGGTTAATTTGTGGCTGGCGTATAGAAACCAAGTAGTCAGTACTAACTGGCAGCCACTTATTAGTTTTGATGCCGTGATTTTTTAACTAGCTGTGGAACTCATAAATCTCATGAAAAAGCGAATGTTCCATATACACATCAGTCTCCAAAAATTACAAACATGAAGTCACGTGTTCAGCACAAGTATGCACTAGATTCTCATTAGGCCCCTGCAGTCCGCTGCAGGGGTACACGAGTCAAAATGTCAGTCCACAGGCCTGCAAGTCAATCCATCTCAGCCTATTATACAATGCACCGTATAGTGTATGAGTGCTGAGATGGATTTGGAGGCCTGTGGTACTGACACGCACGTTTACGCATGTACGCACTCAGTTCTCATGAGCCCCTTCCATCTACAAGGGCGCGTGAGAGTTTCTGCCAAGCTGGCGCCCAGGGCGAAAGAGCAGTCAAATTGTGGTCACATCGGAAGATTACGTGACCACATCCCGACTTGAAAAAGATATGTGGACACGTTCGGGTAGATGGCGCAACCTTTGTTAGATAGATAGATACTGTTTATTGCCATTTGCCTTAAAAAACATAAAGCATAGGAATGTGTGTTGGTGTCGTTACAATTACAAACATCACGGTCAACAACAAGAATGTATGTTAGTGCCATACACAGCTGGCGAGCCGATGACACGTCCATTATTGCATAATGAACTGATGTCAGGGCTTTGTCTGAGTGTTGTTGTTGAGCGAACTGTCATTCTTCTTCTTCCTCAAACACTAGCGAGCTGTCATTGAGCTGTCACACGTGACGGCTTTACCGCGCCAGTCTGGCCGTGGCCATAAATTTCAGGTATTTTTGCCGTTTTTGGCTCCGATACACTGACCATTGGCCTCGTTCAGCAGGTGACCGTAAAATCCAGATACTTTATATAGTAAACATTGTCCGTACATTGCGAAAGTGATTGTAAACAGCAGGTGACCGTTCAAAAGAGGTTCTACTGTAAAACCATCTCGCATAAAACTTGAATATGATTTTGCTTCTGTGCAACACATATTTAATATCATACCAACAAATACTATCTTGAAAGTCAAAAAGTGTGCATACTGAGCCTTTGCCAGGATATGTCATGCCAGCGATATTTCAGGTTTAACTTTTGCCCCCGCCTAGTCAGATGAAACCTAGCAGAAGATGTTAGTCTGACTAGAGTGCTGTCTGTATAAAGAAGTTGGATTATGAAAAATTGGTTCGATTTGTTTACTTTTTGGAGCCGAAGTAGGACCCTAGTGTTATAGAGCCAACAGCTGGCTATGCAGCTTCAATTGATATGTTTCAGTGCCCCATCTTTGAAACCACCTTCGTGGTGGACAAAGAACATTAAGCTCTAAAAAACCTTTAACGTTTTTATTGATGTGCATTGACATATCTACCTTGGGAAGGCACATTTTTATTTTATCTGTACCCATGAGAGTGTCGATTTATCTAGATTAATGATTTTTCTTGATACTTTGATAATAGTCATGGTCTTTTCAGTTTAAAGCATACTGTTTAATGCTAGTCTGTGTGTTTGTAAACTGTTATGGCTGTCCAGTTGTCCGTGCAGGCGACCAGATGTGTTGATTGTCCTGTGTTTTTCTGGTAATGTTTTGGGCTCTGAAATAGTTTAAATTTTATATTTATGCACCAAGACATCAACAGTACCATAATTACCCTAAATATTCAACCGCCTTAAATATTCAACTGCAAGCTGTTTTTGACAATTTTACAACAAATTGAAAACTTAAAAGAAGAGACAAATTTGGCATATTGACAGGTACATAACCTACATTTCTACAATCCAACACATCTTGGAGAACCCCTTTATCAATACCTAACATCTTGTAGGAGGCATAGATCCTTAAGAGCTCTCTCAGGGTGAGGGGTCTCATGAGAATTATGACTTGCAGGCTCAATTTATCTCTATTTCGTTATTTTTGGCTCGTGAAGCAAAAGTGAGTTTGTGTTCTGGGCCAATGGTCGTCCGTGCTGCAAACTTGGCCGACAAGTACTTTGTGGAAAGACCGTTCTAAACACACCAATTTCAGTGACCTCTTTTAAAGTTCAAGGTCACAGGGAGGCCAGAAATAGGTAAAAGAAAAATTGCCATATTTTGAAAATATTTTTTTTCACAAATACTATTTTCAGCTTCAAGCCCAAACTTAGTACAGATACCTGATGGTAAGACCTTTTTATGCATACTAATTTGGATAATCCCTCAGAAAGGTCAAGGGTCACAAGAGGTGAAGAAATAGGTTTTAAAAAAGCCAAATTTTCAACCCAAAAAATCCCTCCTCAAATACTATTTTCAACTTCAAACCCAAACTTGATGGTAAAACCTTTCTGTGCTTACTAATTTGGATGACCCCTCGAAAAGGTCACAGGTCACAAGAGGTCCCAATATGTGTGAAAAATGCAGGTTTTTTTATATGGAATTTTAGTTTTGGATAAGTCATACATGTTATCCGTAAGAGCTTTGCTGTTCTTGTTATGTGGAATGATTTATATGCTCGGTTACCCCACATGGATTTCTTTTTCCATCGCTTTTCGCGTCAGGGTACACAATCTGCATTGGTTTCTGTGTAACTACTGTACAAGTCTCAGTCTGATCGGACTGTGTACAGAGTACATGTATTCTTGATACTTATCCGACTTGTGATGCCCGAAGGGTGCCGGCATCAGAGCCCAGGTTACGTGCTTTGTTTCATGACCGCATGGTTGGCGTGGGAGACTGAAAAGCAATGTCACACTACATCACAAAGCGATTGTGATGATACACCAAGTGGGAATGCACCAAGCATCCACTGCGTTCTTACAACCATGTTCTAAGCATCGAATTGCAGTCCTGATTCAGAATGGGGGATACACCAAGCATGCACTGCTTTCTTACGACCGTGTTCTAAGCATCGAATTTAAGTCCTGATTCAGAATGGTGAAACTCCATGCAGATGCTCAGGATGAAAATCTTAAAATTAAGTCAGATTTGCAGCGATGGGTGACACATTGTCTTCTACACCTATTCACAGCAGGTAATCGAGCATCAATGAACATAGAGCCAGTGAGACATAGAGCTTCTATGAGCCCCTGCACTTTTAAGAGGCACATGATGGGGATTTCGCATCTAAACTATACATGATCAAATAACGCAAAATTTCCACAGCATATAGTGCTCAAGAAAAGTAGGATATGTTAAGTTTCCACTGAAATTATCACGAATTCTTGAAGTCACTATAATGAGTTCTGACAAAGACTAGCCCTGTGGCTAGCCTATACATGTACTGTCACAAAAATGTTCTTGATGTACTAGTCATGAGGTCACCTTTTTGGTCTGAATTTAGTGGCAAAGCAGATTGTTCCTAAAATGTATGTGGAAAAAACAACACTGAATTTGTCTTGCCTGTTGACAATATATATTATATATTGAGCAGCATTATACGAAACTCGAATCAAAATGTCCGAATCGTAAGACGAGGATGTTTGATTTGGGTCAAGTAATCACATCTGTCAGTTATCGGCACTATATCAAGCAAAATGTTGTTCAATATAATTTATGTACCCAGTCCAAAACAAAACTGTGCTTTCCGTCATTCATTTTGCGGCTGATTGCGGTGTTCAGACAAAACACATGAATGGCAGACAACTACATATCACTGTTGACTGAGCGCGTAGATTTCATCTGACTGTGAAGACATCAGTGCATTGTATAACCATGCGTGTTGCTGAATAAATTCTACTTGCAACTAGATGACGCATAATTGCAGAATGCCAGCAGGTTTGTTTATTTAGTTCTTTTCTCAGATTGTCAATATCGCCAGCTGACATCTCGTCAATTTCACTTGTTGGCTCAGTGACTCGCACATTTCCTGGCATCTTTTCTCTGTTTGTGTGTATAGGCTATAAATTTTGAGCGTTCATACACACGAAGAAGTATTTAATTACTGCTACACATAAAGAGCTTGTTAATGTTGCGGTATGAGCATATTTTGCGTTTCCGTTTTGAAAATGCAAGTACCATCAAGATCAAATCTTCTTCATGAATATTAATTTGCTTGTAATACAATATACCAATACATGTGTCAAAGAAGGATAACAATACAACCAGGAGACATTCTGAGACACTGCAGCAAAAGACAAACTACATGTGTATGTTTTACTTGTACTTTCTAAAATTCTTTCTTTCATGGGTACCAGTGTTTCTCTGTTTTACTTCTGTCAAGACTTGAGCACAGTACAAACAATCATTTGATTCCAGTGTTTGGAAATATTATCTTTGATACATCTTTATCATTCTCCTACTGTTTTGTTTGTTTTAAAATAAATTTGTGTGCGTGTCTTGTCGATTGATCTTGCACAAAACTACATGTACATGTATATTTATTCTGAACAAGAATTAGTTATATGTCAAGGTCATTTAGTAGTCATATATTTGCTGTCAGTGCCTTGGTGTATTGTATTGTCTGAGCAAGACCTTGAAGAATTGTGTCGATCTGGTTGAATGTTGCAAGTTCTATAGACATAAACAGGAGTTGTGTTGTTAACTATGAGGTTGAGACCACTGCCGGCGATAACGTTCTTGACATGTAATCATGTTTGTTTCGTGTGAGTGATATTTTCTTAGACCAGTGCTTTATATTATACCAGTACCATAATACACTCATGATACCATATGCATGTATGTAATATTAACTGTGTTTATATATAGCTGTAACGCAATGGGAGCTGAGTAGCTCAGGTGGCAGTGCATGGGACTCTCATCCAAAAGGTCACACGATTAAACCCAGCATGGGTCAAAATTTGTTCAGACACTTTTTCACCTTCATTGTGGACAAAAGACGCTAAGTCCTAAGACATTTAACCTTTTTTTTTTTCGAGCAGGTGGGGGGGGGGGGGGGGGGGGGGGGTCAGCTGCGATAGCAAAGTGAGTTTGTAATGGGCCAGTTGTTGTCTGGCCATCAACCATAGTGAAACTTTATCATTGGCATTTTCTCAGAAGCTGTTCAAACTGCAAAAATTTGGCCCAAAGTTTTTTTTGTGGCAAGGCCTATCTAAATATACCAATTTCAGAGACCTTGCTCAAAAGTCAAGGTCAGAGGGGGGGTCATAGCCATATTTGGACATAACTGTCTGAGCTCAAATATTGTTTTCAATTTCAAACCCAGACATAGTACAGAGATACCTGATGGTAGGAGCTTTCTATGCTTACTAGTTTGTATGACCCCTCACAAGGTCAAGGGTCACAGGAGGTCTAGAAATAGGTAAAATATTGCAATATTTTCACACATTCTTTTTTCTCAAATACTGTTTTCAGCTTCAAACTTAAACTTGGTACAAAGATACCTGATAGTAAGACCTTTCTAGCATTCTAATTTGGATGACCCTTCAGAATGTCAAAGGTCACAAGAGGTCGACAGATGTGTTAAAAATGCAAACTTGGACGGAATTTAGTCTTTATCAAAGTTTTGGATCAGTCATACATGTGAGCATAAGGGCTTTGCTATTCTTTCTGTTTTTGTTGTTTTGGTAATACAGCCTCTAGCAAGCAGCGAGTCAATTTTGTTTTAATGGCAGTAGTGCCTATGAAGACAAGGCACCCTTTTGTCATGGCAGCTGAAGGGTGGTGACAATAATATGATGCTAACTCAAGGGAAGTAACTCCAGTGCATACTCAAAATAAAAGCAGAGATCACAGTGCTATAACTTGGGAAGTTAAATATGTAGGCATAGTGAAATACAAAGACAACTTTGAACAAAAAAAGCATCATGATGTCAGATTAGTTTCAGATTTAAGCAAATATGCATGAGTATGACTATGAGCAGACAACAGGCAGAACATTTCTGAGCTCAGATATGAAAAGAATTTGAGAAGTCATTGAGTTAATTTTCTTTTGCTACAGCCGGACCCATTTGCATTGAAATATGAAATATATAATCATTTAATTTTTTAATATTTATTAAATGAAGCACAAAAACCTTATCAAATTTGACAAATGAAGATCTTTTATAGTATTTTTTTCTAGTTAAAAACAGCTGGAACTTACGGAGTTGGTTTTTGATCTGTTGGCTTTTGAAGAACCATGCCTGTGGTATGAACAAGGGAAAGAAGCGAGCTTGATGTCACAAATGTAGGATATTCACTTTTTTATGTACACATTGCATGCATGTGTATGTGTCATAATGTTTGATCAGAGTTGAAAAACAAGATAAAACGTGCTTACCCGGTACTGTGCATCAGCCATGTCAGAGTTGGCTTGTGTGCCTGTGGTGTTCATTATGACACTTTTGACTGAAGTTCCTGACGGCTCCTAAAAATATTGATAATAACATATAAACACATTGCCAAATACTACTAACCTCCCACATGCATACAAAGGTAGGAGAGAATTTTGAACGGATACCGATAAATCTTTACAGTTGCCGCCATTAAAAAAGAAAAGACTCGCTCATTGCTTGGGGCTATACTTGAGCAGTAGACAAGTTGTTTGATTTTGATGCAATGAATTGTGTATTTACCCACATTTTACCTTGAGTGTTGATAATTTATCATATGAAAATAAAAACTGCCTTTCAGCATAAAGTGGCAAAAATCTTTACACCTTCCCTGCACAGAGATTAAAATACAATCTAAAACACATTAGGGGATACATAAGCATTGCTTGCTTGTTTTCAAAGCAGTCTGATCCAGGGCAGGTATTTTTGTTAAAATTTGCCGATAACAGATTTAGATTGTTATTTTGCCTTAACTAAGACTTTCTACCTTCTTTTTACAATCCAGGCACAGGACAGCAGCTAGACATTTCCGCTGATGGGTCAAATGTCCTGGGTTCACCAACATGAATGGGACATGTGCGCCATATAGAAATTTTATTCTGACAAGCAAATGAAATACGACATCATTCAAGTGACGTCACATTTCTTTTGCTCATCAGTATAGTAGGACATCATGGCATACCATGTGATATCATGGACCCAAAATAAAATGACGGGAAGGACAAAAAATAGCTGTTGACAAAGGGCCAGCAATAGTAATACATGTACACATAACATGTTTCGGGAGTGGTCACTGCCTGCAATGCAGACTTGGACTGCTTATGTGTTATGCAAAATATATGTACGAAGTTCAAGAAAACACAAACATTACCAGATATAGGCAGTTTTGAGGTTGCAATTATAATAGGACATTTTGACCTACTGGCACCTACATTAATCGGACATAAAAGCCCTGCAATCGGACTATGACTGATATCCGACGCCTAGTTACATTCCTGCAGGCACAGTAACAGATCTTTTCTACTGTCCCTGGTGTGAGAATGGAACTGATACGATATGATACACATACCTTTATTGTCCTAAGATGGGAAATTTGTTTGCAGCGGAATTTTTGTAAAACTGTTGTAAAAAACAACAAATGTGAACATAAAACAAATAAATACATTTGACTGACTAGAACACACCGACCGATTACAGTGAGTATGTGCACGTATATAACATCACAACATCTGTAATGTTAATAGCCACCTAGAAAGAAAACATTCTTAAAAACTAACTGAGATGACACTACATGAGTTTCAGTAGGTCGCTTGAGCTTGCCCTTCGCACCACGTGAATGTTCTGTGTTTATGTACAGTGTGTGAGGGAATGCACGTGATTCACGTGAGTGTGCTTGTTGGGTTCAGTTCGCGGCTATGTCCTGCGCATCGAGTTATATTATAAATATGAGAAATGCACCATATAAATACTATGTATTATTATTATTATTATTACCTTATTACATGTACACAACACATGCATGCGCACGCACAAACAACCCACACACACACACTTGCTTATCACATGACATTGCAAATTCATAGACTGTACAGACATAA
This sequence comes from Semisulcospira habei, assembly GCA_036245525.1. Lineage (NCBI taxonomy): Eukaryota > Metazoa > Mollusca > Gastropoda > Semisulcospiridae > Semisulcospira > Semisulcospira habei. The sequence goes on along the minus strand of BTPG01000003.1, from coordinate 126,893,717 downwards.
TAGTCCAGTCGCTGAGGAAAGTTTAGACATGTTCTTGTTGCCATTCTGACATTTTGAGAGAGTATTTTTGACACCAGGGGCATCAAGGCTGCACTTTTTTTGCCATGGCAACCGCATTCATTATAGTCACTGAAACCCTGCAAACGTGTTTGGACTATACCACACATATTCAACATATTTAACAATAAATTTACAGAATATGTTGCTAGAGTGTTAAGTTGACTAATTTGTCCATAAATTGTTGCTTCTGTGTTTGTATGTTCGTAAGTGGCTGTGTATTCATACATTTCGTGTGTGTATTCATACATTTCGTGTGTTTTGATTGGTCACGTTACGGTCTTGTAATATCGCGCTTCCACATGCATTCCTGCATCTACAAGTACCGCTGAGCATGTTGATTGTGGTCTTGTACAATTAGTCCAGGCGTGGGTCTATGTAAAATGTACCAAAGTGTGTCGGTTAGCTTACCTGTCGAGGAGCTAGTAGACCAGTCGATTAAGTCCCCCCAAACAATAACAGGCCTTGTCTGACACCGCTATATGCATAGACAGACGTCATTATTTACAACAAAATTAGATGGTGATTATTGCAGAGAATGCTACGTAAACATTGTCTGCACTTGACAAGGTCTGCCTTAGTGGCTTTAATGAACACACGCCATACAGTCTGCTCCGCTTATAACAAGGTCGGATAAAATAAAGTTGGATATAACAACACTTTTTCAGAGGTCCAGCCAGCACTCTAGGTATTGTAAATTATGTTGCTTATAACAAACTTTGGAATAACAACAAAACGTTGGGTCCCTTGGCGATTTGTTATATCTGAAGTTTAGTGTATACATTCTCTAAACTAAGCGCTAGCCATCCAGTATGAAGAGAACCACTTTAAATTTTGTCGAAAGGTTTGATAACATTGATTTCAGTTTTTCCCCCAGAGAGGTAGGAATTTAGATCCGAGACCAGCCCCCACCCCATTTTCCCCGCGCCTATGTATAAAACATGGCTATTTTGAAGATCACCACCTTACCTCTTACAAAACCCTGCCTCAACTCACACCACAAGTGTATTTTGAGGAGAAAGGACAGACACCTCCCCATTATCCCTGCATCGATGTATAAAACTCTGGATATTTTGAAACATCACCCCCCTCACCACCTCGACTCACACAAAACCCTGCCTCAACTCACACCACGAGTGTAATTTAAAAGATTGTATAGCTTCAAAAGGGATAAGGGGGTCTCTTCAAAAAATCAATACCGCCACACGCTACAGCAGACTGGTGCGCTAACGGCCAGCAGATTGAGCTTGTCACAGCATAGGCGAATCAGACACAGCAGAATATTGCAGCTAGTACTGCTTGCGGTGTTGACCCACTTTTTTTATTCATCACAGTACAAGCGAGTTCGTCACAGCACAGACGAGCTAGTCACAGCAGAGGTGAATCGGTCACTGCAGAAAATTTTTGTCAAAGCAAAACATTTTGGTCACATGTAAACAACTGTGAAAGTTACGAAGCCGGAAAGAGTTTGCTCCCGTTGCTAGTATGAAACAGCTGGTGGACTACGTAATCAATTGTGTACAGGAAATAACGTACTGTTTCTCTTGGTGTGTACTTGAGACCAATGCCTAGGTAAAGGATTAAGTAAATTACAGCCACTTGATAACAAATTTTCAAAGTTACCTACTTGATAACAAATTTTTAATTAACCTACAGGTAAATTACAGGCACTTGTTACAAATTTTAAAGTTACCTACAACCAGCAAGTGACTTTGCAAGTTCTTATAAGTGACTTGACATAAGTTCTTATAAGTTAATTACAGTGAAGTCCGCTTAACACAAATTTCTGGGGACACGGAAAATCACTTCGTGTCAAATGTATTTCGTGTTGACCAATATGGCCTCAAAATTGATCACGGCCCTCAAGGAGAAAGTGTGTAAGAGATGTGTGGGTGAATGAGTATGAGGTTAAAAGTGCACATTATCATACTTTATATGCATACCTTCAGCTCACTAGGAAAACACAAAGAAACGTATTCAGCTCGCATATTTAATGTAAAATCCATCAGGTATAATCCATAGTAAGTTACAATCCATCAGGTAAAAGCAACACAGGCTGAAGTAAAATCCCACATTGGTAAAAAGATTGTGTTGGTACACGAATGATGCAACATGAATACAGTTCAGAAACACTAGCCAATAAGAAGACGGATTACAACAGCCGAAGGCTATTCAGCCAATCACAGACTATAGTTCGCTCTGATCTGTCATGTGTACTACAGCGCAAGAGCGACACGTGAATTGGTTTTCGGTGAATGGAATGTGTTCGTGTTAAACAGGTGAATAATAGTGAAATTGCCCTGGTTGGGAACCAAAACCATGGCTTCGTGTAAAGTGAAATTTCGTGTTAAGTATTTCGTGTTATCAGTGAAATTTTAATACAGAGTAAGAAGGCCGTCAGCAGGGAATGCAAAAATGGTTCATGTTGACTGTTCGCGTAAAGCGAGTTCGTGTTAACTGGACTCCACTGTATCTAAGTTCTTGTCTCAAAGCATTAAGTTACTTATCTAAGTTCTTGGAGACAAGTCAGTTATAATTTGCTTGTACTTGGACAAGTTCTTGTCTCAAGTCATTAAGTTACTGGACACAAAGAAAATTTTAGAACTATTATTATTTTATTACATTTTAATGTTATTACTTTATAAAATGAATCGAGACGAACTTCTTCTTCTGAGTGATATCTGTACTGTCAAGAACAAGGAGTTGGAATCAAAGAAAGAAAGGCTAATGACAAGATACTTAGGGCGATCTTGTATGTCTGTATTCGAAAGCAGTCACTTTTTGCCTGTGGATACTGACAGTCTAACTCATGACCTTGAAAGCAACCCTATTGTTTTGAGTTCAATCGGTAAAGTAACATGCTTTATGTTTTACAAATTTGGAATGTACCTAGCCCCTGCTGTAGCATTACTAGTTACAGGGAGCCATGTTGATTTTTCTAAAATAGCTTTTAAAATAGAAGAAAATGGAGGACAACCAGACGACAATACAGCCAAGCTTGACTGAAGTTCAAACAGTAACTAAAGCCAAGAGCCCAGGAAGGGCTGAAGCGGGGAAAAAATTAGCTGAGTGGAACAAACCAAAAAAGTTAAAACTACAGGTGATACAGGAAAAGGTTCATGTATCTGAACCGCCACCACAGTCAACAGTTCCACTGCCAACAACACCTCCACCACCACCACCACTGCAACAAAGTGAGAGACTAGCAACTGAGCCTATCACACACATTACCCAACAGCCTAAAAAAACCTGAACCTCTAACAAAATACTTTATTGGTGGAATTTGTTGTAGCACTTGGCTACATAGGTTATGGAAAAATACAAGCCACAAACTCAGTTTCCAAAAAAAAAAAAACAGAAGCAAAAAAGCCAAGCAAGAAACTCCCACATTATCAGCAGCACCAAAAGCTTCTGATCCATTTTACATGCAGTGAATAAAATTATTATTTTAATTTTTGTGGCATAAGAAAATGAGCGATGCAATGAACCTTGTTTATCACTCTGCTGTTCTCAGTGGACTTGCAGTCACTTACACTAGGCTAGGACGCAGTCTTATCAAAATGCTGCCTGCTAACCTTGGTGAACTAGATTTTGAGGACTGCTAAGCTAGTTGCAATTATCACAGCATCAATCATGACAAAAGACTTTATTGTTAAGCAGGGTATTATTGCAGAATATCAGAATATGTATCTATGTAAATAAAAAATATGGCAACTTTGGCTGTTATGGTTGGCGGTGCTATAATTAATGCACTTGCTTTCAGTGGATCAAATTATCTCTTTTCAAAAGCAAGTAAGGAAGAGAGTGATGAAGAAATGAGACGTCAAGATGAAGCAACAGAGAAATTAGCTCAAGTAGAACAAGATTACAAGAAAAAAAGAATAGAAAAACAATTTTATTAATGAAAAACTTGGAAGGTCACGCACAACATACATTTATAGATGTTGATGGTGCTATTAAAGAATACTACCTTGTTAATGGCAAAGACATGAGCATACCACAACCAAACCTTAGTGATTACTACCAACCCAACCAGCAACAAAAAAAAATGGAGAAATAATGTTTGTTTTAGTAGAAATGACATTTGTTTATTTCACAGGAGTTTTTCTTGCTAGAGGAAATGACAAACATTGAAGCTAAACTATCAAAAATATGCTACTCCCCATTTGGCTACTCACCCCACCCGGGTCTGCCCTGGGGGACTTGGGTGGGGTTAGGTATTTTTTAGTTCCCAGGGTCACCCTGGTCAGCCCCACAGGGTGGGTTTTTCTCTCTATTCTGGGGCATTTGTTTCTGTCTACCCCTTGTCCATTCACCTGTATTTGCCTTTTTAAAACTCTCCCTACTGTCTGCACTGCCTGTAGCTCTTGATATTGGATGTGTGTTGCTAAATGGTCTTAGCTTTATTTAGGCCCCATGTGTTAGGTTTATTTAATGTATTTGACCGGCTGGCGACATACATTTAATGTTCTGTTTATTTTTTTTTCACAAGCAGTGCAGGCACGTCCTGAGAAAGCCTTGTTGCTGTCGGGACGTTAAGCAATGTACAATCAAATCAAATCAAACCATTTGGCTACTCGAAAGGAAAAATTGCAATAGAAAAATTGTCTGCCGCTGCAGGCGGTGATGTTACTCTCGAACAAGTAAAACGGTGGTTGCAAAGGCAAGCTATTTGGCAGATATATTTACCCACTCCCCCAAAAATAATAAGACCACACTTTCAGAACACCACCCCTAATGACACACACCAAATAGATCTCTTATTTCTTCCACATGATACTATCAGGAAAAAGCGATACAAGTATGCATTAACAGTTGTTGACATTGCATCAAGATACAAAGATGCTGAGCCGCTGACAAAAGCGCAAGCATTGTAGCTTCAGTATTAGCAAAGATGTATAGCCATGGTCCTCTAAAATACCCTAGACTTGTTCAAGTCGACTACGGAAGTGAATTCAGAGGTGCAGTTAATCAATTATTTGTTGATGCGGCGAAGAATACCAAGCATGTGCAGATCACAGGCAATTGTTGAAAACTTAAAACCAAATCACTTGCAGAGCGGCTTTTCAGTTACCAGTTTTCTAAGGAATTCGTGCATGACACACGTAACACTGAGTGGGTTAGAAGATTACTATCCATGGTAAAAGCAATGAATGACGAGGGTCACACATCCCATGAGGTCAAACCTGATGCTATTAAATTTAAAACAATAATGGCACCAACAGCACTAAAAACAGCTGACACAAGTTTCTTTATGAAACGGTTAAAATATCTGTATCAATCCAGTGAGGCAGAGAATGATGCAAAACATAGAGCAACTGATCCAATACGGTCTACGTCTGTTTACAATGTAAAAAAAAAGAAAAAAGTTCCTGGTAACCCATTGATTTACTGTTTGTCAGAGAAGAATTGCATATTGTTACATATAACAGACACTGTTACTCATTTAAAGCCCCTGACAGCCATACTTGTTTTCAGTGCTTCCGTTTTTGTCTGTGCGATATCTCAGGAACCATTCTACCGATTTTCGTCAAGTTTTAGCTCTTAGTCTGAGAAATGGTCATAAGCAAAAATGGAGTTGATATTTTTGAAGTTTTAGGTTCACGTGCGGAACGTGAATCTATGTAGTCAGTTAGTCCTCAATGAAAAAAGTGCATCCTAAAAATTAGGGTGGCAGGATGCCAGCTGTCAGTGGTGATAGATAACACTTGCCCCCTCTTGCTGCCTCTCTCTAGAGCAAATGTAAACTGATACTTCATGTGTGGTCCCCATCTTCGCGGTGCAGCACAATTCAAAATCCCATCCGTCTGTAAGAGGCATACATCCTCATTAGCCCCCAAGGCTGCATTAAATTTGAGTCTCTTGTTGGGCCATTGATGTTGATTCTTATCCTTCGTATGAGGATGCCGTCACGGACTGGTTCTATGACTGTGTAGTCATTTTCTTTTACTTTCTCTCATGAAAACACGTTCTTGTGTGTTCAAGAATTCTTGTGTGTTCATGAATTCACACGACAAAGCCATATTGCCGCACAGTTTCTTTGTGCATTATGCGCGTGGGAATTAATTAAGTTTTTCCTTCATTTCGACGAGCTTTGGATTGTTTGACACACGGCAAGGGCGCAAAAAATGCAGGTAAGGGTTCGGGTGGCCTTTTTATATACATCATAAATTATTTACTTGTGTAAATAAGAATTGTTATTTTATTCAAAGTATGATTATCATGTTACTGTGTATGTATTTGTAGATAAATGTTGCAACAGATTTAGCTGGAACAAAAGATCCCGGCCAAGTCAATTTCTACATTATGTATTACTATTTAAAAGGGCCAGTGTTCACTGAGCTTGGTACCGTGGGAGTTTCATCGCCGCCGATTTTCAGTGTGTATGATTTTAGCTGTTGACCAATAATTAGAGGGTCGGCATTCGATGTGGAAACCTGAAGTTACCAACCCTGGGTTCTTGTTCAAGTTTGTTTTTAAATCTGCAATTATGAGGACCTAACATTCCCTCTGTATTATTACATCTTATCATTAAAACCTTAACTTCTATCATCCAGTGAAGAACATGTTACAGGTTTCCTGACATGTTATTAAATGCCACTGAATGTGTGTCTAGGTTCATCTACGTTCACGAGCATGGCTTCACCATACAACCTTCAAAGACTTGGAAAGCTACCTTTTATAGAGGAAGACAGTCAAGTGTGGGTGGCTTTTGACCAGTTTATATTACTCTTAAAAATAGTTATTGCGCTTCAGACACTGTCACCTTACGGAGGGATAATATCCTGTAGTCCCTAAAGGCCCAGAGTGCATTGCTTAACAAGGATGGAAAATTATATCTTCAGTTCAGTGAGCTTTTAGCATACGTCTTCAAAAACAAAAACGCTTTGCGTATCTGTGCTCAGCTCACAAAGGAGGTGGAATATTGTGTACTGAATTGTTCACCGCCATCTGCGAACACGTGTGCTGCCGGAAGGACATTTAAAAAAAAAAAACATCTGACTCTATTAATTCAATATCTGAGCTTTATCAAAAAGTTGCCAGGGCTAACATTCATATAAAAGAGATTGATACATTCTTTTTGAAATATTCATTATCGCTGAGATTTTTTTTCTTGAGTAAGTGTGTTACATAGAGATAGAAATAATGAGTGGACTGAACCAGCATTAACACAATGACTGAGTTAACCCTCTTAATTATAACTTTTTGACCCCTCATTTTCTATGTTCCCCACACAGAGTAAATACCGTCGGAATTTACCCTTTAAATTATTGTTTGAACAGTCACCATTTTATGTACCTCTCAGCAGAGTAGTTACCAACAGGGGGTTAACTCAATCAGCACTGGCTGTTTTTTCGTTAGCAATGCTCTGTATACTGGCTGTTTCGATGGGTTAGAAAAAAAATCATTAAAAAAAAACTTTCTGACAAATGTAAATACAATTTTCAGGTTAGTTGATTAGTAAATGGGTGCATGCATATACAAAATGTTGAGTTACTAACCCCAAAAATGTATATTCTGGAGCATAGTAAAGATACCACTTATTTTTCACACTGCACTTCCAAGTGTAATCGGTTATCAGTTCACTTGTGACCCACCGAACAGTTCAATCAGATGCATTCTTCTCACTCTCTGCTGTTTCAAAATCGCTATCACTGTCTTCAGCAGCCTCTTCTGCATCAGAATCCTCAATCTGGATGATTTCTATCACTTCTCTGACAGTAAATTGACGATTACTTTGCGCTCTTGTGGTGAGTGAAGCACACAGAAACGCCATGTTGTTTCGCAAATGTAAGCAAAGCTAGTATGTTCGAAAAGCACGCTCTACTTCAGTAACTGTGAGGCCTAGTGATAAAAATAGGAATGAGGGTCATTGTACGAAAACAGAGCTGCACACTAGGCAGGTTAGTTTCGTATTCAGTAATCCCCAGTTCTTGTAGAAGGCAGCCAACTTCACAACCCGCGATCGCGGTGATCAGTGTGCAAGCGTTGTGCAGGCCATCACCGGGATCGCGGTGATCCGGGTGGAGTGAGTTAACACCTGAGCTAATTAATCTATCAATTATGTAAACATTTACACACTAAAATGCAGTAAATCAGCGATTATTTGCGTAGCTTATGTGTGGTGTATTTCGGGAATTTCCAATTTGGTTATAGCCAAAACTTTATACAGTGGTTACTTCCCTTAGAAATCTATTTGTAGCCTGCTTACGGCTTCACCGCTCACATTTCTGAGAAAAGAGGTACACAATTACTCGCTTTTCTATAACAACCAACTAAAACAAGGTTAATAAGACTAACAATGTTCACAGCTCAAGCAGTTGTATGATTAGTTAGCGCTACAGACCTGTAAATCGATCAATACAGAACCGGTCGCCGGAAAAGACACATTGCACCATATCCGGTATTGAACCGCGTATATTTATATACTAAAGAATAACTACATTGTCCTGGGCCAAGGCTGGCCTGGTGGTCTCGACCCCGTTACACATGTACCAAGTAGATCTTGGGGCAGTTTACTAGGTACGTGGAATCGAATCACCTCAAAAAATCTCACAAATTTTCATTTCGATATGAGCTGTGAGATTCTCATCTGGGGGGTGTGACGATCCAATAATTACCAGAACAAATATAATATAAAATATAAGTCTATATAAATAAATAATTTAAAAAATAAATAAATAACCAAACAAATTACCGGGCTGGCAAATAAATAATAAAACACTGAAATTGTGTGCGCATGGGTAAAAAAGGGGGGTGGATAAGGGGAAGGGAAAGTGGGATAAGGGGCTGGGCGGGGTGTGTGTCTGTCTGTCTGTCTGTCCATCCTTACCTTGTCCCATCTGGGCGACGGATCGCCAATCCAATTCACAATGCCTCTTCAAGAGGCAAGTGTAATCTCTTGAAAAGGCCATTGTGAATCGGATTAAACAGAGGGGATTTTTGTTAAAAAGGTGTTTTTTTTTTTTTTAAATAACCCACAGGGGGTTAACACCTGAGTTATCATATGATATCAGCTTTAATCTGTGGCACGCTCTGCCATGGACATCTAAGCCTGACACACACACACACTCACACTAGACGGAACAAAGAGTTAAATGATTTTGTTTACAAAAGTCTTTTTTTCTCATGTGATCTTAGTATCCAATATGTATGAGTGTGTGAGTGCATACATGTATGTGTATGTATGAGTCTATGTATGTACGTGTGTATGCGTGTGTATGTACGTGTGTGTGTGTGTATGTATGTGTGTGTCTGTATGCGTGTTTGTGTGCGCGTGTGTGCATGTGTGTATATATATATTACTCGGAATGCGTCTGCCTGTATCCCCCACCCGGGTCTGCCCTGGGGGACTTGGGTGGGGTTAGGTACTTTTTAGTTCCCAGGGTCACCCTGGTCAGCCCCACAGGGTGAGTTTTTCTCTCTATTCTGGGGCATGTGTTTCTGTCTACCCGAGGTCCATTCTCCTGTATTTGCCTTTTTAAAACTCTCCCTACTGTCTGCACTGCCTGTAGCTCTTGATATTGGATGTGTGTTGCTAAATGGTCTTAGCTTTATTTAGGCCCCATGTGTTAGGTTTATTTAATGTATTTGACCGGCTGGCGACATACATTCAATGTTCTGTTTAGTTTTTTTTTTCACAAGCAGTGCAGGCACGTCCTGAGAAAGCCTTGTTGCTGTCGGGACGTTAAGCAATGTACAATCAATCAAGCGTCTGCCTGTAATGTGTATGTGTGCCGTGTGTGTGTGAGTATGTACATCCCGTGAACCGGGGACATACACGGGGTATACACCTACAAACCGGGGACCTCCAGTAAACGGGGAACGTCCCCCCGTTCCAGACGATTTGAGTTATCATTTGCGACGTATATTATGACTCAAAACAATGTTACTGGTGAAATATGAGCAAAATCTGATGAGGTCCCCGGTTCATATGGTTACAACCCATAGTGTGTGTATGTATGTGTGTGAGAGTGCGAGTGTGTGTGCGAGTGCATGTGTGTGTATGCGTCTGTGTTTATGTGAGTGTGTATATGCGTGTGTGTCTGTATGTGTTTATGCGCGTATATATAGATTAGTGTTAGAGATAAGAAAAAGGACATTATAAAAACATTTTTACCATTGACTCTGTGTCAATACCTCAAAACACACAATTATTTTAATAATAATAAATAACCACACACACACACACACAAAGACATAAGCACTTGATAACATTTTTTTTTAAGTTACCTATACATACTTGATAACAAATTTTCAAAGTCACCTATAACTGCCAAATTACTTTTCAGGTAACTTTTTACCCCACCCGGGTCTGCCCTGGGGGACTTGGGTGGGGTTAGGTACTTTTTAGTTCCCAGGGTCACCCTGGTCAGCCCCACAGGGTGAGTTTTTCTCTCTATTCTGGGGCATGTGTTTCTGTCTACCCGAGGTCCATTCACCTGTATTTGCCTTTTTACAACTCTCCCTACTGTCTGCGCTGCCTGTAGCTCTTTATATTGGATGTGTGTTGCTAAATGGTCTTAGCTTTATTTAGGCCCCATGTGTTAGGTTTATTTAATGTATTTGACCGGCTGGCGACATACATTCAATGTTCTGTTTAGTTGTTTTTTTCACAAGCAGTGCAGGCACGTCCTGAGAAAGCCTTGTTGCTGTCGGGACGTTAAGCAATGTACAATCAATCAATCAATCAGGTAACTTTTTAAATTCCTATAAATTAGTTTGCATAAATTATTATAAGTTAGTTGACACAAGAAGTTATAAGTGTCTTAAAATAAGAATTTATAAGAACTTAAACATAACAAGTTGTAAGTTCTTGACTTAAGTTACAACTTACTGGGGCAGATTTGTCAAGATACAAGGACAATAAAAAAAACTTTTTTTCTCAATAATACTCTGGTGGTGGAGCTGATGGGGTTAAATAGTTAGGCACAAGTGCTGTAAATGACGTGTCATCTCTCTGTGAAGCATATGACAAAAATATTGATTGATTACCAAATCTGATTTTTATTTGTTTAAAAGATTGTGTAGCTTTTCTGTGGTTTCCTGAACACAGATCTGTTTTCCCATCTCTAAAAAACTAGCTTTCAGTTCTTCAACATTCATGGGGGATTGACTACACATTTTATTTTGTATTTCTGACTTCCGTTTTTTGTAATTGTTCAAATCATCCTGCACTCTCTTAAATTCAATATCTTCAATAAAATTATCCTCCAATGCCTTACTGATAATAAGTTTCATACTGCTCAGCTTCGCACCCGCCAAAGTACTCAATGCTTCATGTTTCTGTAACTTCGTATGAAACCTCTTGTTTAAGGCTTCCAAACCAAAGCAAGCCAGGCATGTAGCAACGCTAACACCCTCAACTGCAATTCCAATCAAACTTCCAATTCCTGTGGCAAACAGAACAATACGCCCCACAGAACATCCAGCTGAAACTGCACCAAAAGCCATTGAAGTGTTTTGTACAGAATTAAATACTGACTTATACCTCCTTTTACATCTGGAGTACCTCGCCTCTTCACTTCCAAATATTTAATTGCTTCTGTAATATTATTTAATCTGAATGCGTCTACCTGTAATACCCCACCCGGGTCTGCCCTGGGGGACTTGGGTGGGGTTAGGTATTTTTTAGTTCCCAGGGTCACCCTGGTCAGCCCCACAGGGTGGGGTTTTCTCTCTATTCTGGGGCATGTGTTTCTGTCTACCCGAGGTCCATTCATCTGTATTTGCCTTTTTTAAACTCTCCCTACTGTCTGCACTGCCTGTAGCTCTTGATATTGGATGTGTGTTGCTAAATGGTCTTAGCTTTATTTAGGCCCCATGTGTTAGGTTTATTTAATGTGTTTGACCGGCTGGCGACATACATTCATTGTTCTGTTTAGTTGGTTGTTTTTTTTCACAAGCAGTGCAGGCACGTCCTGAGAAAGCCTTGTTGCTGTCGGGACGTTAAGCAATGTACAATCAATCAATCAATCAGTCTACCTGTAATGTTTTATCGGGTGCAATTGGCATATGCGGAGCAGGCGCAAACGACGACACAGTCACAGTCGTCGGTAGCTGCGGATACAGGTCTATCTTTTTTATTTAATCAGCAATTACATTTTGTAACTCGTCAAAAGTATACAATTTGCTGGCGTAATAAAATGAAACAAGATCAATGTGTTCTAGCTTTATGAAATTTAGAAAAACAAAAAATGTTTTGTCGACTAATATCTTGACAGCTGGAACACTGCTTGAAACCTCAAAAACATCAACATTTTTTCTAATGGCAATAAAAACCATTGTTGATTCTGTCACAGAGTCATCCCACGTAAGTTTGATTCCCTGTGCTATATCTGCCTCTTTCGCAGTAGTTACAGATCTCATAATAATTTCAAATACTATTGTTGCTTCTCTTGCAATGGTAAAGTTTGATGGTGCAAACACGACCTTCGCATCAGATCTGCCCTTCCTGTGCGTAAGAAGATATCTTCGTCTCTCATACTCCTGTACTTTTAGTTTATCTCTGCTATTGTTGTCTTGTGCAAAGCTTGGAACAAGACTTACAATCAGCGGCCCAGAGTTAACAACTTTCCTAAACACTAAGGCACCTTCGTCATCAGTGTATACATAAGGACTAATAAATTCAAACTTTATGTCCCAGTCAATTGTGGGTGCTGGCATAGGCGCAAGCGGCACAGGTGAAACTACCCATTTATTTCCCACATGTATTAAGTTGTAGGGCGCATTATTTACAGGTGGAGTAGGAACAGTAACATCATGCAGCTGTCCAAGTTTAGGTATAGGTCTGTCTGTTCCGTCCTTCATGTCATCTATTACTTTTCTCTTGTACATACCAAAAGAATTAAGTTCAAAACCATACACCTCACCCACCTCCCCTACCTCCCCTTCCTTTTCAAACCCCACCCGGGTCTGCCCTGGGGGACTTGGGTGGGGTTAGGTATTTTTTAGTTCCCAGGGTCACCCTGGTCAGCCCCACAGGGTGGGTTTTTCTCTCTATTCTGGGGCATGTGTTTCTGTCTACCCTTTGTCCATTCACCTGTATTTGCCTTTTTAAAACTCTCCCTACTGTCTGCACCCCCTGTAGCTCTTGATATTGGATGTGTGTTGCTAAATGGTCTTAGCTTTATTTAGGCCCCATGTGTTAGGTTTATTTAACGTATTTGACCGGCTGGCGACATACATTCAATGTTCTGTTTTGGTTTTTTTTCACAAGCAGTGCAGGCACGTCCTGAGAAAGCCTTGTTGCTGTCGGGACGTTAAGCAATGTACAATCAATCAATCAATTCCTTTTCAAAATCCTGTACGTCAGCCAAATCTTTTAACTCTGTTACTGGACACGCAACTGGAATGATTCTCGGCTTTGTACCAGCACTCATTTTATTTAACAAAAATAAAAATTATTTAACTTCCAACACAACACTAAAATCATGCATTACAACTGGTTTGTTATCTTGATTAGTTACAGATATACAGTGGAGTCCGCTTAACACGAATTTCTGGGGACACGGAAAATCACTTCGTGTTAACCGTATTTCGTGTTAACCAATATGGCCTCAAAATTGATCACGGCCCTCCCGGCAAGGAAAAAGTGTGTAAGAGATGCGTGCATGAATGAGTACGAGGTTAAAAGTGCATATTATTGTACTATATATGCTTACATTACGTTCAGCTCGCTAGGAAAACACAAGGATATGTGTACAGCTCACGTAGTTAATGTAAAATCCATCAGGTAAAATCCATAGTAAAGTAAAAGCAACACGGGCATCTGGCATCGGTAAAAGCAACACAGTCAAAGTCATTTAAAAAACGGGCCATGATCGAAGTTGGTCTTGCATTATTGACAGCCCGTGTAGAGAGACAATCGTGGATCTCATTAATCTTGTTTTTTCACTTCAAGCTTAGTCGACTTCTGTTTTACCTTGGGGGTAGCCGTGATCGGTAGTTAACTGAATTGAGGGAGTGTTGGTACACGAATGATGCATGAATTCAGTTCAGAAACACTAGCCAATGAGAAGACGGATTACAACGACTGAAGGCTACTCAGCCAATCACAGGCTAGAGTTCGTTCATGTGTCGTGTGTACTACAGCACGAGAGCGACACGTGCAGTGCCCCTTTCATGAGTCGGTTTTCGGTGTTTGAGACTGGAATGTGTGTTCATGTTAAACAGGTGAATAATAGTGAAATTGCTCTGGTCGGGAACCGAAAACAGCTTCATGTTAAGCGAAATTTCGTGTTAAGCATTTCGTGTTATCAGTGAAATTTTAATACATAATAAGAAGGCCGTCAGCCGGGAATGCAAAAGCGGTTCGTGTTAACCGGAAATTCGTGTTAAGCGAGTTCGTGTTAACTGGACTCCACTGTACACAGTGACTCAAAGAAACTAGAACCTAATTTCTTAAACTGTAAATTAGGAAATCTAACAACCACACTTTCACAATAGGGAGCAGTTCCAGCTGGCACACATCTCAACAAAGTTGAAGGCTTTCCATTGTGTACATTCTCAGTCGTGTTTACTTCTTTCAAACGCACATTAAATATTGTGTGTACTGCTAAATAAACAGGGCATCTACCAGTATTTTTTTTTTTTTTTTGGTGCAAATAGACCTAAATCTGTCAGTTTCCAATCTTCATCATCTGGAAATGTTATAAATGTGCAAAGAAAACCAAGTAAAGTTACAAGAGCATTTGATAAAGAAAAATGACTATCTTTTGGAAATTCTAATGTAACAAGTAGGTTAGCTGGATTTAAAGTTGCTTTAATTTTAAATTTACTTTGAAACCATTCAGCTATAGTACAAAAGTCATAATACCCAGCTGGTAAAGTTTCAGTCATGCCATAAAAAATTACTTTATAATTTATATCATCATCTACATTAAACCATTTTACTGTGTAGAACATTTCATGGATAGCTACAGCCTTGCTACCATCACGATTATCAATCCCATTAGTGTGTCAAGATTTGTTAAGGTAATAAACATTTTTATTATCTCATAAAAAGAAGAATGGAATTTAAATCACCAACCATTACCACTACAAATGCATTTCAATTTAACGTGGATGCTAAGTATAATGTCGCACCTACATATGAACAGGAAATAATTCAACTAAATCAGCTCAACATAGCTGTGTCAGACGCAAGCGTACAAGATTTATTTCAAGTGAAAGTACCGAATCCGTTTGATCATTACCTAAACCCTCCAATAACAGACGACGCTACTGCAAGAAAGTGGTCCTCAAGTCCACTACAGATGTTTCAAAACCAACTCAACTTTGCTATACTGTGTTAAACTACAGGCTGTGGTGTTTCCTTTACAGACCATTTGAATCACTCAAACAAACTAATTAGGTCTGTGTATCGTTTTCACACGTATTACCAATTAAGAAGAATACTGTCAGAACTTCATACACCACTACCAACTGAACCCCACCCGGGTCTGCCCTGGGGGACTTGGGTGGGGTTAGGTATTTTTTAGTTCCCAGGGTCACCCTGGTCAGCCCCACAGGGTGGGATTTTCTCTCTATTCTGGGGCATGTGTTTCTGTCTACCCTTTGTCCATTCACCTGTTTTTGCCTTTTTAAAACTCTCCCTACTGTCTGCACTGCCTGTAGCTCTTGATATTGGATGTGTGTTGCTAAATGGTCTTAGCTTTATTTAGACCCCATGTTGTAGGTTTATTTAATGTATTTGACCGGCTGGCGACATACATTCAATTTTCTGTTTAGTTTTTTTTTTTTCACAAGCAGTGCAGGCACGTCCTGAGAAAGCCTTGTTGCTGTCGGGACGTTAAGCAATGTACAATCAATCAAACTACCAACTGAATCCAGTTTCATCAGGTTTAACAACCCCATGGATATGAAAGCGTTTGAACAGATCTGTAATGAATTTAACATTAGTACAAAGTATGACTTTACACAAAAACTTGATGATCACAAAGGCATGGGTACATTGTATGAGTCACAGACAATACCCTCAAGATTACTGGCCTCCCTACTCTTCATTCTCATCAAAATCTGAAGTGTGGTTAGGATCAATAGAACAAAAACAGTCTAATGCCTGGACCACATTTATTTTAGACAAGAGTGACGGGTTTACTCAAGCGGGAGTCGAGCGTGTAAATGAGTCTATCAGAACATGTGTATGGTGTTTACTAGGAGCACAATCACTAACAAAATAAAACATTTTAAACGGGAGTGGAAAGTTTGAAACACAAAAACAGTTTCTTGCTAATCTAGAAGATTAAATAAACTCAGTTGTTGATCTCCCATCAAGCATACAGCGCTACCAAGACGTTCTCAGATATGCCAGATCAAAAGTTGACTTTGTAGTAGGCATCGGGTTATACATGTTACCATCTGACCTTCAATTACAAATGGGAACAATAACAAATTATAATAACAAAATAATTGTTACAGGTCGTGATCAAAAACTCGGTCTCAATCAATCTGTGAACTTGGTGGCCACAACCACACATGTACAGTCATTAAAATCATTAATAATGCCTGTATCGTTAGTAACATCATCACCACCCGTACAGGCAGTAACACCAGTAATGTCAGTAACAGCCCCAGCCCCGGCACCCATACCTGCACAGGCACCAGCAAGAGCACCAGTACAACCAGTAACCCAAGTAAACACACATGAGTCAGAGAGAACTGCATTGGTAATAGGCCTCACTGGATTAGGGGTATTACTTCTTTACCTGTTTCATTAAATACCCTGTGATTAACCCTCCTACTGTCACCAAAAAGACCCATACATGTTCTGCCATAAACCCAACTACCTTTTCCGCTGTAGTAATAAGCCAACTGACAACTGTGCCAATTGTGCCAGGCAAAGCATCCATCGCTTTCACAGCCAATTTCTTAAGCAAGTCTGATATATGTGATAATTGTTTCTTTACCCATGACTGTAAATCTTTTGGGTCAGTGGGAGCTGGTGGTGCTGGAGGTGGAGAACCACTCCCACCGCCACCAGAGACACCAACAGTACTGATAATAAATCCAAGAGCAGTAATTAAACTTGCAATTGTGATACCCTGTTCTCTGAAAAGTGTTTTGAATCTCTCAGCCAGAGTTGTGTCTTCGTGAAGTATTTTCTGAATAGTTTCTCTAATCCTTTTGACCTGTGTTTTCAGTTTTTGTCTTCCAATACTAATCGTTTCTAATCGTCCTGATCTTTCTATCTGCAAATCATTTAATCTGTATTGTATTCTTTCTTTCATTTCTGTGTCAAGATTTCCATTGTCTGGGGTAGCCAGTTTCTCTTTTTCACGTTCTATGTGTTTATCAAGCTCACCTAGTTTGGCTACATTATTCACCATCTCACCTCTTATCGTCTGCAGTGATTTATCCAAGCCCATAATCTCCCGTCACCCACCGGGTCTGCCCTAGGGGACCTTGGTGGGGTTGTCTACTTTTTAGTTCCTAGGGTCACCTTGTCTAACCCCTGCAAGGTGGGTTCTACTCTTTTGGGGGTTTGTATTTCTGTCTTTCTGGTCCATTCATCTGTATTTTTCTTTTGAAATTCTCCCTCCTGTCTGCGCTTCTTGCAGTTCTTTTCTTCATTTAGTGCAGGAACGTCCTGAGAAGGCCTTTGTCGCTTGCGGGACGTAAAGCAATCTATACTCACTCACTCCCATAATCTCCCGCATTGACAAAGGTGGGTCTTCTATTGTTTTCATTACTTCATTTATTTGTCCTTCAGTAAATGAGGTTTCTTGTATCACTGTGTTTGCTATTTCTGGTAGGCTTGTTACTGCTGCCATTTCAATTTCTTGTCCTGTTGGCAACTTTGTTTGCGTGTCATGAAGCACAGTAGCAAGTCTTGGCGCAAGCGTTGGTAACTTTTTACTAGTACCAACACCAAGGTAACGCTGCAGTGCTGTCTCACCACCTACATCAGTTTTAATTGTACTTAAAGCTCTAAACTTACCTGAGTTGGTTTTATGGGTTAGATATACTTTTCCTTTGTCAACAGTATTTAAATATAATGACCCTTGCCATCAAGTTCAAACTGATTAGGATCTATGTTGTCTGGGTGGTCACCAACATGTTCAACTTTGGTTTCTAAAAGTTCATGACGTAAACTGTAAATATTTCTTGTACCAGTCATATCTGTCATATCTGATGTATTACCAAAATCATACATGTCATCCATTTCAAAATCTTCATGACCAAATCCTCCCGCTGCCATTGTTTTATTAATTTAATATTTTTTATTGTGCATAATAAAAATGACACAGTCTTACGGATCAAAGTTAGACCCATATAGAAAACTACGTGAGCCTCTTGGTGTTAAGGGCATTAGACAATCAATCGTCATTACAAACAATCCAAGTACCATAGACCAGAACCAAACACTTACAGTCAAGTTTCCAAATTTAGGTCCCAGTGACGTTATTGTTCCTGGCACTGCATGCCTTGCATTTAATATTGAACTATCATCGGATGCAGACGTAAACAGAACATTAGTTAACAATCTTGGCAGAGCAATTATAAGAACTATTAAAGTAAAACTTGAAGGACAGGAAGTGTTTAGTCTTGATGATGCGGATGTGTTTTACTGTTACAGAGATCTTTGGCTCACAAGAGAAGAATGAGAAGATAGTATTTATCAAGGCATACAGTCTGATAATGTTGGTAAACTTCGAATTGATGCCGGAGATAAAGTAACTACTGGGGTGGCCAAGGACATTATATTAGCAGAAACATAGAGAACCAGGTTTTACATACCACTTGAGTTTGAAATCCTGCCTTATTACCAAGGAGCACTGAATGACCGTCTGAGTTTTGAACTAACCTTCAATGATTACTCCAAAATTATTAAATCATCTGATCTCAATGTGACATATAAGATCTCTAACATTTCCTTGGAATATGAAATTGTCACACACACTGAACTAGCTAGACTCATTCAAAATCAGTATCAGACAAAACTTCCAATTTATTATGACCGTGTGATTAGACATAGTTTAATGCATAAAGACAAGAGCGACCCAATGTGGAACATAAACTTGAACACACCTGCCAGATCACTGAAAGGCATTCTTATGTTGTTTGTTGAACCAGCGGCTCCATACAAAAGGGATTCAGAAAAATTCTACAATCCTAAGATTACACATTTGTCTTGTACAATCGAAGGTCGTCCAAATCAAGTGTACGCTTCAGGTTTGTTACCTTATCAACACTACGATGAGATCACAAAGTATTTTGCGGGTGGAAGATTTAGAGATAAACCTGCAAACATTGCGTGTAAAGATTTACATCTGTATGACGTTAGGATCGGACAATACCTTACAAATAAGTATGCTCTTTGGCTAGACCTTCGTAGTACAGATGATGACTACCTACATGGGTCAGGTCGAACTGTTGAAAACGGCAGTGACAGGATTACAATTCAGATACAAAAAAAGGTTGAAACGGCTGCGGCAATAAATATATATTTGTATCTGATTTATGACGCACAACTGAACATACAAGAGTGCAGACTAAGTATAGAGTAAGCTACTGCTAGTCCGCTTATCACAGCAGAGTGATAGACAAGGTTCATTAAGTTTTTTGTGTCGCTCATTTTCTAATACAAGAAAAATTAAAATAAAAAATGTATTACTGCATTAGAAATGGGTCGACAGGTTTGGGTATTACTGGTAATGTGGCGACTTCTGGTTTTGTTTTTGGAGTGTCTGATTTTTTGGACGCTGTATGAGTTTGTGGTTTGTATTTTTTGTATAATTGGTAACCTACGTAACCAAATCCAACAACAAATCCGACAACTATATATCTTGTTGTTTGAGGTTCGGGGTCAGGGTTAGACTCGGTTGTTTGTCTCTCACTTTGATGACGGTGTGACGGTAGTGACGGTCCTGATGGTGTTGGTCCTGACGGTATTGTCACTGGTCCTGATGGTCCTGACGGTGGGTCAGTTACATGAGCCTTTTCTGTTTGCGCTTGCAGCTGTAATTTTTTTTGTCTGTTATATTCAGCCACTCTTTTCCCAGCCTCAACCCTGCCTGGACTTTAGCCTTAGTCACAGTTTGAACCTGCGTCAAGACAGGGTTCGGTTGTGGAGTCGTCTGGGTCTCGTCCATTTTCTTCTGCAGTAAAATTTATTTTGGAGAAATCAATATGACTCCCAGTGACAAGCAAGGTTACCACAGGTGCAAGGTAATTTCCAAACTTGTAAAACATGACGCATGCTAATTTACCAATTGAACTTGAAACAATAGGATTGCTTTTGAGATCGTGTGATAAACTGTCAGTGTCTACAGGTAGAAAGTGACTCACTGCTTTTGTGTATAGACATACAAGAGATCGACTTAAATCACGAGTCATTAGTGAAGCGATATGATTTTCATATTTAGAATGAAGTTTAAATAGCTCGTCAGTGGTGAGAGATTCAATGTCTTCTGTCATGTATTGTTTTCTGAGATACGCCTTTGATTTGCCTGAAACAATTACAGAGATTGATTGTACATTGCTTAACGTCCCGACAGCAACAAGGCTTTCTCAGGACGTGCCTGCACTGCTTGTGAAAAAAAAAATAAACAGAAAATTGAATGTATGTCGCCAGCCGGTCAAATACGTTAAATAAACCTACAACATGGGGCCTAAATAAAGCTAAGACCATTTAGCAACACACATCCAATATCAAGAACTACAGGCAGTGCAGACAGTAGGGAGAGTTTTAAAAAGGCAAATACAGGTGAATGGACAAAGGGTAGACAGAAACACATGCCCCAGAATAGAGAGAAAAACCCACCCTGTGGGGCTGACCAGGGTGACCCTGGGAACTAAAAAATACCTAACCCCACCCAAGTCCCCCAAGGCAGACCCGGGTGGGGTACAATTACAGAGAGAAGACGCTGTCTTTTAGAGTCTAAATCTTTGTTTTCTACAGCGTTGATATCGTTTAGAAGAAGTAATTCGTCTTGGTTCATTTTATAATAAAAAATATTAATTTTAATGTCATTGATTTTGGAAATCTTTATTTTACCAAAAAAATAAAAAAAAAATAAGGGGAAACCAAGAAAAATGGACGGCGTTAAGGTGTGGAAGTATGTGGGCAAAAACAGTGGAAATACGGGGTCTATAGAAATTGGTCAAATAATCTCATAGTTCCTATCTCTTACATTGTGTGAGAAACTGAAAGATCTGAATCAGCTGTGCGCTGAAACAGTTTCAGCAGAGAAAAACAGGCAAGCATTTGGAAACCTACGGGAAGGCATCCAGCTTTATGCAAGATGTATTCCTGACATTATTCAAAGGGACATTTTGAAAAAACTTGCTCGATACAGATAAACCACAGCTATATTGCGGCGATTGTGCCATTACTCACTGTGGTAATGAAAAGGGAGTTCATGTTTTCATTGAATTTTCCAGAGAAGTAGTCGGTACAGACCCAACCTTCTTGAATGATGTTCTGCTGCTCATCAGAACAGACGTTCAGCAGCACCATTTGGACTTTTGCAATGAAATACACGTGTTCGAAAGTGTTACATTAAAAGCGTATGCGGAGGATAACACTCTGCGATTACAAGATGACATTTCTCTCGGGAAGCTTCGATCTAAAACCCTGCATGTGCAGAGAGAGAGAGAGAGAAGTTCTTAGGTTGGATCATCCAGCTAAAGAAAGTCTCTCTGAATCGAAGTTTGCATATCGCCAAAATCATAATGGCTCTGGAGTCAGCACTGGTGACGAGTTGCCATGTGCAGTATGCAGTCATGCAGCCAGTGAAATGATTCGATGCATTGGAAAGAGCTAGAGGGGTTTCACAATGTTCCTCTGGAAGTCCAGCTTTTCTTTGAATCATTTTTAAACAAGAGGTACATTTCGAAAGCCGTCAATGCAGATTCTTACATTATGAAGAGATTGAAACGTTTGTACAAAACATTTCACACTCTGCTCGGAACACATGATATACACTATGCAGGCGTGCCTCAGGGACTCTGTACTGACTACCCGTACAGCTACCACAGTGTTAGGACAGTCTTCACGATCACTGGACAAGCCGGGTTGTGTAAAGCCGAGCGTCGCCTGAAAAAGGAAGCATCATTCAACAACTGCTACTACAACACCTTCAAAAGACGCTTCAGATTGGAGTACTGTTCAGTGGGTGGACGTGTGCAGCGGTCAGTTAGTCTTCGAGATTGTTTTCTCGTTGTCTGTCTGGACAACCTGGTGCGGCTAACCTTTCAGTCTGACACAGGCAGAGGAGAGTCCAGATCATCCCAATTATGCACTTTGCCCGTTTCAGTGAAAGGTGTCCCAAAGGATATAGACATTGTGGAAAGATGGCACGACCGTGAATGCGACGGGAATTGTACCAACTGTTCTTGTATGCAGCCAGTCACTTTGTCCTAAACATTTTCAATAGTTGCTTTGAGAGATCCACTTTCTGTTTCTTCTGAGCCTCTGGAGTATCCTTTGCAGAGAATGTTCGGAGACCAGGGGCATCGCACACTGTCCTTTGAAACTACTCAGAAATAAAGACGAGAAGTTACAAGTATTGTTTAAAATAATTTCGATCTTTCCCTTTGTGTAAACAAAGAGGCAAGGCTTGCAGATCCCGCTTAACACTTGACAAAAATGACCTGTAATCCGAATTTACTAATTCTATCCTTTGGCACTACTCAGAAATAAAGACGGGAAGTTACAAATATTGTTCAAAATAATGTCGATCTTTTCCTTTGTGTAAAGAAAGAGCAAGGCTTGCCTTTCCCGCTTAACATTTGACAAATTTGACCTGTAATCCGAATTTACAAATTTTCTCTTTCATTTTTGAACTGCCCAACCCACTTGTAGAAAATGCTAGATAATACAACAATTGTCTAACAAACAACTTTCAAAATGGTTTTTGATTTTGACAGGAATATCAGAGGGAAACCAACAGAATGAAAAGATGGCAACTATCGTCACTTTATGGGCAAAAAAATATACTTGAAACTGGTCCAGATGGTGATGCGTTTATCATAGTCCTCACAAAGAGCAACAAAACTATATAGATCATTCGAACGATTCCCGACGGTTTGAACGATATCATCGAGCAGCATGTGTGCCCACTGCATAGTATAATTGAAATTCTTTTTCCCCACATTGATTTTGTTGACTTACTAAATCACGGACTGAGTATCTGAAGGCGTGCCATGCATATCGTTGTCTTGTTCCAATTTGTGACGCACAAATGCGTTTCATAGTCAGGCCGCAAATTACATGTAAGGTACAAAAAAATTCTTATGCTTTATTTTGGACATGACTGAAACATCAGTCGACTTGTTACTTTAGTTCTTATTTCCTTTCCCTGTGCGACTTCATAAAGCGCATGAAACCAGCTCCCTCCATTCCCTGCAGCCTTGTCCGACTCCGACGATTGTCCTAAACCAATTTCCTATTTTGCCGTTGAAGCAGACTGCGCTAGTGGCTTTGTTGTAATGGTTTTCTATTACTTTGATCAAGTTGGCATTGATGTTGTACAGCTTCATGGTGGACCAAAGGGCTGCATGCCACATTCTGTCAAACGCCTTCTTAAAATCCACGAAGACATGATAGAGGTCTTTCTGGTGCTGGAGGTACCATATAACTTTCAGGTTGAAGATCTGCTCAGTTGTGTTGCGCCCTGGTCTGAATCCTGCCTGTTCCTCATCTATGATTTCCTCTGCCTGTTTTCAGAAAGATCTTTAACATGATTTTGCTTGGGTGGCATATAAGACTGATCATGCGATAATTCTGGCATTGCTGTAGTTGCCTTTTTTGGAGAGAGTTATTATAAGTGATTGGGTCCATGGTGTGGGCCATTCCCCTGACTGCCAGATCTTATTGCAGATGTTAGTAAGGCGCTTATCTCCCCCTTCTTGGACTAGTTCTGCAGGGATGTTGACTGCTCCAGATGCCTTCCCTTTTTTTCAGCGACTTCACGGCAGCCTCTACTTCTTCTTGGAGGATGCGATAGTTGTCACTGTTGGTCACTGGTGGGGTGACACGTATGCCTGGGTCCCCTGTAGTTCGGTGGTTGTACAAATCTGAGCAGTACTCTGTCCATCTCTTCAGAATGTCTTGGTCTTCCGTAAGACATTTCCTGCCCAACCCACTTGTAGAAAATGCTAGATGATACAAAAGTAGCCTTTCAAACAACTTTCAAAACGGTTTTGATTTTGACAGGAATATCAGAGGGAAAGCAACAGAATGAAAAGATGGCAACTATCGTGACTTTATGGGCAAAAAATAGGCCTGAAACTAATGCAGAAGTGATGCGTTTATCACAGTACTCACAAAGAGCAGCAAAACTATATAGATCATTCGAACAGTACTCAAAGGCAGGCTAATGCTGGATAAAGTTCGATCTTTTGTAATGAAAGCTCAATGAGCCGGCGCAAAAAGGGTAGAGTTGGACGTTGTACACGATCCCCGACAGTTTGCATGATATCATCAAGCAGCATGTGTGCCCACTGCATAGTATAATTGAAATTTGTTTCGCCACATTGATTTTGTTGACTTACTAAATCACGGGCTGAGTATCTGAAAGCGTGCCATGCATATCGTTGTCTTGTTCCAATTTGTGACGCACTAAAGCGTTTCATAGTCGGGCCGCAAATTACATGTAAGGTACAAACAATTCTTAACGCTTTATTTTGGACATGACTGAAACGTCAGTCGACTTGTTACTTTAGTTCTTATTTCCTTTCTCTGTGCGACTTCATAAAGCGCATGAGAACAGAACACGATGAATATTTCTATCTATTTATCTATCCCGTAGTCCTGCCGACCGTTGGGGCACAACTGATGACTTGGCAACCAGCTCTTTAACTTTTTGATATTGTTTCAGTCCAAAGAGGAAGTCCGACGGTTATTTATTGCTGTCTTTTTGAAAATGTAAGTCATGGATCTTCAGTTACGTGCACCTTTACTTTCTTTTACAGATATTTTCACAAATTTATAATGACACTGTAGGTACTCAGCGACAAATGAAATCACAGTATTTATTCTCTAGGCACGTTGGTATACATAGCTACGGATCATTAGTGGTTTCTTTCATTCTTTTTTTTTTAATCAGAGGGAAAAGCCCAACCTTCTGTAAGTCTGCTCTGATTAATCTACGGGGGACTTAATGCCATATAAAAGTTGCTCTTATTCTTTTCAGTGTGAAGTGTACTGTAACATCAGTGATCACTGAGACTGCATAATTGGCACTGGCAGTGATCGCACATCACAACATATCTTGCCTGTGCAACTGATTGAATTAAATGTTACAGTAACAAATAATTAATCAAGTTCCGAAACTTTGTTCAGCCATAACAGTTAAAACCAAGTGGTGTGGCACTCTTTCACTTTTACAGCATGCAGCATGTTGTACTTCGGACATAGTTTTCGAAGATAGCGTTTGTTTTTGTGGGTTGCGTTTTGTTTTGATGCTGTGGTGTCGAAATGAAACGGGCAAAGCGATGGTAAAGTGAATGGAAATAAACGTGACAAACCTTTATCATGACGTAAAAATGAACAAAGTAACTTTACACGTTTGCTTTTGGGGGGGAAACAAACAAGCTTATGTACAACAAATAAAAAAGAACTCGTCGGCACACCGAAATTCACGCCAACGAGTCCGCGTGTATCTTGTATCATGTGTCGATCACGTGATTTGTGATACCTTATTGTTGAGTAACGATATTTGAGTTGGTTGTACATTGCTTAACGTCCCGACAGTGGCAAGACTGAATTTCTCAGGACATGCCTGCACTATTAACGATATTTGAGCTCAAGGCAAGTTTTTTCATAATTGTTTCTTCTCTTAATATAATTAAGTGTGAAATTTTACTTAAAAACTAAAATGAAATCCTTTTAAGTGATATATAGTGCATACTACCACTGAATACAGGACCAAATGAAGCCCGTGTAAACTACTGATCATCAGTGAGCATGGCTGCAACAGTAATGGTGTCGTCTGCAGCCGCACTGGAAACAAAATGTCAGTGCTACAGAAAAATGTCTCCATTCTCCGAATTCGCACTGCTTTTATTCATACTAGACTTCATTTTGATATACCCAAACCTGTGTTACTCTCTACAAAATCACTATCTCGTAAACGGCTGAAGTAAGGATTGTCAAGTTGCCGCAAGAGTGAGTCTGTGAAATCTGCAAGAGGTACATATTTTCATAAGTCCTCGCCACGAAAGGCTATTTATGAAAATCTATGCCTTTAGCTTGATTTTTGTGTGTTTGTAACTGACATCGTTCCTCCAACTGAGGAAGTGGATGCGGACTAAGTAACGATTGTAGTCTATGCAAGAAACCAGTCCACATCTGCAAGGGGCATAGATACTCATTATCCCCTCTGCTTGAGGGCTCATACTCTTACTGGTGTCATTCATGCTGATGTTTCTCAAACGGAGTCTAACTGAAACAGAGCCGCCTTGACTGTGACCAGATGCCAGGCAAGCACCGCGGAAACATAAACAGTGCGAGTAAGCGGGCCTAGTTATCAAGATGTGTTGACAGGTTTCACATCTGAGCCGACTTCTAGACCACGCCCACAAACGGCACGTGCGGCGATTGAGGTAGAACTGTAGTGGGCCAGTGGTCGTCCATCCGTCCTACATCAGTCGTAAACTTCAAAGTTGGCATTTTCTCTATTCAATCTATACTCTTCAAACGTGGGCCAAAGAAATAATTGTGTGGTAAGACCTTACCAATCATACCAATTTTAGTGACCTCTCTCAAGGTCAGATTCACAGGGGATTAGAAAATAGATTAAACAAATAAACATTTTAACCACACAAAAAAAAATGTTTTTTTTTTATAAAATACTGTTAGTGGGGGGTGGGTGTTGTGGAGACAGGGGCTCACATGCTCCAGCCAGAGAGATGCTGTTCGGCGGGGGGGGGGGGGGGGGGGGGGGGGGCTAACAATTCTGAATAAGGTGTAGGTCTTTTTTCAACCACGTAACCATTTTCTGGGGTTTGCTTACGTCAGCAAAAGCAAGAAAGGGCAAACAGGAGCAGGCAGAAGGATTCTGTCCTCAAGTGAGTTTAAGTACACTGACATAGCCTATCCCCCCCCCCCCCCACTCTCTGTCCAAGCCATCCCCCTCCAAAAAATTAATATCTTGCGAGACTATGTGCAACACTACACAAGACCCAAATGTATATATAAATTATGCTCAGTCAGGATTGTAGAGGTATGTACATGTACGGGGATGTACACTTTATTTTTGAGAATACCGGTGTTCAACTAATACTTGCTACTGAAGGTAGGTGCTGACGGCAGCAGTTTTCAAAATCTGCTGCTTTCTTTGGAAATCGCTGTACAAGCGAGTTCTGCACTGTAGACCAGGGAAGCGGAGTGCCAGGGACAGCCTGACGGATGCCACCTTCAGGTGAGTTTGATATGACACACCCCTTCTCCCCCCCATCCCCTTCTCTCCCCATCCACCGTCAATAATCCACCTCTACATAATGAATATCCTTGCGAGACTAGGTACATCTACAAGACCACAAAGAGACAGGTGTGTGTGTGTCAGTGATAGCCGCCTGTCACTGATAAATTTGTGATAGTTGATTGTGAAATATTTCTCTCTTTTTTTCTTAGAATTTAGGGCAAAGTGTATGTGTAATAAGGTATTCAATCGTCTTTACCGAGTGTTTGTTGCATTGACTGTTTTGTTGAGGGGTGGGGGGGGGGGGGGGGGATACCCTACAATCGTGATTCGAGATTGCAATTTCTTCATCCTCGTGACCCGTAAAAGAAGGGTTTGTCGTTTATTTAATGGAAATCTATGCCACTGTTTCATGCTAACTATTCAGTTGCTTCTTATTTCCTGCTCCCCCCCCCCACCCCCCTTTCCCCATCGCGCAGTTTTCGGCCGGTGAAAAGTGTCGTCAGCGTCAGTTTCCATTTCCATCGGCAAGCGTGGATGTCATTTTGGGGTATTGGTGATTCGTGAATCAAAAAACAAATCGTCATGAAATCGACTGTACTCCCGTTCCCCCCCCCCCCCCCCCCCCCGTGTACATCCTCCCTCTTCTGCGCCGCTGGATTTAAAAGACCAGGAGAAGTGCAAAAATCTCCGAATAAGAGCTGCAAGATGGCTGCTGTTTTTGTGAAATTAGAAAAGTTTTGGTGTTATATATGTTTTATAGCAGATCCTAAAAGCAAAAATTGTGTTAGAAAGGCTGAATTGAGCCATTGTGTCCTGGGGAATAACATTCCACAGGAATATTTTTGCTAGTTATTGTAACCGGACTCAGTGACTGGGTGTAGGCGACTTAAATAGTTTATCAGATAGACAAAAACTGCCCATCTAATACAGTACTCAAGTGCCTACAGAGTTTAAGTCCGCATTCCTTTTGTGGTCTAGGGAAGGACTGGAGATTGCAGTGGAGAGTAGATAAATCTACTCTAGTCTCGCATGCGCACAACTGAAATCCGTGTTTATTTGCCTCGCGTTGTGTTCAATAGTCCAAAGTTGCTTGCGCAATGGACTGACCACAGTATCCAGAAAAACCCTATTTTGACTGGACTTGTTGTTTGTTGTTATCGTTCCTACCAGGCTGCTAACGTGCGCTCGCACGATCAGTCACACCGTCATACATGCACGGACATACACACAAACAAACTTCTCGCACGTACACACGCACAGTCTCAGTCTCACTCTAGCCGAGCATCATAAGATATAAGTAAGGTTCCAAGATTTATTTATACCAGAAAAGCATTCATGATGAAACAACACAATCAAAATTAGTCAAACCAAGACAAATCCTTAATAACCTTAAACACCTATAGGCATAATACCTATACCTTCGATTACGACACCTAGCAGGCCTATCTCCTATGACTAACACCTATAACGTTGAATACGATTCCTAGCGAACCTAACTCCTAGGCCTAACACCTATACGCACTTACCTATAACACCTACGCGCAATCCTAACACAGCCTAAGCCCTATTTAGGTGAATTAGAACTGAACTAAAACGCTACTGTCCTATGGGGTAGGGCCGGGGTGGTTGAGGAGATCATTGTTCACAATCGCCTCGTGGGGTAGGGTCGGGGTGGTTGAGGAGATCATTGTTCACAATCGCCTCGTGGGGTAGGGTCGGGGTGTTGAGGAGATCATTGTTCACAATCGCCTCGTGGGTTAGGGCCGGGGTGTTGAGGAGATCATTGTTCACAATCGCCTCGTGGGTTAGGGTCGGGAAATGTAGGAGATCATTGTTCACAATCGCCTACGGGGGAAGAGGGAGGGGAGTGTGAGAAATCACTGTTCGCAATCGCTCACAGGGGGGGAGGGGTGGTGAGCATTGTTCACACTCACCCCGAGACTGAGAATCGGCCGCTTTACTGATATAGGCTCCCAGCCTCTGGGTCCGGAAACTACGTCACAGCTTCGCGCGTGTAGTCTGCTACACACTAACTAGCTAAGTCAGCAGAATTCTCGCTCACAGTGCGCCGCGCGTGCACTAAATCTCTGAACTCTGACTCGCTGGTAGTAACTAGTGATAGCATTAGCAGAGGGCTCCTCTGCTACACTCCCTCCTCCTTAAGACCTAATGTGCACGACACATTAGTCAAACAAAAGGAATACTGTCGCACAAACTAAATGAAATGCACCAAGTTCAAGAAAATTAGGCTTCTGGCATGCACAGTAAAATCCAAATTCAAAAGAAGTTCAACAAATACAACAAAATAAAATCGTGATGCACGCACAAGAAAATTCAAACACAATCAAACCAAAGTCCAAATTAATAAAACATTCAAAACGAATCTCAAAACATGATCCCTGATCATGAACACGTATGAGCAACCATTTCAGCAACCGTGATGCGCTCGTGACAATCAACAAGCTTCAGCACCACTCAAAATGCATAGCCACTGCATGAAATAATCCACACAAAAACAACTAAAGAAACGAGGTTTCAAAACCAAAATTAAAGTACTGGTATCATCATGCGAGCTGATACACAACAATGCATCCATAACAAAGTCCAAAACTTACTTAGTCTGCCAAAAAAACATACAAAAGCAAAAATCAGTCTTTTAGCATTTGGTCCATTTCTCTTGGAATTCTCTAAACCCATGTGAGAAAACTGGTTCACGTAACACACACCCAACATTAGCACCAGTGAAATCCGACGATTTCAAAGTGCAAATTCCTGAGGTAAAATCGAGTACAAAACCTAACCAAAAATATTCAAAATCTTATGCCAAAAAGTTCAAAATACAGTAAAAAAAAAACAATCAACCAGGCCCAGTTTGTTGCTGAGGTACAAAACCTTCAAAGCAGCATAGTCAAATGATTACACATTGTAAGGAAAAGATAATATATGATGTGCATATTATAAAAAAATGACATATGATTCAGACGTCTAGGCATGCACAAAACAATACGACGACAACAAAAATGGAAAATCAAAAACATTTCTAATTCAACACAAAAATATATGCATGCAAAGAAGACATCTGAAAAAGAAACAAACTTAACAGATACTCAGTCATGGCATTGTTCGTCCTTGGATAATGTCCTTACTTTCTTGATGTTTAGAGTCCTTTTCCGTTGGCTCGCGTGACGTGAGAGGTTACCTGGTCAGAGCCGACCGGACAACACTCTCGTCTTGGAGTTTCCAGTTAGAGCCACTGGCTTACTCCAAGACAGGTAGTAGACAGACGCCTGTCTCAGGTGCATATTAACGGACAATGTGAGCTGGGGGCCCAACTCACTTTCAAAGGGTCTCTAGGGAAGCCGACTAGAGCCAGCACGAACTTCCCCGTGAGATGCCGCCATCTCACAATATTATTTCGCCGGGACACGTTAGTCGGACACGCGCGTGTCTCACTGACCGCAATACATTCCTGGTATTGGGTCACAAGTCTCTGCAAACAAAGTCAATTTCAGGGTTATGATGAATATGGGAAATACATATCTTGGGGCCTTGATTTCCCTTCTAGTTCGTCTCTTGTCACGTTCTCTCATCTGGGGCTACTAGCTATAGTACCCCTTCTTAAGTAACACATCATCAGGCACAACGTATAGTAAACCATCCACTACTCTCCGATTGTCCCTCTGAGCAATTAGTGTTCTGACAGCCTGGCTGCACTATACTTGCAAGTTTCTGTCCAAGGAGGCTTCTCTCCTTTCTCTATCGGAGCTATTAGAATGCTAGTCACTGGATCTCTATTTTGGAACATCTCTAAGTCCTCACGAGACCAGCTGGCTAACCAGTTGCTTTCCTGCATGCCAGGACCAAACGCAGAAGACTGAGCAGAATCCACGGTATCCCCTTTAGACATTGAGGCAGAATTACTCTGAACCGATTCATCTTCCCTGACTTCTACACTTGACCTGTCGGTGGTAGTGTCGCCCTGACTTTCACTGATAGTTGGGTCCGCACGCGGAACATCTTCACCCTTCGGTGAAGCAGCATTCCTCTGAGAACCGCTAGCTTTCCCACCATCAGCTGAGTCATGACCACGTGCTTGCCGACGTGTCACCACTCTCACATGCTTCTTAGCACACTGATCACACTCCTCTCTCTGACAACATCTCCTTGGGATCCTCGACAACCCGTCCGCATTTCCATGTAGGGCGCCTCTCCGGTGCTCTATCTGAAAATCGTAGGTGTCCAACGTAGCTATCCATCTAGCTACCATGCCTTCAGCCTGATCAAAGGACTTTAACCACCTAAGGGAACTGTGATCGCTCCGAACCAGAAACGGACGTCCCCAAAGATAATGAGAAAAGTACTTCACGAACCTCACCACTGCATACAGCTCTCTGTATGTGGTACAGTACCTCTGCCTACTCTTAGACAGAGCGCAACTTGCATAAGCAATCACCTTTTCCTCTCCATCCTGAATCTGAGACAATACGCCACCAATGGAATTTGCTGACGCATCTGTATCAAGAATGAACCTGCCCTCTCTTGTCGGATAGGCAAGAACGGGAGAAGACACTAAAGCCACTTTCAGTTTCTCAAAAGCTTGCTGACACTGTTCGCACCAAACAAACTTCTGATTTTTCCTAGTCAAGTTTGTCAAAGGACTAGCTATCTCAGCGAAACCACAAATGTATTTTCTGTAATAGGATGTGATCCCTAAGAAGCTTCTGACTTCTGAAACACAAGTAGGGACAGGCCAGTTAACAACTGCCTCTACTTTCTTTGGGTCACACTTCGTCCCTTCTTTTGAAACCACGTGCCCTAGAAAAGCGCATTCGCTCTGCAGCAACGAACATTTCGAGGGCTTGAGCTTCAAATTGGCATCTCTGAACTTCTTCAAAACAACTTTGAGATTTTCCAGTGCCTGTTCCTCTGTCCTGCCTAGACAGACGACATCATCAATGTAGACTAGACATCTCTCAAAAAGAACACCACTTAAAGTCATCTCCATGAGTCTCTCAAAAGTAGCTGGACTGTTACATAGCCCAAATGGCATGACCTTAAACTGGAAAAGACCTTTATGCGTAGCAAACGCTGTCTTCTGTTTATCATTTTCATCCATCTCAACTTGGAAGAAACCCTGCGCTAAGTCAAGAGTTGAAAACCAACACGAACCTGACAAAGCATCGAGCGAGTCACCAATGTGGGGTAAAGGATAAGCATCTTTGCGTGTCAACTGGTTCAACTTCCTATAGTCAACGCAGAACCTAGTTGTACCATCCTTTTTCTTGACAAGTACCACGTTAGCAGCCCAGGGGCTGTCACTGGGTTCGATAACATCTTGTTTCAACATTTTGTCTATTTCCTCCTCCACAATTTCTCTCTGAGCTACGGGAATACGACGAGGGGGCAACTTGACAGGTTTGCCACCTCCTGTGTCAATAGTGTGTTTCACTTTGTTTGAGTCCGTCCAAGTTGTCCACCTGGAGACTGGAAAACATCTTGATACTCTATGAGCGTCTCTTTCAATTTGTCTTTCGTCTCCTCGACGAAACATTAGCGATCAAACCCACTAAGTGACTAGGGAGTTTGTCATCCATATAGACCACTTCTTCTTTCTTTTCAGAACTAGTCGACAAAGAGTTCACTGAAAAACCAGTTTCTATGGACGCCACAACTGTATCTGGCTTCACTACAATCTCTTTATCAGTAAAGTTGGTAACAGGAACAAGGATTTCTTCTTGTGACACCTGAACCATACACCTTGGAACTACTAGCCCTGTTTCACTCCTGAAACTCTCAACACCTTCTAACAGACCATCAGCTTTCTGTAACTGACACGGCTGAACGAAAGATGCCTTCAAAAACATTTCAGACCTAGGGGGAACCCTAGTGAGTTTACACACTTTAACCTCTGCACTTGTACCTGAACTCTCTTTTTTCAACTGAACCACCTGCTTGCGTATTATCAAAGTACCTTGCGCTAAGTCTAGCACGCCACCGTATTTCTGCATGAAATCAGTGCCTAGAATACCTGACGAACTGCCTAAGTCTGCAACTACTACATCATGCCTAAACCTCTGTCCTCCTACTTTCAAACAAAGCGTGGTTTCACCCTGAATTTCTAAAGTGTCACCGCTAGCTGTGCAAAGATTCAACTTACTTTTCTTCAGAGCCGATCTTTCCATATTGACTAGCTTGAAATCTCTGGCACTAATGACTGTGACAGCAGACCCGCTATCTACTAAAAAGTCTAAGGAAACCTTTCCTATCGCTACTGGTGCCATCCAGCATCCAGTGTTTGACAGTACACATAAACGCTGCCTCTTCGCGTTCTCTAAGCAGCCGTCATCACTTGCTAATTGGGCCGAGTCCCTGGCTGCTGAGAGCTCCGCCCGCCCTAGTTTCCCTGGCCTGGCGCGTTTTCGTTACTCACAGGCTCATTCCTGTCTCTGTCTTCACTTCTCTGACATTGCCTGGCATAGTGTCCCTTCTCTTTGCACTTATAACAAACAACATCAGGATTTCTTCTAGTCTTGTCTCCTGCCGACTGACGAGTCAGCGCTTTCGTTACTTTCTGAATCTCAGAAGTAAGTCTGTCACTCAGATTCTGGAAAGCCTTTGCTAAGCCTGCCTCAGCTGAATCTTTCTCTTCGAGACTTCTAACACCCTTAGCATCAACATCACCATGTCTCTCTGGGTCTTCTGGTTTCCTGCCATCAAATCTCTCATCAAACGACTCAAATTCACTAGCCAGTGCTACTGCCTCGTGTATTGTCGCGGGATGATTGAACTGCACATGCCTTCTCAAGTCTCTAGAGGGAAGACCACTAACAAACTGATCTATGACTATGGTTTCTCTCGCTTCAATAGGCATCCTAGGGTATGCACTACTAGCAATACGGTTTAACGCGAACCCGTACTCCGTCACACTCTCACATGTACCTCGCCACAGCTGCACAGCAACACAGCAGACTTTATATGACAAGGTACAGACTATTGCATCAATAAACGGTTAAGCCGCTTATACGATGTTCGCAACCAAACTTTAAGAGACATTGGGTTTGTGTGTGTGGATATTTTTTAAATTTTTTCCTTTTTAAATTTTTTTTTTTTTTTTTTTTTTTTTTTTTTTTTGGGGGGGGTTAGTGCACGGTTTTCATTCTCTCTCTCTCTCTCTCTCTCTCTCTCTCACACACACACACACACACACACACACACACACACACACACACACACACACACACACACACACACACACACACAAACACGCGCGCATGCACATGATGATGCTTGGGTGGTGGGAGGCGTGAGTGGTTGATGACATTTGACCACTGGTTTGCATAGTTTATTGATACATGAAATTATCCTCAGTAATTGTTCTGTTTTTAGGCTACGAGATACAAGCTGCACACAAGAACTATTATGGATCCATACCTTGGTAAAAGAGTGGACCGTCTGGTGAGGAACAATTTAATCCTACTGAGAAGCACAGAGATTGACGAGTGCATTAAGCATTTCTACACGCTGACAAAAGGAGACGGTGCAGAAAAGCTGTGGTACCTCCTCAAAAACCATTATTTTGGTATCAGTAAATGTCATATCCAGTTATTCCTCAACAACATTCCAGAGCATACCAAAAGCAACCCACGTTTCAAAAACAGACCACCTCTAAAGCCTGTCAGAAGCAACAATGTGATGGAAAGACATCAGGTAGACTTAGTGGACATGCGAAAACTGCCTGTTAAAGTAACAGAAAGATTTATCAGTATGTTTTGGCAGTGATTGATTGCTACAGTAGATTTCTATGGCTTCGTCCAGTTATGGACAAGTATTCAGAAACCATTGCCAATGAACTAGAAAATCTGTACATGACATTTGGTCCCCCTAGAATCTTGCAAAGCAACAGAGGGGGTGAATTCAGAGGAGCCGTTTGTAAACTGCAGGGCAATTCAAGGTCAAAATTATTTACAGTACACCTCGGCATCCTCAGTCTCAAGGTAAGGTAGAAAGATCCCACTCTACATGGAAGAAGAAAATCAGGAAAGACATATACCATTCAGTGTGCTCAGAGAACAATTGGATGATAATAGTGTTTATGTGTGCGGCCAATTTGGTTTTCATGACTGTTTTCCAGATATTGCAAACATTTATAATACAGGTCTTCACTGAGCTCTTAAAATGAGTCCATATGAATGTCTTTTCGGGGTGAAATCCAACTTTGTAGCACAAGCACTTCATGGAGGTCTTTGTGAGGATGCTGAAGACGATGATAGGGAAGACCATCTAAATACTGATATTGAAGTCTCAAGACACGAAGACAATGAAGAAGAGAACGAAGAGGAACAAGGACACACTCAAAATTATGACAAACATTCTTACAACCGAGTGGACTCCCAACATGCACCAAAACCACAAGTATGCAACACTGTCACTCTAAATGAAGCCAGAAGAACTACTCTTAAGAGCGTTCGTTTGCAAGCCAGCTGAATGCACGGAAGCCTACGAAGTAAACATGATTAAACACCATCAGTCTAAACATCCACCCAATGTATATAAAGCTGGGGATTTAGTATGGATAAAGTATGAGGGGCTTGACAAAGGCATGAAAAGAGGAGGTTTGTCTTTAAAGAAACCTACATTGTACTGTGGTGTTATACGTCACCGGAATGGATTCAAATATACAATACAATCACCATCCTGTCCCTGATAAGGGCTGGAGAAACTGTAGAAGTAAATGTTGACAAAATAACATCTTTGACTCTGCATTAAGAAGCTACGAGATGTTTACAGCAGTCATCAAAGAAAGTATACACTAATAATTATAGCAGCCAGTTGCAACAACTCCTTGCTGTTCTGGCGTCGCAGTCATCTGCGTCTTCAAGTCTGACAGGTATGCAACACTTGCAACGTAATGCCGCAGAGCATAGTTTAGAGATAAATAGTGATAACGCTGGACACGGAGCATGGTTTAGAGATAGTGATAACGCTGGACGCGGAGCATGGTTTAGAGATGGATATTGGACGCGGAAACTGTCTGTTTATTGCATTGCGGTAGCGAGCCCTCTATAATCGAAGCAGAGGATGGTGTGACAATTGGTGACGTTTTTCTTGGTCAAATTGCTGAGTTGCACTATGTCACTCTGCGGAGACAAGTCACTGTGTGACAGATGTGCCAGCCATCTCTGCATTTGTTCAGATCAAGCAGAGGGAGACGCCACCCTCCAGTCATCTTCTGTTCCTTATATTGAAGAAAATACTCTAATGGCTGACGCTAAACCAGAGGAAACTGACGATATAACCGATAATAGTGTTTATGTGTGCGGCCAATTTGGTTTTCATGACTGTTTCAATGAATCACTGACTGTGTCTATGGGCCATCCCCACACACCTGGGGAAGTAAACTGGTGCGGTTGTATTTAAAAAAAATAACATAGACTATTCTTGCATGCCGATATCTCTTTGCCACAAATGTGGGCAACACAATGGACAGTGCTCAAAAGTCGGCATCCATTCTTTACCTGATCATATCTTGGTTTTAATTTTCGCTTTAGCCTCAATATTCTCTGACGAAACGAGAGAATATATCGCAAGTTTGCAGACGCTGGTACGACTTAGTCAATACGAGAACGTTTTGCAAACAACAGTACAAAGATTGGGAAAAGTCAGTGTTCAACTGGGGAAAGGTATCAAAACAGTTCAGAGAACAGTATCTTTTAAAGGACAGTTTTGAGCCTGAGAATATAAGGTGCAAAATGTGCAACAGAAAATTTGTGACCTACTATGGCTTCCAGCGCGGGCCCGACGGGCTTTTGCGGATATATTCAGAAGTTGAAGAATTTTGTTCTGGACACTGCCATTTTATGTACCAGGGCAAGTCATCAAAATAAAGTACTGTCAAAAAGAAACGTGAAACATGGGCCATCTTAAAAATGGTTACTTAATTTTTTTCCTTTATTGTGGAGTTGCTATGGTCATATCCTGCGGTGTATGGGATATGCCTGTCATTAAAGATCCACATTCATTTGGCTGAAGCCATCTGAATGGTGATACATTTTGAAGCGTGCCATTGTTGTTTATGAAAGGCTTTAGATTTTGTCTGTTTTTTTAAATGTAGGTCGCAACACAATGGTGATTGCTTTGCCACTGTGGACTTGAGGTGACGATGTATATCTTACAGTATGATGCCGCATTTCCTACTATGCCTGGGAGCTGCTTGTCATGACAGACCAAAATTCGGTTGTCGTAAGCCAGCTGAATGTTGATATTTTAACGACAGATGCCATCTTAAAAAGATGTTTGCCTAAGACATTTTCTTTCCTCATTCTCCTGTGTGTGTTATACTGTATGCGGGAGATACCTGCCATTTTTTTACTTTCGTGGATTTTCTTTCATCCTTAATGTTTTATGTTTTTGTTTTGAGTTGCTATGGTGTATACCCTACTGTGTCTGGGAGGTGCCTGGTATGAAAGACCAACATTCAGTTGGCTCTATGCCATCTGACTGGTGGTACTTCAAAGCAGGTGTCAGCTTAAAAGAATGATTGCTTTCTCATTTGTGAAGCTGATTTGGAGTGTATCCTGTGTCTGGGGGATACCAGAGTATTGGGCATTACGATCATTTTGTTCAATGAATGTATAGTATTGTACATTCATAGAGGTTATAAGAAGGATACTCCTGTCATAATTGGCTCACGTGCAAAGCAAAAGTGAATCTGTGTTTTGGGCCAGTGGTCATCCGTCTGTCGTCCGTTGTCCGTCTGCCGTCGTCCGTGGTAAACTTTAACTTTGGCATTTTCTCGAAGACTATTAAAGCTACAGTCTTCAAACTTGGCCCAATGATATTTTGTGGCAAGACCTTTCTAAACACACCAATTTGGGTGACCTCTCACAAAGGTCAAAGTCACAGCGGATCAGGAAATAGGTCAAAAATAGCTAAATTTTGACATAATTTATTTTTTCTCAAATACTATTCACAACTTGAAACCCAAATTTGGTACACAGATACTTGATGGTAAGACCTTTCAATGCATACTACTTTGGTTGATCCCTCGGAAAGGTCAAGGGTCACAAGAGCTCAGGAAATAGGTTTTTAAAAAAAATAGCCCTATTTTTACAAAAGATGTTTTTTCTCAAATACTATTTACAACTTCAAACCCAAATTTGGTACAGGGATACCTGATGGTAAGACCTATCTATGCATACTAATTTGGATGACCCTTCAGAAGGGTCAAGGGTCACAAGAGCTCAGGAAATAGGTCCAAAATAGCCATATTTTGACAAAAGGTGTTTTTTCTCAAATACTATTCACAACTTCAAACCCGAATTTGGTACAGAGATACCTGATGGTAAGACCTATCTATGCATACTAGTTTGGTTGACCCCTTGGAAAGGTCAAGGGTCACAAGAGGCCAGCAAATGTGTGTAATATTAAATTTTTTGATAAACATTTTTGCAAATGTTTCAATCAAATTTGGCACAAAGGTAGCTGATGATAAGATCTTTCTATGCATACTAATTTAGTTGATTCATTGCAAAGGTCAAGGGTCACGGGGGTTGACAGATGTGTGAAAAACGCTTACATTTTGAGAATACATGGATTTTGCTGGTGCAGAAGCCAGCCGTTTACTTATTGTCACAGAGGTCACACATATGTAAATAGGTCATACACGTGAGCCATAATGGCTTTGCCTTTCTTGTTTTTGCTTTTGATTTGCCATAGGGCACATTTACCTTGCTTGAAAGCTAAGCAGTAATAAAAGAGTGTTACGAAATTTGTGTTGCAAATTTTTCGGTAATGTTATTCCGTTGGCTTGGACCCTCTTTGGTGTGCAATAATACAAACAAGCACACACGCGCACATGGTGCACATACAGAGAGAGAGGTGGGGCCACTGCTTTCTGTTATTGTTTTATGGTAGCCACTTCTTTGTTCTGTTCATACAAGAAGTATACTGGAAGAATGTAAGTGTTTTGTCTATCTATGAAATGTGTGCGGCTGACCCATTTCACAATGCAAAAAAAAAAAAAAAAAATGAATAGAATATAAAAAAGACATGACTAGTTATTCAATCAATCAATATTATGAATAGTGTTTTTGAGTTAAAAGAATACGATTTCTGAAAAGAAAAGGGGGGGGGGGGTCGGTGGAATCGTGAACCGACTGGGGGGGGGGGGGGGGGTAAACCAATCAACAAACAAGACGTTCGTTGCCGTCAAAACATATTTTTATAAGAGTGACTACGGTAACAAGTCAGCACTCGGAGGGAATTTCCTCAGAGGGGAGAACTCTGTATTCTGTATCGGCGTCTACAGATAAGGGCATTCTACAGATAAGGCGTCAACAAACGTACATGTGGCGGGAAACTGAAGTTGTTTGTGTGTGTGTAGACACGGGTATCTCCGGTGTTTGTGTACCTACAGGCCTGAAACGTTAGGAAATGCTTAGAGAAGGAAGAATGTGTCTTACAAAAGCACCAAATTTATTTATGCAGCATTGATCACAAAAATCGCGACATTTTGACAATGTCCCCTCCATTCACTACGCGACCACCACCCCATCTTTAATTCACCCCAGTGATTTCAAATAAACGCAAGTTTGTCAGTGCGGCATAAATAAATTTGGTTCTTTTGTAAGACACATTCTTCCTTCTCTATAAGCATTGACCTCAGCACCCGAGCTAAACAGTATATCAATGATGTATGCGTGTTCATTCTGAAATGTGTAGTTTCTTGATCACGTCGGCTTGCCGCTACCCTAAGCCCCGTATGCCACGCGTTGTGGAAATTCCTGATAAACAATCGTTGCGCCGCCATACACACACACGCGCGCTCTTACGCCAGTAAAAAATCAATGATATACACACTGACTAGGTTTATTTTCTCAATTAAAATAAGGTGGCAACCAAATTTGCTTAATAAATAGCCTTATACACACAGTGACTACACACAGTGACTGAACAGGGAGCTAACCTTTAATTATAGGCAAAACTACATTGGAGCAGTTACTTCCCTTTGAAATCATAATTTATAGCCTGCTTTCCGCTTTCGTCGCTCATTACTGAGAAAAGATACAAAATTACTATCATTTCTAATTAAAAACACTGTATCAACCCACTAAAACAACACTAATTTGTCTAATAACAATGTTTTTAGCCCTGGCCCAGCTCAATCGGCTGTATTATTAGCCCGGTACATACCTGTAAAAATCGATCATCTAGTTCCGGTGGCGATTTCACAACTTCCTGTTGGGAATCGATTATAGTTATAAGCCCAAAAGTAACTGCCTCTCTCGGCCACCGCCGGTGGCTGGGGTGATTTCGGCCGCATATCACACACCTAAGAGAAAATCTGGGGGCAATTTA
Source organism: Semisulcospira habei (assembly GCA_036245525.1). Taxonomy (NCBI): domain Eukaryota; kingdom Metazoa; phylum Mollusca; class Gastropoda; family Semisulcospiridae; genus Semisulcospira; species Semisulcospira habei. Next base: position 126,852,930 of record BTPG01000003.1, on the reverse strand, counting down.
TTCCTGTGTGATATGGGTTCGAATCTCCTCGGGGTCTCAAATTCTTTCATTTCGTAAAATAACTCGTCTTTGAGGCCCCATCTGGGGAGTGACGAATCCCTAATAACCAGACCAAGAATAAGTCCTGACAAATAAATAATTAGCTGTAGGACCTACAGTAAACAAATTACCGGGCCCGGCAAATAAATAAAATAAATTGTGCGCGCACGGGTAAAAATGGGGGGAAAGGGGTGGATAAGGGGGGAAAGGGGAAGGGAAAGGGGGGGTAAGGGGTGGGGTGTGTGTGTGTGTCTGTCTGTCTGTCCGTCCTTCCTTCCCTTGTCCCGTCTGGGCGACGGAACGCCATATCCAATTCCCAGTGCCTCTTGAAGAGGGGCATGTGAAAAGGCCCATTGGGAATTGGATAAAACAGACTGGACTGTTGTTAAAAAAAGTTTATTTTAATAACCCACGGCTCATATGATATCTTATATATATCAGCTTTAATCTGTGCATGCATGCCGTGATTCTGTTTATAAGTCTGTGAACTATGTGGAGCTCATGCGATCATGTCCCATGTCATACCACTGAAATGCGGGTCTGTGCATGTGCGAGTTCATGTGTGTCTGTATGTGTGTATGCGCGTATGTGTGTTTACCTGTTTACGTGTGTGTGTCTGTATGTGTTTACTTGTGCGTGTGTCTATATGTGTTTACATGTGCGTGCGTGTCTGTATGTGTTTTTCTTTTTCGTGCGTGTATGTATGTCTGTTAGAGATAGAAGAAAAGACATTCCAAGAACATTTTTACCATTGTCTATGTGCCAATACCCCAAAACATAATTATTTAAATAATAACCACACACACACACTCACTCACACACACACATACATACACACAAACAAAAAAACAACAACATTGTTATATGCACTTGATAACAATTTTTTTAAAGTAACCTACAGATACTTGATAACAAATTTCCAAAGTCAGTTATAACTGTCAAATAACTTTTTAAGTTCCTATAAATTAGTTATAAGTGACTTAAAATAAAAACTTATAAGAACTTAAACATAACAAATTGTAAGTTCCTGACTTAAGTCACAACTTACTCGGACAGATTTGATAAGATACAAGGGCAACAAAAAAACTTTTTTTTAGTAATAGTCGGGTGGTGGTGGTGGAGCTGATGGGGTTATATGAGCAGGCATGGCATCTCTCTGCGAAGTGTAATGAAAAAATAATAAATGATTACCAAATCTGATCTTTATTTGTTTACAAGATTTTGTAATTTTTCCGTGGTTTCCTGAATTCCGATCTGTTTTCCCCTCTCTAAAAAACTGGCCTTTAGTTCGTCAACATTCACGGGGGATTGACTACGCATCTTATTTTGTATTTCAGACTTTTGTTGTTTGTAATTATTTAAATCATCTTGCACTCTCTTAAATTCATCGTCATCAATAAAATTGTCCTGCAATGCTTTACTGATAATAAGTTTTAAACTACTGAGTTTTGCACCCGCCGGAGTACTCAATGCTTCATGTTTTTGTAATTTTGTGTGAAATCTCTTGTTAATGCCTTCCAAACCAAAGCATGCCAGTCCTGTGGCAATGCTAGCTCCTTCAAGACCAACGCCAATTAAACTACCAATTCCAGTTGATATCAATACAATACCCCCTACAGATAATCCGGCTGAAACTGCACCAACTGCCATAGATGTGTTTTGAACAGAATTAAAAACGGTCTTATACCGTCTCTTACATCTAGAATATTTTGCCTCCTCACTTTCCAAATATTTCAATGCATCTGTAATATTTATTAATCTGAATGCGTCTGCCTGTAATGTTTTATCAGGTGCAATTGTCTCAATCGACACAGTATCAGTCGTCGGTAGTTGCGGATACAAGTTCACCATTTTTTATTGACAAATATTTTTTATTTAATCAGTGATTACATTTTGCAACTCCTCAAAAGTGTACAATTTGCTGGCATAATAAAACGAAACAAGATCAATGTGTTCAAGGTTTATGTAACTTAGATGAACAAAAGTTGTTTTGTCAACTACCACCTTAACAGCAGGAATACTGCTTGAAACCTCTATATCAACCCCTTTTTTAATAGCAATAAAGACCTTTGATGATTCTTGCACAGAGTCATCCCAAGTTAGTTTTATTCCCTGCGCAATATCTGCCTCTTTTACAGAAGCTACAGATTTCATGGACCCCACCTGGGTCTGCCCTGGGGGACTTGGGTGGGGTTAGGTATTTTTTAGTTCCCAGGGTCACCCTGGTCAGCCTCACAGGGTGGGTTTTTCTCTCTATTCTGGGGCATGTGTTTCTGTCTACCCTTTGTCCATTCACCTGTATTTGCCTTTTTAAAACTCTCCCTACTGTCTGCACTGCCTGTAGCTCTTGATATTGGATGTGTGTTGCTAAATGGTCTTAGCTTTATTTAGGCCCCATGTGTTAGGTTTATTTAATGTATTTGACCGGCTGGCGACATACATTCAATGTTCTGTTTGTTTATTTTTTTTCACAAGCAGTGCAGGCACGTCCTGAGAAAGCCTTGTTGCTGTCGGGACGTTAAGCAATGTACAATCATTTTACAGATTTCATGATAATTTCAAATACTGTTGTCACTTCTTTTGCCATGGCAAAGTTTGCTGGTGAAAACACAACAGAAGTATCAGATCTGCCCCTTTTAGTTGTAAGAAGATACCGTCTTTTTTCATACTCCTGTACTTTCAGTTTATCTCTGCTATTGTTGTCTGGGGCAAAGCTTGGAACAAGGCTTACAATCAAAGGTCCAGAGTTAACAACTTTCCTAAACACTAAGGCACTTTCGTCATCAGTGTATACATAAGGACTAATAAATTCAAACTTTATGTCCCAGTCAATTGTGGGCAGTGGAACAGGTACAGATGAAACTACCCACTTATTACCCACATGTATTAAGTTGTAGGGCGCATTATTTACAGGCGGAGTAGGAACAGTGACATCACGCAGCTGGCCAAGTTTAGGAATTGGTCTTTCTGTTCCGTCCTTCATGTCATCGATTACTTTCCGCTTGTACATACCAGTCGAATCAAGTTCAAAACCATACACTTCCCCTACCTCTCCTTCCTTTTCAAAATCCTGTACATCAGCCAAATCTTTCAACTCTGTCACTGCACACGCAACTGGTATGATTCTCGGCTTTGGACCAAGACCACTCATTTTTATAAACAAAAATAAAATTATTTAACTTACAACACTAAAATCATGCATCACAACTGGTTTGCCATCCTGATTAGTCACAGATAAACACAGCGATTCAAAGAAACTAGAACCTAATTTCTTAAACTGCACAGGAAATCTAACAACCACACTTTCACAATAGGGAGCAGTTCCAGCTGGCACACATCTCAACAAAGTCGAAGGCTTTCCATTGTGTACATTCTCAGTCGTGTTTAGTTCTTTTAAGTGAATATTTAATACTGTGTGTACTGACAAATTGACAGGGCGTTTTCCAGTTATTTTAAGTTTTTTTTGTCTTCATTGTTATAATACCAAACATAAATTCATCTAAATCATCTGATCTCCACCAATCTTCGTCAAAATAAAATCCAAGTAAATATGCAAATCTGTCTGAGATTTTTAACCAATTTTGTGTCGGAAATTCTAATGTAACAAGTTAGCCGGATTTAAAGTTGCTTTAATTTTAAATTTACTTTGAAACCATTCAGCTATAGTACAAAAGTCATAATACCCAGGTGGTATAGCTTCAGTCACACCATCAAGATTTACATAATAATTTTTGTCTTCTATATTAAACCACTTTACAGTGGATAGCTACAGCCTTGCTACCATCTCTATTATCAATCCCATTAGTTAACCACACTGGTTTGCTTGTGTCAAGATTTGTTAAGGTAATAAACATTTTTATTATCTCATAAAAAAGAACATGATGGAATTTAAATCACCAACAAGTGTCACTGTAAATGCATTTCAATTTAATATAGATGCCAAATACAATGTCGCACCTACTTATGAACAGAAAATAATTCAGTTAAATCAACTTGATATTGCTGTATCAGAACAAGATTTATTCCAAGTGAAGTACCCAATCCGTTTGACCATTACCTAAACCCTCCAATAACAGACGATGCTACTGCAAGAAAGTGGTCTTCAAGACCATTACAGATGTTTCAAAACCAGCTCAACTTTGCCATACTGTGTTCAACTACAGGGGGTGGTGTTTCTTTTACAGACCACTTGAATCACTCAAACAAACTGATTAGGTCTGTGTATCGTTTCCACACATATTACCAGCTTAGAAGAATACTGTCAGAACCGCATACCCCACTGCCCACTGAATCCAGTCTCAACAGGTATAACAACCCCATGGATATGAAAGCATTTGAACGCATCTGTAATGAGTTTAACATCAGCCCCAGGTATGACTTCACACAAAAACTTGATGATCACAAAGGCATGGGTACATTGTATTATGCTATGAGTCACAGACAATACCCACAAGATTACTACCCAGGTTACACTTCATTCTCACAAAAATCTGAAGTCTGGTTAGGATCAATAGAACAGAAACAGTCTAATGCCTGGACCACATTTATTTTAGACAAGAGTGACGGATTTACTCAAGCGGGAGTCGAGCGCGTCAATGAGTCTATCAGAACATATGTCTGGTGTATACTATCATTAACAAAATCAAACATTTTAAACGGGAGTGGGAAGTTTGAAGCACAAAAACAGTTTCTGGCAAACCTTGAAGATTCAATTAACTCAACAGTAGATCTCCCATCAAGCATACAACGCTATCAAGACGTCCTCAGATATGCCAGATCAAAAGTTGACTTTGTAGTTGGCATCGGGTTATACATGTTACCATCTGACCTTCAATTACAAATGGGGACAATAACAAATTATAATAATGAAATTATTGTTGCTGGTCGTGATCAGAAATTAGGACTCAATAAATTTGTAAACACACACTTACAGTCAATAACAATGCCAGCCCTGGTCCCAGTAACATCACCACCCATACAGGCAGTAACACCAGTAATGTCAGTAACAGCCCCAGCCCCGGCACCAACACCTGCACCGGCACCAAAACCATCACCAGCACCAGCACCGTCATCAAACACACATGAGTCAGAGAGAACTGCATTGGTAATAGGCCTCACAGGACTGGGTATATTACTTCTTTACCTGTTTCATTAAATAACCCACCATCAACCCTCCTACTGTCATGCTCTGCCATAAACCCCACTACCTTTGCTGCAGTATTGATCAACCAACTGACAACACTTCCAATTATGACAGGCAATGCGTCCATTGCTTTCACAGCCAATTTCTTAAGCAAGTCTGATATGTGTGACAACTGTCTTTTTACCCACGACTGTAAATCTTTTGGGTCTGACGGAACCGGTGGAGTCGGAGGGACCGGAGCGCCACCACTGCCAGAGACAGCTAACACTACAGTACTGATAATAAACCCAAGAGCAGTAATTAAACTCGCAATAGTGATACCCTGCTCTCTGAAAAGGGTTTTCAATCTCTCTGCCAATGTTGTGTCTTCATGAAGTATTTTCTGAATAGTTTCCCTAATCCTGTTAACCTGTGTTTTCAGTTTTTGTCTTCCAATACTAATCGCTTCTAACCTTCCTGATCTTTCTATATACAAATCATTTAATCTGTGTTGGATTCTTTCTTTTATTTCTGTGTCAAGATTCTCTTCATCAGCAGTTGCTAATTTTTCCTTTTCTCTTTCTATTTGATTATCAAGCTCACCCAGTTTTGCAACATTATTTACCATCTCACCTCTTATTGTTTGCAGTGATTTATCTAAGCCCTTTATCTCTCGCATTGACAAAGTAGGGTAATCTATTGTTTTCATTACTTCATCTGTAAATGAGGTTTCTTGTATCACCGTGTTTGCTATTTCTGGCAGTCTTTTTACTTCCGTCATTTCAATATCTTGTCCTGTTGGCAATCTTGTTTGCGTGTCATGAAGCACAGTAACAAGTCTAGGGGGTAACTTTTTACTACTACCAACACCAAGGTAACGCTGCAGTGCTGCCTCACCACCGACTTCTCCTTTAATTGTACTTAAAGATCTAAACTTAGCAGGGTTATTTTTATGTTAGATTTACTTTGCCTCTGTCAACAGTATTTAAATACAAATGACCCTTGCCATCAAGTTCAAACTGATTAGGATCTATGTTGTCTGGGCGATCACCAACATGATCATAAAACGAGTTTACTTTGCTTTCTAAAAGTTCATGACGTAAACTGTAAGTATTTCTTGTACCAGTCATATCTGTCATATCTGTTGCACTGGTATCATAGTCATCCATGACATCCATTTCAATATCATCATGATTAAATCCTCCCGCAGCCATTGTTTTTTTAATTAATTTAATATTTTTGATTTTTGCATAATAAAAATGACACAGTCCTACGGATCAAAGTTAGACCCGTACAGAAAACTACGTGAGCCTCTTGGTGTTAAGGGCATAAGGCAATCAATCGTCATCACAAACAATCCAAGTACTATAGACCAGAACCAAACCCTTACTGTCAAGTTTCAAAACCTGGGTCCCAATGATGTTATTGTTCCTGGCACTGCACGCCTAGCATTTAATATTGAACTTTCATCAGAATCAGACGTAAACAGAACACTAGTTGACAATCTTGGCAGAGCAATTATTAAGACCATCAAAGTAAAACTTGAAGGACAGGAAGTGTTTAGTCTTGATGATGCTGATGTGTTTTACTGTTACAAAGACCTTTGGCTTACACGACAAGAAAGAGAAGATCGTGTTTACCAAGGCATACAGTCCTCAAACGTTGCTAAACTTAGAATCGATGCGGCAGATAAATCAACATCAGCAATTGAGGACGTTATATTAGCAGATACATACGGTAATAGATTTTACATTCCACTTGAATTTGAAATCTTGACAACACACTTGCCTTATTACCAAGGAGCACTGAATGACCGTCTGAGTTTTGAACTAACTTTTAATGACTTTGCAAAAGTTATCAAAACAACTGACCCAGACGCAACATACAAGATCTCAAACATATCCTTGGAATATGAAATTGTCACACACACTGAACTTGCCAGACTAATTCAAAATCAATATCAGTCAAGACTTCCAATTTATTATGACCGCGTGATAAGACACAGTACAATACCCAAAGACAAAGCTGATACAATGTGGAACATACACCTTAACACACCTGCCAGGTCACTGAAAGGTATACTGATGTTGTTTATTGAACCAAAAAATCCATTCAAAAGAGATTCAGAAAAATTATACAATCCAAAGATTACACATTTATCCTGTACGATTGAAGGTCGACCTAATCAAGTGTACGCATCAGGAATGCTGCCTTATCAACACTATGACGAGATCACAAAATGGGCGGGTGGGAGACTTAGAGAAAAACCGGCAAATATGGCGTGTAAAGATTTACATCTGTATGACATAAGAATTGGTCAATACCTGACAGAAAAATATGCACTGTGGCTAGACCTGCGCAGTACAGATGATGACTTTTTACATGGGTCAGGACGTACTGTTGAAAACGGCAGTGACGGAATAACAATTCAGCTACAAAAAAAAAGAGACTGAAACAGGAGGAGCAATAAACATATATTTGTATCTGATTTATGATGCACAATTAAATATTGCAGACAGTAGACTAAGTGGACACTTGTATTAAAATTATATTGTGTATTAAAATGAACCGGAGCTTGATGACACTCGACCCACACTGTGGCTTGTTTTGTGGTGCCACTGGCTGTGGAAAAACTGAATTTGTACTTGACTTATTACAAACAAGATACATCCACCATTTCGAAAACATAGTAATATTTTGTCCTACGATAAAACACAACAAAGCTTATCACAACCGTTTATTTATTTGGACTGACAGTAACATTTATTTAGTCAACCCTGAGAAAAAACTGAATGACTATCTGCTGTATTTTTACAAACAATTTGAAGGACAGCCAACTTTGTTTATTGTTGATGACTGTTCTGCAGAGAAAGACATTGTTAAGAAAAGAAACACTCTGGCAGAACTGGCATTTAGTGGCAGACACGCAAATATCAGTGTATGGATTCTCACTCAAAAATATAATGCTGTACTGAAAGATTTTCGAGAACAGTTAAAGTTTATCTGTTTGTTTTACTGTAAGGATCGTGACAGCTTTGAAGACTGTCTCAGAGGGAATGACGTAATACCAAATAAGCATGAACGAGACTGTGTAAAAAATAAACTGAAATCAACTAAGCATTTAAAGCTTATCTTAAAGACAGATCAGCCCACAGGGTATGGGTTAGTAAATTAATTTATACTTTTGTTTTGTCCATAAAAAATGACGGACGGACAAACTATTGACATCACACACTGCTTCAAAGATGATGTGCACTTTAATCAGATAAGAACACCTCCCAAACAGCCTGACATAAACCTCTTAAAACCGCTTACGCCAACAGCAATATATTTGTCATATAATATGACTTTAGATTATGTTGATAAGCATTCAAATGTGGAGTGTTTGACAGTTGATTTTAGGACACCCACCTTAAGAGTTAAAAATAATAAATGGTTTGAGATACTTTGTGAACAAATATTTCATCAACTACGCAAACTAAATGTTTATATTAACAGTGTTACAGTCAATAAAGTGGTATTACATAAAGTGTAATTTTTCTATTATTATTTTGTCGGACAAATAAAAATGACGGACAATGCTCAAGGTTTAAAAAACGTGTTTCACACAACAGACTTGCCTATATCTAATAGTAACAATGTCTATGAATCGATAGAAATGTCTTTTTCTGTCATACAAGATAATCTTCTTTCAGGCAGTGTAAAGATTCAAGTTATTGCAAAAATAGAATTTACTAGAGTAGATGGTGAAGTGATTGTATTGTACATATCGACAAGACAACACACAGTTAACACAAGAAGAGAATTGGAAAACGTGTTTAAAAACAGACTTTTGCCTGACTTTCTCGAAGCAATTGACAAAGCAAAAATGAAGGGGTCTGGTTGGCATGAAGGTCATGTGCATGAACTACAATTGAAACAGTCAAGGTATCATCCTATATTAGGTAAATCATGGATACCACTGCCAACAGAGGTTGCAAACAAAAAGGCTGTCGTTAATATACAGAACAATGATAATTTCTGTTTTGTGTGGTGTGTGCTTGCTAAACTGCATTATGTAAAAACAAGACCTGATCGCGTATCTAACTACACTAAATTTGTAAACGAACTCGACTTCAGTGGCATTGATTTCCCTGTTAAGGTAGAAGAAATAGACTTGTTTGAACAATTAAATCCTGGCATATCTGTAAATGTGTATGTGTGGGATAATGACTCTGTTGACAAGTTACAACCCATTAGAGTATCATCACTTGCTCCAACCTATGGACAGTCAGAAGATAAACATGTTGACATGTTATTAATTGGTGATGATGATAATTTTCACTACACAATTATCAGAAGAGAGGCCAGAGAAGATCAGCAACATCAGACTCTGGGAGAGAACAGAGCAGATAACAGCAAAGAATGAAATTGGGCGAAGAAGATGGGGATGGATCGGTCACAGTCTGAGAAAGCCAGCTTCCAGTATCACTAGGCAGGCATTGTCATGGAACCCCCAGGGAAAGAGGAAAAGAGGTAGGCCGAGAAACTCCTGGCGTCGAGACCTCCAAGCAGACATCAAGAGACTGGGAACCACCTGGAGTAGAATCGAAGGAAAAGCACAGGACAGGAGTTGCTGGAGGTCTCTCGTCGACGGCCTATACCCGGGTAGGGGTGACAGGCGTAAGTAAGTAAGTAAGTAATTATCAGAAGTATGTCACGTCTAATTCGCAGTATTGTTTCAAAATATGTTAGTAAACAGGAAGTGTGTAAGAGATGTTTACAAAGATTTTCCTCTATTGAAGTAGCACATAAACATGTTTTGCACTGTAGATCAGCTGATGATATACAAACAATACTTAAGTATCCAGATCCTGGTAGTCAGGTATATTTCAAGAACTATGGGAATCAGCAAAAGTTGCCATTTGTAGTGTATGCTGATTTTGAATCACTGGTGGTTCCGTATGAAGGTCCTGTTCCAGAATCATTACCAAAGACAGTAAAATTGAGTGACCAAGTGGTGTGTTCTTTTGGTTATATTCTTGTTAAGTCAGACGGTCAGCATACCGAGCCTGTTATCTACAGAGGGGAAAATGCAGCATGTCTGTTTTTAACAGAAATGAGACATCTGTATAGTCAGGTGGTACAGTATCTAGAAAATAATCAGATGCCTGTGATGATGACAGAAGAAGACAAACTGAATTTTGATACGGCAGTGATGTGTTGGATTTGTGAAAAACCTCTGGGAGGTGATAAAGTTCGTGACCATGATCACATAACTGGACGTTACAGAGGTGCTGCACATAACAAGTGTAATTTATTATTAAAAATAGATCCTAAGACATATAAACTGCCAATCTTTTTCCACAATCTCAGGGGGTATGATTCACATATTATCATGCGTGCTGTGGATGAGTCTTACAAAAAAATTAGTTGCATTGCACAGACAACTGAGAAATATTTGACTTTTAGATTGGACAATAAATTAGTGTTTTATGACTCAATGCAACATTTGTCTTTAGGTCTTGCCATTCTGGCAGATGGACTGACTGAGTTTCCAATAACAAGTAAATATTTTGAGTGTAACTTGATTAAGAAAGGAGTGTATCCGTATGAGTACATCAGTGACTGGGTTGTGTTTGAGGAAACAAGACTACCACCAAAAGAGAAATTTTATTCTACACTTAATGGAAAAAGTATTTCTGACTCTGATTATCAACATGCACTTGATGCATGGGGTAAATTACGGTGTCAGACTATTGGTGACTACCATGACCAGTACTTGAAAGCCGACGTTTGTTTGCTAGCAGACGTATTTGAAAGTTACCGTGAAAAGGGTCTATTACACTACAGTCTTGACCCGGCCTGTTACATAACTAGTCCTGGTATGACATGGGATGCTTTTTTAAAATCCAGCAAGATATTTATTGATCTGTTGTCTGATCGTTCGATGGGTGAAATGGTGGAACGTGGATTGAGAGGCGGCATAAGTATTGCAGCAAACAATTATGCCAGAGCAAATAATAAATATATTGATGGGTTTGACCCCTCGGGGTCAAGGTCATTCATTATGTATGTGGACACGAACAATTTGTATGGATTCGCAATGTGTGAATTGTTGCCCTTGAAAAACTTTTGTCTGTATGATTTATCACAGTGTGACGTAACAGAGTTAACAAACAATATTATGAGTCATGACCGTAATGATCCGAAGGGTTGGATTTTTGAAGTAGACCTGGAGTACCCACACCATCTACACAATTATCATAATGATTATCCATTGGCTGTTGAGAAAATGAGTATGATGGGGAAAAAAGAAGACACTAAACTTGTGCTAAATTTAAATGACAAATTCAATTATGTATGCCACTACCGCTTGCTGCAGTTTTACATCAGACATGGGTTAGTACTAAAGAAAGTTCACAGAGGCATTCAATTTGATCAAAGTGCTTTTATGAAAGATTACAAAATGAAGAACATAGCATTGCGTGCCAGGGACGGCAACACTGCATTTGACAAAGACTTCTTTAAGCTTCTTTAATGCCTGTTTTGGTAAGACTATGGAAAATCCTCATCACCGCAAAGATGTGAGACTTGTTACGACTGAATCGGGTGCAATTAAACTTACAGGCAAGCCACAGTACACAGGGTATAAAGAGTTTCATTCATCATTGTATGCAGTGTCACTCAAAAAAAAGATTGTTAAACTGGACATGCCAGTATTCATTGGTATGGCAATTCTTGAGTTGTCAAAACTGTTGATGCTTGAATTTTATTATGATTACTTTAAACCAAAGTATCCTGAGTGTCGACTGCTATACACTGACACTGACTCTATGATTATAGACGTGTGTACTGAAGACTTTTATGAAGACATGAAAACAGAGTTACACATGTATGACACGTCTGACTATCCTAAGGAACATCCATTGTACAGCACACAAAACAAGAAAGTACCTGGAAAGTTTAAGGATGAACTGAATGGTGTGCCAATAGTTGAGTACGTTGGACTGAGATCAAAAATGTATTCTATACTGCACCAAAAGGGAAGTCAGTTGAAAGCCAAAGGAATAAAAAAAAAACAGCAATAAAAAATAGACATCCGTCATGAACATTATAAGCAAGTGTTAGATGGTGCATTAATGCCTGATTATCCAAACAAGTCACTGAGATCAAACAAACATAATTTAGAAATGATCCAAACACATAAAAAGTCACTTGCAGTTGGGGACACAAAACGAATTTTTCATAGTAACGAAAAGGCTTATGCGCCTGGTCATTACAGGCTTAAGTTATCTGAAGACATTTGTGATGAACTGATTGACGAGTTAGTTACTGAAATGAGTAACAGTGTCTGGGGGGATAATCTGTAATTCTTCTCTGACAAATGCCCTCTGAGGTGCAAGCTCGTATAGGTAATAAATCGGTGGACTGCTAGGGACTATTTTTTTTATATTGTGTACAGATGTAGACCAGATAGGGTCTGTTGCCCTGCATCTGACGTCATTTTCGGCCTCTCCCGGTTGATATAGATATCTTACTTGTTTAGTAAATAAACTTGTGTCTGGCACTTTTGTTTTTATTTCTGACCCTGACGGCACTGTTTTCAATTTAATAGCATCTGTGGGTTTAGGGTGACCTTCGTTATTCATTGCTTTAATCACAGATGGCAATCTTATTACCCACTCAAAGTTACGCTTGTCATGCATGAGTTCCTTAGAATACTGGTAACTGAAAAGTCTCTCCGATAACTGTTTGTTAAAGTTCTCAACAATTGCCTGTGATCTGTGTACGCCTGGAATGCCGCGTCTAACCAGTACGCCGTGCTTTGCAAATAATTGATTAACTGCTCCTTTAAATTCAGATCCATCATCCACCTGCACAAGTCTGGGGTATCTTAAAGGGCCTCGGCTATATATTTTTGATAATGCAGTTGCAACAGTAATAGCGTTCTTGTCAGTTATGGGTTCAGCATCCTTGTACCTTGAAGCAATGTCGACAACTGTTAATGCATATTTGTAATGCTTTTTTCTTATTGTGTCATGGGGTAGAAACAGGAGGTCCATTTGATGGGTGTCATTTGGTATAGTGTTTTCAAAATGAGGTCTTGTTATTTTTCTTGGTGCAGGGAGATATATTTGCCATATTGCCTGTCTTTGCAGCCAGTGTTTTATCTCATTGAGTGATACATCCCCGCCCACAGCAGCATGTAATTTTTCTATTGCAGTGTTTCCTTTCCAGTAGCCAATAGGGGAGTAATATATTTTTGATAGTTTAATGTCTGTCATTTTTTCTAGCAATGAAAACTCCTGTAAAAAAACTAATGTCATTCCCACTAGAACAAAGATTATCTCCCCGTTTCTTTGTTCTGGACTGGGTTGATAGTAGTCACTTAGTTTTGGCTGGGGGATAGACATGTCTTCACCCGTGACAAGAAAATATTCCCTGATTGCGTCATTGACATTAGAAAATGTATGCTGTGCGTGACCCTCTAGTCTCAGTTTTTCATTGATAAAATCAAGTTTTTCAATTCTTTGCTTTTCGTATGCCTGTTCTGCCTGTGCTAATTTTTCTGACGCCTGGTTGTGCCGTCTCATTTCTTCTGCTGATTCGTCTCTACCGATTTTTGAAAAAAGATAGTTTGATCCACTGAATGAAAATGCGTTGACAACTGCACCACCAACAATAACAGCTAGTGTCGCCATATTATTTTTATTTACATAGATATATTTTCGGGAATAATTCCTTGTTTGACGAGAAAGTCTTTTTATGGCAATTGACGCTGTTACAACTGCAACTAGCTTTGCACTGTCTTCAAAGTCTAATCTGCTAAGGTCTGCCGATTTCATTTTGAGGAGACTTTTTCCCAACATAGAGTAAGCAACAGCTAGTCCGCTTATCATGGCAGAGTGATAGACAAGGTTCATTAAATTTTTTGTTTCGCTCATTTTCTTAGGCAATAAAATTAAAATAATATTTTTATTCACTGCATATGAAATGGGTCAACAACTTTTGTTATTACTGGTAATGTGGAGACTTCTGGTTCTGTTTTTGGAATGTTTAATTTTTTGGACATTGTACGAGTCTGTGGTTTGTATTTTTTGTATAATTGGTAACCTACATAACCAAATCCGACAACAAATCCAGCAACTATATATTTTGTTGTTTCGGGTTTGGGGTTAGACTTAGTTGATAGTCTCTCACTTTGATGAGGGGGAGAGGGTCCTGACACTGGTGTTGGGGTTGATGTTGTTAGTGGTCCTGGTGGTGAGTCAGTGCCTTTTGCAGTAGTTCTAACTTTCTTTGTTTGTTCAATGCAGCTACTCTTTTTCCAGCTTCCACCCTGCCTGGACTTTTAGCCTTAGTTACAGTTTGAACCTGTGTCAGGGCAACATATCGTCCAGATATTTGTTGTTGGCTCTGGCATAGTTGTTTGCTGCAATCCACGTTCCCCCCACCCGGGTCTGCCCTGGGGGACTTGGGTGGGGTTAGGTATTTTTTAGTTCCCAGGGTCACCCTGGTCAGCCCCACAGGGTGGGTTTTTCTCTCTATTCTGGGGCATGTGTTTCTGTCTACCCTTTGTCCATTCACCTGTATTTGCCTTTTTAAAACTCTCCCTACTGTCTGCACTGCCTGTAGCTCTTGATATTGGATGTGTGTTGCTAAATGGTCTTAGCTTTATTTAGGCCCCATGTGTTAGGTTTATTTAATGTGTTTGACCGGCTGGCGACATACATTCAATGTTCTGTTTAGTTGTTTGTTTGTTTTTCACAAGCAGTGCAGGCACGTCCTGAGAAAGCCTTGTTGCTGTCGGGACGTTAAGCAATGTACAATCAATCAATCCACGTTCCACCATTTCACCCATCGTACGATCAGACAACAGGTCTATAGATATCTTACTGGATTTCAAAAATGCATCCCATGTCATGCCAGGACTAGTTATGTAACAAGCAGGGTCAAGCTTGTAGTGTAACAAACCCTTTTCACGGTAACTTTCAAATACGTCTGCTAGCAAGCAAACGTCAGCTTTCAAGTACTGGTCATGGTAGTCACCAATAGTCTGACACCCTAACTTCCCCCATGCATCAAGTGCGTGCTGGTAATCAGAGTCAGAAATACCTTTACCATTAAGTGTGGAATAAAATTTCTCTTTTGGCGGCAGTCTTGTTTCCTCAAACACAACCCAGTGATCAATGTACTCGTACGGATAAACACCTTTTTTAATCAAGTCTGGTTTAAAATATTTACTTGTTATTGGATACTCAGTCAGACCTTCTGCCAGACTAGCAAGACCTAAAGACAAATGTTGCATAGAGTCATAAAATGATAATTTATCTAACCTAAAAGTTAAGTACTTTTCAGTTGTCTGTGCAATACAACTTATGTTTTTGTAAGATTCATCCACAGCCTGCATGATAATGTGTGAATCATATCCTTTGAGATTGTGAAAAAAGATTGGTAACTTATATGTCTTAGGATCTGTTTTTAATAACAAGTTACAATTGTTATGTGCAGCACCTCTGTAACGCCCAGTTATGTGATCATGGTCACGAACTTTATCACCCTGGAGGGGCTGTTCACAAATCCAACACGTCTCAGCTGTATCAAATTTCAGTTTGTCTTCTTCTGTCATCACCAAAGGCATCTGACATGTTGTGAGATACTGTACTACCTGACTATACAGATGTCTCATTTCTGTTAAAAACAGACAAGCTGCATTTTCACCCCAGTAGATAACAGGCTCGGTATGCTGACCGTCTGACCTAACAATAATGTATCCAAAAGAACACACCACTTGGTCACTCAACTTTACAGTCTTTGGTAATGACTCTGGAACAGGACCTTCATATGGTACTACCAGTGATTCAAAATCAGCATACACTACAAACGGCAGCTTTTGTTGATTCCCATAGTTCTTAAAATAAACTTGACTACCAGGATCTGGATACTTAAGTACAGTTTGTATGTCATCAGCCGACCTGCAGTGTAAAACATGTTTATGTGCTACTGCAATAGAAGAGAATCTTTGCAAACATTTTTTACACACTTCCTGTTTGCCATTGTGTTTTGTTGTATGCCCATGAATTAGACGTGACATATTTCTGATAATTGTGTAATGGAAGTTATCATTATCACCAGCAGAGCCTATTAGCAACATGTCAACATGCTTATCTTCTGACTGCCCATATGTTGGAGCAAGTGGTGATACTCTAATGGGTTGTAACTTGTCGACAGACTCATTATCCCACACAAACACATTTACAGATATACCAGGATTTAGTTTTTCAAACAAGTCTATGTCTTCTATTTTAACAGGGAACTCAATGCCACTAAAGTTGAGTTCGTTTACAAATTTAAAGTAGTTAGATACACGTTCAGGTTTTGATTTTATAAAGTGCAGTTTAGCAAGCACACACCACATGAAACAGAAATTGTCATTGTTCTGTATGTTAACAACAGCCTTTTTGTTTGCAACCTCTGTTGGCAGTGGTATCCATGATTTGCCTAGTATAGGATGATACCTTGACTGCTTTAGTTGTAACCCCCACCCGGGTCTGCCCTGGGGGACTTGGGTGGGGTTAGCTACTTTTTAGTTCCCAGGGTCACCCTGGTCAGCCCCACAGGGTGGGTTTTCCTCTCTTTTCTGGGGCATGTGTTTCTGTCTACCCTTTGTCCATTCACCTGTATTTGCCTTTTTAAAACTCTCCCTACTGTCTGCACTGCCTGTAGCTCTTGATATTGGATGTGTGTTGCTAAATGGTCTTAGCTTTATTTAGGCCCCATGTGTTAGGTTTATTTAACGTATTTGACCGGCTGGCGACATACATTCAATGTTCTGTTTAGTTCTTTTTCACAAGCAGTGCAGGCACGTCCTGAGAAAGCCTTGTTGCTGTCGGGACGTTAAGCAATGTACAATTCAATTCAATGCTTTAGTTGTAGTTCATGTACATGTCCTTCGTGCCAACCAGACCCCTTCATTTTCGCACTGTCAATTGCTTGGAGGAAGTCAGGTAATAGTCTGTCTCTAAACACATTCTCTAATTCCCTTCTTGTGTTAACTGTGTGTTGTCTTGTTGATATGTACGATACAATCACTTCACCGTCTACTCTAGTAAATTCTATTTTAGCAACAATCTGAATCTTCACACTGCCTGGGAGAAGATTATCTTGTATGACAGAAAAAGAGTTTTCTATTGATTCATAGACATTGTTAGTATTAGATATAGGCAAGTTTGTTGTGTGAAACACGTTTCTTAAACCTGATGAGCCTGATGGGCTTTGAACATTGTCCGTCATTTTTATTTGTCGGACAAAATAATAAATCAAAAAAAAAATTACCGCTGACACACCATATGTAATACTGTATTATCTGTAGTTATGATAAACAAGTCAACTACTTCCCTGGTGTTTGTCCTGCAGGTGTAATATCACTTTATTGAATGCAACACTTTCAATGTAACAATGTAGTTTTCTTAATTGATCAGATGTCTTCACACAGTACCTCAAACCAACGCAAGTGGCCACTGTTAGCATTATAACCCCACCTGGGTCTGCCCTGGGGGACTTGGGTGGGGTTAACTACTTTTTAGTTCCCAGGGTCACCCTGGTCAGCCCCACAGGGTGGGTTTTCCTCTCTATTCTGGGGCATGTGTTTCTGTCTACCCTTTGTCCATTCACCTGTATTTGCCTTTGTGTAACTCTCTCTTTACTGTCTGCACTGCCTGTAGCTCTTGATATTGGATGTGTGTTGCTAAATGGTCTTAGCTTTATTTAGGCCCCGTGTCTTAGGTTTATTTAACGTATTGGACCGGCTGGCGACATACATTCAATGTTCTGTTTAGTTGTTTTTTTTTTACAAGCAGTG
Source organism: Semisulcospira habei (assembly GCA_036245525.1). Taxonomy (NCBI): domain Eukaryota; kingdom Metazoa; phylum Mollusca; class Gastropoda; family Semisulcospiridae; genus Semisulcospira; species Semisulcospira habei. Next base: position 126,834,925 of record BTPG01000003.1, on the reverse strand, counting down.
CAGGCACGTCCTGAGAAAGCCTTGTTGCTGTCGGGACGTTAAGCAATGTACAATCAATCAATCATGTTAGCATTATAAACTTTAAAAGCATTTGTCTTAAGATCAACAGTCTCATAATCATATTCATCTGAACATTCCAAAGTAACATTATATGTCATGTATATTCTTATTGACGGTGTTGAGAGTTTAAAGCTGGGTTCAAACACACGTGATTTTAAGTCAGTAAAGTGCATAACATCTTTGAAGCATTCTGTAACATCAAACACTTGGGTTTGTCCGTCTGTCATTTTTTATTGGACAAACAAATGTATAAATTAATTTACTAACCCATACCCTGTGGGCTGATCTGTCTTTAAAATGAGCTTTAAATGCTTAGTTGATTTCAGTTTATTTTTTACATCATCTCGTTCATGCTTATTTGGGATGACATCATTCTCTCTTACAGTAAAACAAACAGATAAACTTTAACTGTTCTCAAAAATCTTTCAGTACAGCATTATATTTCTGAGTGAGAATCCATACACTGACGTTTGCATGTCTACCACTGAAAGCAAGTTCTGCTAATGTGTTTCTCTTCTTGACAATGTCTTTCTCTGCAGAACAGTCATCAACAATAAACAATGTTGACTGTCCTTCAAATTGCTTGTAAAAATATTGTAGGTAGTCATTCAGTTTTTTCTCAGGGTCAACTAAGTAAATGTTGCTGTCAGTCCAAATGAATAAACGGTTGTGATAAGCTTTGTTGTGTTTAATAGTAGGACAGAATATTACAATGTTTTCAAAGTGGTGTATGTATCTTGTTTGTAATAGGTTAAGAACAAATTCAGTTTTCCCACACCCTGTGGCACCACAAAACAATCCACAGTGTGGGTCAAGGGTCATCAAGCTCCGGTTCATTTTAATACACAATATAATTTTAATATATGTGTCCACTCAGTCTGCTTTCTGCAATATTGAGTTGTGCATCATAAATCAAATACAAATATATGTTTATGGCTGCAGCAGTTTCAACCTTCTTTTGTATCTGAATTGTTATTCCATCACTGCTGTTCTCAACAGTTCGACCTGACCCATGAAGGTAGTCGTCGTCCGTACTATGAAGGTCTAGCCAAAGAGCATACTTATTTGTAAGGTATTGACCAATCCTTACGTCATACAGATGTAAATCTTTGCACGCAATGTTTGCAGGTTTATCTCTAATCCTTCCACCCGGAAAAAACTTTGTGATCTCATCGTAGTGTTGATAAGGTAACAAACCTGAAGCGTACACTTGATTAGGACGGCCTTCGATTGTACAAGACAAATGTGTAATCTTTGGATTGTAGAATTTTTCTGAATCTCTTTTGTATGGAGCCGCCGGTTCAACAAACAACATGAGTATACCTTTCAGTGACCTGGCAGGTGTGTTCAAGTTTATATCTTATATGTTGCACTGAGATCAGATGATTTTATAACTTTGGAGTAGTCATTGAAAGTTAGTTCAAAACTCAAACGGTCATTCAGTGCCCCTTGATAATAAGGCAAATGTGCTGTTAGGATTTCAAACTCAAATGGAATGTAAAATCTGGTTCCATATGTTTCTGCTATAATAACTTCCTTGGCTACCCCAGTAGTTACCTTATCTCCAGCATCGATTCGAAGTTTACCAATATTATCAGACTGTATGCCTTGATAAATACGGTCTTCTCGTTCTTCTCTTGTGAGCCACAAATCTTTGTAACAGTAAAATACATCGGAATCATCAAGACTAAACACTTCCTGTCCTTCAAGTTTTACTTTAATAGTTCTAACAATTGCTCTGCCAAGATTGTCAACCAGTGTTCTGTTTGCATCTTCGTCTGATGATAGTTCAATATTAAATGCTAGGCGTGCAGTGCCAGGAACAATAACGTCACTGGGACCTAGGTTTGGAAACTTGACTGTAAGAGTTTGGTTCTGGTCTATGGTACTTGGATTGTTTGTGATGACGATTGATTGTCTAATGCCCTTAACACCAAGAGGCTCACATAGTTTTCTGTATGGGTCTAACTTTGATCCGTAAGACTGTGTCATTTTTATTATGCACAATAAAAAATAATAAATTAATAAAACAATGGCAGCGGGAGGATTTAATCATGAAGATTTTGAAAATGGATGTCATGGATGCCTCAGATACCAGTATCACAGATATGACTGGAATGGTAACTAGTAGTAGTATGTATGAACTGTTAAAAGACAAAGTAAACTCATTTTATGACAGTGTTGGAGCGCGTCCAGATGTAATAGATCCTAATCAGTTTGAATATGATAAAGGACACTTATTCGTAAATACAGACAGAGGGAAAATATATCTAACACATAAAAACAATCCTTCTAAGTTTAGAGCTTTAAGTACAATTAAAGGTGAAGTCGGTGGTAACTCTGGGTTGGCAAGGTACCTTGGAATTGGAGGGTCTCCTGTCACGCCACGTCTTGTTAGTGTGCTTCACGACACGCAAACAAAGTTGCCAACAGGGCAAGAAATTGAAATGGCACCTGTAACAAGCCTACCAGAAATAGCAAGCACAGTGATACAAGAAACTTCATTTACTGAAGGACAAATAAACGATGCTATGAAAACAATAGATGACCCACCTTTGTCAATGCGGGAGATTATGGGCTTGGATAAATCACTGCAGACGATAAGAGGTGAGATGGTGAATAATGTTGCCAAACTGGGTGAGCTTGATAAACACATAGAACGTGAAAAAGAGAAACTGGCTACCGCAGACAATGGGAATCTTGACACAGAAATGAAAGAAAGAATACAACACAGATTAAATGATTTGCAGATAGAAAGATCAGGACAGTTAGAAACAATTAGTATTGGAAGACAAAAACTGAAATCACAGGTCAACAGAATTAGAGAAACTATTCAGAAAATACTTCATGAAGACACTACTCTGGCTGAGAGATTGAAAACACTTTTCAGAGAACAGGGTATCACAATTGCTAGTTTAATTACTGCTCTTGGATTTATTATCAGTACTGTTGTGTTAGCTGTCTCTGGTAGTGGGGGCGCAAGCGGTGGTGGGGGTCCAACCCCGGCACCGCCAGGTCCACCGGCCCCAACTGATCCAAAAGATTTACAGTCATGGGTAAAGAAACAGTTGTCTCATATTTCAGATCTGCTTAAGAAATTGGCTGAGAAAGCAGTGGACGCTTTGCCTGGTATTATAGGCACAGTTGTCAGTTGGCTTATCACTACAGCAGCGAAGGTAGTAGGGTTTATGGCAGAACATGTGTGGGTCTTTTTGGTTACAGTAGGAGGGTTGATGGTGGGTTATTTAATGAAACAGATAAAGAAGTAAAACCCCTAACCCCGTTAGGCCTATTACCAATGCAGTTCGTTCTGACTCATGTGTGTCCAGGGTTGACTGTACTGGTTGTATGGGCGCCGGTGTTGGGGCCAGGGCCGGGGCTGGGGCTGGGGCCGGGGCCGGGGGTGTTACCGTCTGTAATGGTTTTAATGACTGAACATGTGTGGTTGTTGCTCCTAAGTTTACAGATTGATTGAGTCCTAATTTTTTATCACCACCTGCAACAATGATTTCATTATTATAATTTGTTCTTGTACCCATTTGGAGTTGAAGGTCAGATGGCAACATGTATAACCCGATGCCAACTACAAAGTCAACTTTTGATCTGGCATATCTGAGAACGTCTTGGTAGCGCTGTATGCTTGATGGGAGATCAACCACTGAATTAATTGAATCTTCAAGATTTGCAAGAAATTGTTTTTGTGCTTCAAATTTGCCACTTCCATTCAAAATATTCGATTTTGTTAATGATTGTGCTCCTAGTAAACACCAGACATATGTTCTGATAGACTCATTTACGCGCTCGACTCCCGCTTGAGTAAACCCGTCACTCTTGTCTAAAATAAATGTTGTCCTGTTTTTGCTCAATGGAACCTATCCAGACTTGTGATTTTGATGAGAATGAAGTGTAACCAGGGTAGTAATCTTGTGGGTATTGTCTGTGACTCATAGCATAATACAATGTACCCATACCATTGTGATCATCAAGTTTTTGTGTGAAGTCATACTTAGGGCTTATGTTAAATTCATTACATATGCGTTCAAATGCTTTCATATCCATGGGGTTGTTATACCTGTTGAAACTGGATTCAGTGGGCAGTGGTGTATGAAGTTCTGACAGTATACGTCTAAGCTGGTAATAAACATGAAAATGAAACACAGACCTAATCTGTTTGTTTGAGTGATTCAAGTGGTCTGTAAATGAAACACCACAGTCTGTAGTAGAACACAGTATAGCAAAGTTGAGTTGGTTTTGAAACATCTGTAGTGGACTTGAGGACCACTTTCTTGCAGTAGCATCATCTGTTATTGGAGGTAATGATCAAAGGGGTTGGGTACTTTCACTTGAAATAAATCTTGTTTTGATACAGCAATATCAAGTTGATTTAGTTGAATTATTTTCTGTTCATAAGTAGGTGCAACATTATATTTGGCATTCACATTAAATTGAAATGCGTTTGTTGTGGTAATGGTTGGCGATTTAAATTCCATCCTTTTTTATATGAGATAATAAAAATGTTTATTACCTTAACAAATCTTGACACAATTGATTGTACATTGCTTAACGTCCCGACAGCAACAAGGCTTTCTCAGGACGTGCCTGCACTGCTTGTGAAAAAAAACCAAAACAGAACATTGAATGTATGTCGCCAGCCGGTCAAATACGTTAAATAAACCTAACACATGGGGCCTAAATAAAGCTAAGACCATTTAGCAACACACATCCAATATCAAGAGCTACAGGCAGTGCAGACTGTAGGGAAAGTTTTAAAAAGGCAAATACAGGTGAATGGACAAAGGGTAGACAGAAACACATGCCCCAGAATAGAGAGAAAAACCCACCCTGTGGGGCTGACCAGGGTGACCCTGGGAACTAAAAAATACCTAACCCCACCCAAGTCCCCCAGGGCAGACCCGGGTGGGGTAAATCTTGACACAAGCAAACCAGTGTGGTTAACTAATGGGATTGATAATCGGGATGGTAGCAAGGCTGTAGCTATCCATGAAATGTTTTATAGTGTAAAATGGTTTAATGTAACAGATGATATAAATTATTATGTATCTGTTAGTAATGAATCCTCTCCTATTGAGAACCATAAAATAACATCTGGGTATTATGACTTTTGTACATTAGCTAACTGGTTTCAAAGTAAAATAAAAATTAAAGCAACTTTAAATCCAGCTAACTTACTTGTTACATTAGAATTTTCTTCTGAGCGTAGGATAACATTTTCAGATGATCTTCTATTATTACTTGGTTTAATAAATGAAACTGAAGCTAAAACAAAGCTTTGGAAAATAGAGATGATTGATGGAAAATTAACTGGAAAATATCCTGTTCATTTGTCAGTACATACAGTACTAAATGTTTATTTGAAAGAACTGAACACAACTGAGAATGTACACAATGGAAAGCCTTCGACTTTGTTGAGATGCTTACCAACTGGAACTGCACCCTATTGTGAAAGTGTGGTTGTTAGATTTCCTTTACAGTTTAAGAAATTAGGTTCTAGTTTCTTTGAGTCACTGAGTATATCTGTAACTAATCAGGATAACAAACCAGTTGTTATGCATGATTTTAGTGTTGTGTTGGAAATTAAATAATTTTATTTTTGTTTATAGTCAAGTCAAGAGTTTTTATTGATGTTGGCACTTCGGCCATTTTCACATGGAGAGCGGTTACATATATCAGTTCAATACAACAAGAATATTACCTGGGGTATATTGACATTCCAAGCTGAAAAAACAGTTTTTATAAAAAGACAGTATTATGTGACACAGAGGTAACCAATCAATCATTGGAACATATCGTTGTTTCTCTTTTTCGTCTCTCAAAACATTTAAAAAGAAACCATGCAAACTGTCTCGTTCTAGATGCACTTTCGCAGGATAACAACTGAGTGAGTAAAACACTTTCACGGTTGTTATCTACAGTTGCCCAAAAATCCGGACGCAAGTCTATATACTTCGGGCAGTGAAACACAACGTGAGCTTCGTCTTCGATAGTTTGTGGGCAAAAGGGACAGTCATTTACTCCATCAGTAACGCTTCGAATAAAACGATTCCTGTGCGTCTGGATATCACTTACTCCGAGCCTAAAGCGCACCAGGGTATCTCTGAAACATTTTATTCGAATATCTTTAAAGTACGATTCAGGCTCCAAAGTAAACTTATACGTTATGTACAGCCGATAACGCTGACTGTCCCTGAGGCCAGCGAACCATTCTTGACGAACAACATCGACAAGTCTCTGCTTAAACTCAGACATAAATCGCCTTTCATTCCCTACTCCTTGGTTCATCCAAACAAAGTTAAACCCTGTATTCTCTAGAGTGGCTCGTACTTTTGATACCCAATTTAGTTTTCCGTTGTTATCTAAATTTGACAACAACAGATATGCTTGCTTTGGTATGCGGTCGGTATCCATCTTAATAATCTTAAGCCAAAAACGTATAGTTTTCATACAACAATTCACCAACAGTGGGTACCTTCCAAGCTCGCCGTATACCATGTCAGTGGGGGTTCGGACAGGGACAGAAAGAAACTTTTTACAGGCGTACAGGTGTACTTTCTCAATGGGACTATCGTCGTGGAGGAGGCCCCATATTTCAGAAGCATACAAGAGTGTTGGTTGTACGACTGAATCAAAGAGTTTGAAAAATGTTTCTTTTGTCATACCATCAATGCGCCGCAGGGCTCTAATAATATCGGTGGTCGCTCTCTTTCCCTTAACGGCTAGCTGTTTTGCGCTCTGGAAGGTACTCATTGTCGTTGTGAAAGTAAAACCTAAATAAACGTAACTGTTTACTACTTCGAGTTGTTCGCTTCCAATAAACCATTTTTCACATTTACTCAGGAAGCCACCTTTCCTGAAAACCATGACTTTAGTTTTGTCACAGTTGATTTGCAGCCCTAGTTTACCGCAAGTACTAACTAGACAATTAATCTGATTTTGTAGACCAGATGGTGAACATGAAAGTAACACTAAATCGTCGGCAAAAAGTAAAACAAACAATTCCACTAGTCCTGACCACAATTGAATGCCATGTTTTCCATCTATAGATAACTGTTCAGCTAGCTCGTTAATAACGAGCGAGAAAAATGTGGTACTGGCCACGCAGCCTTGTCTTAAACCCTGGGGACAGTCAAAACAGTCAGTAAGGCCATCTCGTACACGTACACGCGCTTTCAAAGAATCGTACATGGCCATAACAGCTTTAATAAAGGTGCCTGAAGCGCCTGATTTCATTAAAGCTCTCAAAAGGGTTGAGTGTCTCACTGAATCATAGGCACGTTTCAGATCCACGAAGCAAGTATACAGCTTTGCAGGTTTACTCAAGTATTTCTGGGTAGCAGCGTACAGTGAGAATATATGGTCTGTTGTACTATAGCCTTTTCTGAAGCCTGCCTGTGTTTCAGAGATCTTATGGTTGTCCTCAAGCCAGCAGTACAGTCGATCATTAAGTACAGATGCATAACACTTCCCAATCAGGCTAAGGAGGGAGATTCCCCTGTAGTTCTGAGGAGACTCGCGATCGCCTTTTTTGTGAATGGGTATTATTATAGCCTCCTTCCACATACTTGGGTATGTACCATTTTTAAATAAAGTGTTAAAGTATGTTGTAAGAAAACTGATCAATAATTCTGACGCTGATTTAAGCATCTCTGCTGATATGCCGTCCGCACCGCTGGCTTTACCGACATTTAAGCGTCTCAATGCTGAACGCACCTCCTCTTCGGTAATTGGTTCATCGAGCTCCTCTATTCCGGGTAAGGCGCCAATATCGGGGGTTTCCGATACATCTAATGGGGTTTCATCACACTTGAACACTTCTTTAAAATGGTTAAACCATTCATCGTTTGTAATTACCTGACTAGCTGCTTGTTTATATTTTTTGTCTAAGCAGGTATTTATTTCTTTCCAAAACACTTTTGAGTTAGTTATTTGATTTGCTAACAGTTCTGCTTTTGCTTTTTTGTGGGCCCGTTTTTTGTTTGTGAGTAACCTCCAATACTGGCGCCTGACCTCCACAAAATGCTGGCGATTGTGATCGGTTCTCTTCCGACGAAAGGCGCGCAGAGTGGACTTCGTCTTCTTTTTAAGCTGTACGCACTCAAAGTCAAACCATTCGTTCTGTCTTTTGGGGGTCCCAGTTAACACTTTCTTTTTCATGCAGTCTGCAGCCGACTGCAAACATTCCACAAACAAACTGAGTGCCCGATTAAAGTCATACTCTATTTCCGCTGTAGCTCGTGCAAGTTTCAAAATGGATTCCCCAGAATTTAATGCATCTAAATATAGTGGTACTTTTTCCCCGTCCCAGATTATTTTTTCCACACACTCTTTCCTTTCACGTGGGCGCTCTCGGTCTGTTTGTGTCATGCGTACAGTCAGTGAGACTGGCAGGTGATCAGATTCAAGTCTGTTTTCCACGTTCAGCGAAAGAAACACATTCTGAGAACACAGTTCGTTTGAGGCACAGAAATAGTCGATGAGGCTGCTTCCCATTTGAGAAATGAATGTCATACTGCCCTCAGCGTTGAGAAAGTTGGCTCCATTTAATATTGAACAGTCAAACATCTGACAAAGATCAACTAACTTTCTACCAAATGAGTTTACCACCTCGTCCTCGGATGATCTTTCATAGATTTCTTCTCTACTGTTATTGTTTCTGTCTGTATGAACATAACAACAATTTAAACAGGCAGTCCGTGCATTGAAATCTCCGCACATAAATACATGGAAGTCATCTCGTACTTCCCATATGTCTGACAAGCACTGTTCAACTAAGCCAATACCATCCATTGAGTCGTGAGTGTTATAGACAAGGGCATACTATTGACTGGATCCTTCATAGATGTGACGATGATATCTTGTGCTCAGCACAGGTTTCTGATGCAATATGTTCAGACCATTACTGTGTGATCGGTCATTTGAGGGCCATAGTCCCACCTCCAGTGCCTATGCTTACCATAGTGCGCAATGTTCGTGCCATTGACAGACTAGCCTTCAAGGCTGACCTCGTTCAGTCACTGTCTCACCATCCTAGTCCTAGTGCCGAGGAGTTTGAGTCATGTTTACGCACTGTCTTAGACAACCATGCACCATCTTCAAAGCGTAAAAAGTCAGCTCATAGAATCAGCCCGTGGTATAGGTTTGTGAGCAAAGAGCTGCGTTCGGCTAAGCAGATGCGGCGCCAAGCTGAGAGAATGTGGTGCTCAACTAGGTTGACTGTTCACAAGCAGATATACACATGTTCTAAGAAGCATGTAAATGAGATTGTTCATGGAGCAAAATCTTCGTTTTACAACAGGAAGATCAGTGAGTGCACAACAAGCAAAGAATTGTATAATGTGACCAATAAGCTTATGGTGAAGAAGACTCCATCACCTCTTCCCACTACATTTCCCCCGTGCCAGCTGCCTCAGCTTTTTGCAGATTACTTCGTTGATAAGGTCCGCGAAATTCGTGATTCTCTGGATCTCATGCCCACTTCAGTTTTGTTCACCGAAAAAACGCTTTAGTGGAGAACCTCTCTCAGCCTTCGAACCTGTGCTAGAGGATGAGGTCAGAAAAGTGATCACAAACACTGCCCCCAAAACTTGTGAGTTAGACCCCATACCCACTCCCTTGTTGTACGAGTGCCTGGATGAAGTGTTGCCTGCCATTACACAAGTCATCAACAACTCTCTCTCCACTGGTATTTTTCCTGAAAGCTTCAAGACTGCACTTGTGAAACCCCTATTGAAGAAACCATCTTTAGACCCAAATGTACTGAAAAACTATCGCCCAGTTTCCAATCTTACATTTCTATCAAAGATTCTTGAGAAAATTGTCCTTGTTCAAACTTTAAAGCATGTCAACTCTAATAGTCTGTTCAGTGTATTCCAGTCTGCATATCGTCCCCATCGTAGCACTGAAACAGCTTTGCTGAAGATATTCAATGACCTGCTTTGTGCTTTGGACGAGCGTAAGATCACAGTCCTTGCTTTGCTGGACCTGTCCAGTGCGTTCGACACTATTGACCATGAAATTTTGCTGTGCCGTCTTCAATCTGTATTTGGCATTGAAGGCACAGTCTTGGCATGGTTTAGTTCATACCTGACTGAACGATCCCAGATTGTTTCTGTCGACGGCTGTCGTTCTGAGCCATCACCTCTTCGGTTTGGTGTACCCCAGGGCTCGGTCCTAGGACCTGTATTGTTCTTACTGTATGTTCAGCCCCTGTCCGACCTGATTTGTAGTCGCTCCATTTCCCATCATGCATTTGCAGATGATACGCAGATGTACAAAAGTGATACTGTCGAGCGAGCTGTGAATGCTGTCCAAAGTATAAGCCAGTGCATTGACCATGTCAAATCATGGATGACCACCAACAAACTGATGTTAAATGATGGCAAAACTGAAGCAATGTTGGTAGCTAATCCAAGATTATCTTCGTCCCTGCCTTTACCATCATCATTGTCTGTGGATGGAACACTCATTGGCTTCTCTGCGAGTGTGAGAAACCTGGGTGTTACACTTGACAGCGAGTTATCTATGTCACAGCATGTCAGTGCAGTGTGTAGATCCGCTTATCTGGAACTTCGTCGTATTAGTTCAGTTCGTCACCTGCTGACCGTGGAAGCCACTAAAACACTAGTTTGTGCATTTGTGCTGTCCAAGCTAGATTATTGTAACTCTTTGCTTTGTGGCTGCCCTCAGTATCTCATTGATCGCCTCCAAAAAATTCAGAACAATGCAGCCCGGCTTGTTGTGAGAGTCCGTAAGACTGAGCATGTCACACCCATCTTGAAGTCCCTTCACTGGCTACCTGTGTCCTCACGTATTCAATACAAAGTTATGTCAATCTGTTTTAACTGCCTTTCAGGCACCAGCCCAGAATACTTGTCTTCTTTGCTGCATGTGTATACACCCTCTCGTGAGCTCCGCTCCTCTTCTGATAAACGGAAGTTGTGTGTACCTTCTGTCCAAACTAAAACATTTGGTCAGCGCACTTTTGTTTATCAAGCCCCAGTGTTATGGAATACACTTCCTCTTGAGGTCAGAAACAGTGAGTCTGTCTCTGACTTCAAGAGGTCGTTGAAAACTCACCTCTTCAAGCTTTACTTTGAATAACTGCCAGTGTTTGATGCCTTAGTTGTAGTTCTGCAATCCTCCTTGTTTAGACTAAATGTTAATTAGAATATAAATTATTATGTATGTATTGTTGTTTAGTTTATTGTAAAAGTGGTGTGTTCGGGCATTGTGCTTTGTTTGTTATGTGCATATGTCATTGTATTTTTATTTTTGTGTACAGATTGTAAAGCGCTTAGAGCTTTTGAGTAAGATTAAGCGCTATATAAATACTCATTATTATTATTATTATAGTATGTAGAGCCGTATGGAGGTACGTAAATAAAAAACATAACAATGTCTCTGTCAACATTGAGTAACTGTTTTTTCATATTTAACACCACTGTATGGTCATGTGGGATATCAATCTGCTCGAGGAACGAGCAGAGAGATTTTCGCACCAGGACCATAACTCCTCCTGAACATCGACCATGATCACTGAGTTTCTTTGCAGGGGCAAAGTAAACACTGAAATCTGAGAAAACTTTTAGTTCTATGTTGTATTCTATAAACGTTTCTGTAAAACAAACAACATCAAAAGATGTTATATAATCTATAAAATCAGTGTTTACTAGTTTTGAGAACAAGCCACCAATATTCCAGTTTAGTATTTTCAGCCTACATTGCGACTCAGTGCCCACTTTAGCCCCTGACGTGGTAGTGTCTGTGGTAGTGTTAGTAGCGTCAGTATTGTCAGTATTGTCAACATTGTCACATCCAGAAACATGGCCGAGGCCGAGTCCCTAACTGCTGGCGGTGGTCGGGCGGTCCTGAGGTTGGCCACTACCCCCAGTGGACTTGCGGTGTGCAGAATTCATTCTGTCGGAAATTAGGGGTTGGTCTTTGAGTGGGGGTGGTAGTGATAGGGACTGTGGATGGAGACGGGTAGCAGGTCGATTGGTCGTGACCTTTCCCTCGTTACGTTGGCCACGTGACGTATTGCGCTTGTCTTTACTCGGCTGTTCACGTGCAGCTGTCGAGTGTTTTCTTGGCCCAGTAGCGGCTGCTGTGTTAACATGGTTGGTATGTGGCGTGCCTGAGGCAGGGGGATTTCCGACGTCCGCTGGGGTTCCCCTACTGACGTCAGTACGTTGGGAAACCTCTAAACCCGCTGTCGTTTCGGATTCTGCTGCTGTCGATCCACCCACAGTAATATCACTGGTGATAGCGTTACTCCCGTCACCAGCGTGGTTGTCTTTGCCGTCGCTGTATGTTCCACGACCGCTAGGTGTGACCCTTGAACCGATAAAGACGGGCGACTGGTCTCTCGATACAGGTGGTGACTGAGAACCGTCGTTGCCGCCACGGTTATTGGGTGTAGACTTGTTATTAGCTCTGTTTATACCTGTATTCCTGTGTCCGGAACTGCCTAGTCTGGTACCACGACCCGCCTGGTTCAGTCCAACACCTGACAGGTCTGGGATCGGCGGGGAGGCAGCGACACTGGCGTATGATGGCGCGAGTGTGGGATTTTTGTCACTAACAGGCTGATCCCTGGCAGTATAACTGAGGGGACTGTTGTCTCCATGATTAAAGTCCGGCAAATAGCCCCTTACTTGGTTACTAAGAGTTGGGTCATGGTACTGGTGACCTGCAGGCTGTTCCCATGTGTCTTCGTTCTGGTCCGTTTCATCATGGTCACTATCGCCAATGTTTTCTTTCTCTGCCCTCACTCTTAGTTTCCCATTCACAAAGTAGCCGTGTTGTCCGTGACTTTTTAGCTCTCTGATTGTCTGTCTTTGTCTCTGTGTGAAATCGGCGGATAATTTCAGTTTGTTTTGTCGCATCAATTCTTTCCCCGCTTTATTTCTCATAATCAGCATGGTGTCAGCCCACAGTTTTGCAACTTTATGATGAGTGGTCGTGGCCGTCGGGACTGGGTGTGGCCCACCCTGTGCGCCCTCTCTATGTCGTCTCTGTGCCAATCCTTCTCAGGGAAGTATCGCTTTAGTGTTTGCATTACTTTATTTGTACTCACTTCATAAGTCTCGCCCTCATCCTCAGGTAGGCCGTACAACATAACGTTGTTTCGTCTTGAGTATCTTTCCAACTTGTCGACTTCGTCCTCTAGCTCCTTTACCCTTGCTGCTAAAGCATCATGATTGTCTGACACTTGTTTAATTTTCTCTGTATTGGCACAAGTTACAGCATGTACAGAGGTAACGTTAGTCTGGAGTCGTAAGATGTGTGATTCAAGTGTCTCGTAGTTTGCCTGAAGTTTCTGTTCTAACTGCTGACCCTGGGCTAACACCGCACTTCTGATTTCAGACACAATTCGACTATGTTGGTTCTCAAAAGACTGTGACTGTGAATCGATTTTTGATTCTAGTCGCTGCAGCATCCCAGCCAGCTCTTGGTCAGTTGGTCCCGGGTTTGACTCTATGTCACCGCACCGGAGAAGCAACAGTCTCAGGTAGTTGTTGTTTGATTGAATAAGCACCGTTTGAAACTGGGTCATCACGGGTAAATCATCGCAGGTAAAACAGGTCAAAGCAGGAAAACCACTGGGGTAAGTTGTCAAGATCGGGTCAGGGGTCGCCTCACTCACAACAACCTGTGTGACGCTTTTCGTGTCAAGTTCGTGCCATCTACCGAGTTTTGGTACACCGACACAATAACAAGTAATCGGATAATATCGAGACAGCTACCCAAAAGCACTGTAAAAAGTACATACCAAACAACTGTATAGTAATTGTATCGGTGGGCCACAACAGAATCACACCTGTGATTGCGATGAAAGTGACATATGTCGCGTACACTTCGAGCATCTGTGACACAATTGCTGGTGATGGCTGTGTATGCACCTCTTCTCGGTCAGTAACGTGTAGAGATGGGCCCACAAGTTGTGGAGGGCCGGGTGTCCGATGTCTGTCTGCTTGGTCCGCTGGTCCGTTTGTTAAAGCCATTGGGGTCGGAAATTGTACCTTATCCGTTCGTAGTAGAAGGCTGATCATGATGACACACAACAGCACACATCGTGCACGAGCTGTCCTTGCTTTCACCTGTTGACTGATGGCGTGGCATGCCCGGTCGTTCATAAAATTATGAAAAGTCCATAAAAAGCTACCGCAGGATGCTCGGAACGCAGATATTTCCGTAGGCATAATCGTTCGACGTCCAGTAAAGTATGTTTCTGGGCAAACTACCTGAGATAATGTTGTGTAAAGTCAATCACTAGCACCAGCGTTCGTAGAGGACGTGTGTCAGCCATCAGCCTATTTTTGTTTATAAAAAAATGAGTGTTGGTCCAAAGCTGAGAATCATACCAGTTGCATGTCCAGTAACAGAGTTGATTTGGCAGACGTACAGGATTTTGAGAAGGAAGGGGAAATTGGAGAAATATATGGTTTTGAACTTGATTCAACTGGTATGTACAAGCGGAAAGTAATTGTCGACATGAAAGACGGTGAAAGACAGATTCCTAAACTTGGTCAGCTGCGTGATGTTACTGTACCAGTTGCACCTACTCTTGTAAATAATGTGCCCTACAACTTAATACATGTAGCTAATAAGTGGGTTGTTTCACCTGTGCCGGCATCAGCACCCGTAATTGACTGGGACATAAAGATTGAATTTATTAGTCCTTATGTATACACTGATGACGAAGGCGCCTTAGTGTTTAGGAAGGTTGTTAATTCTGGGCCGCTGATTGCAAGCCTTGTTCCAAGTTTTGCCCCAGACAACAATAGCAGAGATAAACTGAAAGTTGAAAATTATGAGAAACGACGGTATCTTCTTACAACTAGAAAGGGAAGATCAGATACTTCTGTTGTGTTTATGCCAGCAAGCTTAGTCGTGGCTAGAGAAGCGACAATAGTATTTGAAATTATCTTGAGATCTATAGCTTCTGTGAAAGAGGCAAATATTGCACAGGGAATAAAACTTACATGGGATGAAACAGTATCAGAATCAACAAAGGTCTTTATTGCTATTACAAAAAATGTAGATGTTATTAATGTTTCGAGCAGTGTTCCGGCTGTCAAGGTGGTTGTCGACAAAACAACTTTTGTTCGTCTAAGTTACATAAACCTTGAACACATTGATCTTGTTTCATTTTATTATGCCAGCAAATTGTATACTTTTGACGAGTTGCAAAATGTAATTGCTGATTAAATAAAAAATATTTGTCAATAAAAAAAATATGGTAAACTTCTATCCACAACTACCGACGACGCTTGCGCCTGAGACTGTGTCGTCGTTTGCGCTTGATCCACATATTCCAATTGCATCAGATAAAACATTACCGGCAGACGCATTCAGATTAAATAATATTACAGAAGCAATTAAATATTTGGAAAGTGAAGAAGCGAGGTACTCCAGATGCAAAAGGAGGTATCAGACCATTTTCAATTCTGTACAAAATACATCTATGGCTGTTGGCGCTTTTTCAGCTGGTTGTTCTGTAGGGGGTATTGTATTGATTTCAACTGGAATTGGAAGTTTGGTTGGAATCGGGCTGGAAGGAGCTAGCATTGCCACAGGACTGGCTTGCTTTGGTTTGGATGCCATAAACAAGAGGTTTCACACAAAGTTAGAAAAACATGAAGCATTGAGTATGCTGGCAAGTGCAAAACTGAGTAGTCTTAAACTTATTATAAGTAAAGCGTTGCAGGACAATTTTATTAGTGACGAAGAATTTAAGCGAGTCCAGGATGATTTAAATAACTACAAACAAATGAAATCTGAAATACAAAATAAAATGCATAGTCAATCTTCCGTGAATGTTGAAGAACTGAAGGCTAGTTTTTTAGCAGAGGGAAAAAGGATAGGGGTACAGGAAACCACAGAAAAGCTACACAATCTTTTAAACAAATAAAAATCAGATTTGGTAATCGTTTAATAATGTCATACACTTCACAGAGAGATGTCATGCCACTTACACAGTTTAGGCATAATTATTTAACCCCATCTGCACCACCACCAGAGTATTATTGAGAAAAAAAAGTTTTTTTATTGTCCTTGTATCTTGACAAATCTGACCGAGTAAGTTGTGACTTAAGTCAAGTTGTTGTAAGAACTTATAAGAACTTACAGTAAGAAATTAATAAGTTCTTATGGTAAGTAATTAATAAGTTCTTATGATAACTAACTTAAAGGTTACCTCTGCAGGTTCCTAAAAGTTAGTTGTAACTTATTAGTAACATATAAAGTTCCACTGAAATCACTTAGACAGGTAAATGATTAGGTATTCACATAGACAATAGTTATAGAGAAAGACAATAGGAGATCCGTAAGATAATCATATCAATGAGGCCGCATCAGTCATGCTTGTCACTTTTTAAAAATCAAAGGGTTGATTGGGTAATAACGGGGGCGTAATGGGGTCAAAAATTTTATTATTAAAAATGACGTAATTTAATGACGGATGTGGCTTTATTGAATTCATTGCCTTACGGGTCTCATATTGTCTTTCTCTTGCTTGGCATTTCATACAGAGATCACATCACGAATGAGGAAGTGAGAAGCAGAATCAGGCAAGCCATCGGGCCCTATGAAGACCTATTAGCCATTGTGAAAAAACGCAAACTGAAGTGGTATGGGCATGTCACGCGTTCAACAGGGCTTGCCAAAACAATCCTGCAGGGCACTGTGCAAGGAGGACGAAGGAGAGGAAGACAGAGGAAAAGATGGGAGGACAATATCTCAGAGTGGACAGGACTGAGGCTGGGCGATACGCTAAGAATGGCAGAGAACAGAGTGGAATGGAGGGAGCTGGTTGCCAAGTCATCAGTGGTGCCCCAACGGTTGGCAAGACTACGGGATAGATAGATATCCGAGTTCGGTTCGACTGAACGGAGCCGTTTTCAGTAAAATATTAGTCATAGAAAGAGCAACCTTGGCCATGGAAAAAAATGGTTCGACTTATCTGAGTCTGGAAAACGATAGATAGATAGATAGATAGATAGATAGATAGATAGATAGATAGATAGATAGATATATAGATAGATAGATAGATAGATAGATAGATAGATAGATAGATAGATAGATAGATAGATAGATAGATAGATAGATAGTTAGATAGATATCCGAGTTTGGTTCGACTGAACGGAGCCGTTTTCAGTTAAATATTAGTCATAGAAAGAGCAGCCTTGGCCACGGAAAAAAATGGTTCGACTTATCCGAGTTTGGAAAACGAGAAACGCATTGCTTATTGGACGAAGTTTACTTAACCCAGACTGGACCGTTCTAGAAATACGTTGTAAAATGAGTCCTAGAAGAGCAACTTTGGACAGGGTAAATGGTTTGACTTCAACGTTTCGACCTATCCGTCTTTGACAGCGGAGTATGGAACTGCATTAAAGAAAAAAATAAAGTTCGAATTATCCGACTTTTGAGCGGAGAAACACGTTCGACTTATCCGAAGTTCGACTTAAGCGAGTTCGAATTATCCGTTATAAAATTAGTCATAGAAAGAAAAGAGTTTGAGTTATCCGTTGTAAAATTTGTCATGAGAAAGAACAGCTTTGCCTTTGGAAATTTTTTTCGTTCATGCCATAACAACAGGCGTTCACTACCTTACTAAAAGCCCGCAACAGGCCAAGGCACGGTTCGGCACGCGCCGCGGGTGGAAGGGATGGTAGCTGACGGCTTCCAGATGCCGTACTTGTTTATTCCTTAGCTCCCCTAGTGGCCAAAGTACAGTTAGTAAGGCTATGAAGGAAAGGGCATTTTGGTGGTGCACGAACTCATTTCATTAAAAGATAAGGAAGTCTTTCTTGCCACTCCCATCTAAAATTACTACGCTCACACGGGAACAAATGGAGTAGATTTTGTTTGGCGGAAAGCAAAGTTCCCACAGCCCCTGTGGCAGCAGAGGCAAATGTGAATCTATGCCTGATTGATAAAGCACAAATCCTTCTTTAAAATCGTTTTTACCCAAAAAGAATATAGCAATGGGATCGATTATTTTTATTTATTTATTTTACCTTATATTTTTTGTCACACACAAAAAAAATTATTTTTATAATTTTTATAATACAATTGAATGTTAATTTTTATTTCTGCCTCTTGTATTATTTATTTATTTATTTTTTTACTTATTTACTTATATATTTATTTATTTATTATTTATTTATATACTTACACACTGATTTGTATTGTCAGACTATGTGAAAAATCCGTTGAATCTGACCTGTGTAAATAAATAGATACAATAAATAATCTTTACTGAAAATTGGCCTGTGAACACTTTCATTTTTGCACGTAATAATAATAATAATAATAATAATAATAAATATTATTTATATGGCGCATTTCTCATATTTATAATATAACTCAATGCGCAGGACATAGCCGCGAACTGAACCCAACAAGCACGCTCACGTGAAACACGCGCATTCCCTCACACACTGTAGTGCAGTTCGTTTGCGGCAGCAGGTTCAAGTTCTAACTAACCTTTGCGAATGCAGGGGCTAATGTACATTTATGCTAGGACTAGAAGCGGTATATTGGCCTGTCTCCTCCAGGGTTTCAGTTTCAGCAAGCATAGATTCTCACGCCCGCGCTAAAAGGAAAAGACTGAGATACAATTCGGCATAAAGGGCAGGTTTTTACTACTAGCCCATGTGATTACGCAGGCTAATGTGAATGTATGTTTTTCAGGAGAAGCGGTATGATCAGTACAGTATTCTCTGCCTGCTCTCCTCCAAGGTATCAGTTTCAGAAAGCGGCATAGATTCTCATAGGTTTTGGCAGGCTCCCACACATTCACAACACAATATCGTTCTTGCTAGGATAAATGTATGCCTATTGAGCACGACCTATTTTACTCTGGCTGGTAATTTTAGGTTGGTGAAGCTGACACAGATTCTAAAATTCCAAAAACATGAAAATCATCCAAACACCGTATTTTTTCTTCGAGCATCGTGAACTTATGGCCTTGGTTACGGCCATTTTGCTTGAACAAACTCCGGCTTGCCGCATACCGTTATGTAGGTCAACTCTTTCTCCGTCAGAATTCGCGCGGAAACATCGGAAATTTCCATTCACAAAGTCACACGAAGCCAAAAACGAGAGCAACCGAATGCAGCAAAACCGAGCGGAGATTTCCATATATGGACCTCTGTTCAAAAGCGCGATCGCTGATTGGCTGTTTCGCTCACTCGGGGCTTCTTCGGCTATTTCCGACTAGGCAACCATGCGATCCAAAATGGCCGCTGCTTGACGCTTTCTTCTTGAGTGCCGTGGGAATTTGTCAAATTGTGAGCAAGAAAATCGTTTGAAGATGGGGGAAAAATGTTGGTACTAAGTTCCGAACACTTCATAAGTTTGGGAAGCGCCGCAGGAAGAAAAATGAGACGCCATTTTTGTCGAAAAACACTCCGCAAGAGGCCGAGCCGGTGCCTTCGATATCGTCGCTCGTGAATGGGGATGGTGCATCGAGTGAAACTGCGCCAGAGTCTGTGGCATCGACGAAAAAAAAAGAAACTTTTTCAAGAGGAAGAAGATGGCAGAAGATACAGTTGCAGAAGAAACAACACCGAAGACCCGGAAAAGGTCGGATACGAACGGGAGTGACACCAACGACGACCCTGCAGATACACGGTCAGCGAGCGATGGCGATCTGAATTTCATTGCAAATCTTGGCTGTTTACAACCACTAATAACCATCCTCCACTGCCCAGTTTGCAAGAAAAAGGTGAGCGATCTTGTTTTATTGTTATTGTCTAGGCCACATATGCCGATATTTCGCTTTTTGTGTTTGTAAATACTAAATGGTTTGTCATGAACTGATGAAGCAGATCTTGTGTGTTCACACAGTTCAGAGTCCCCCACTTTTTCTGGATCAGGAACTGGCCCGTTTTGCTGTGCAGCAAATACAGCTTTAGTCGGACAGAAAGCTGAATGAAAGAAGTATTCATATAATGTTTTGGGGCAGTGCATGCAGGCTGAGCATGATGCTTGCTGCCGTACTGTGTGTATGTCACATGTTGAGTGTGTGCTGTGTATGTGGACATAGACTAAGTTTGCAACTTGTGTTCATTTCAGAACCTGTCGATCAGTTAAGGAGGTGATGGTGGGCGAAAGGGAGCTGCCTGTCTGCTGTCCGTGAACTGCACAAGGTGTGGGGAGCTGTTGTCAGAGTGGACATCACTATGGTCTAGCATCACCCACTCTGGCTTTGACATCAACAGACCTGTTGTTGCAGCTGCAGTCAGCAACGGCCTAGGTTTCACACAGCTTTGGAGGTTTTCTGCAATGCTGAACATGCCTCCACCAATGAATGAAAAGACTTGGTATCACTACCAAAAGCAGATGATAGAGCTGGAGGACCTGGAGAGAGCAAAATCTGCAACCAGGAAGACCTCGAACAAAGAGAAGGATCGGAGAAAGAAGATTGATGACATTCGTCGACGTGAGAGAGAGCAGCGTCGCCAGCGAGAGGGTGCCATTTATGGTGCAGGACAATTTTAACTGTCTGCCAAAACTTTCAGTGCCTCCCCATGATGCTGAATGCTGTTTCAAGTGAACTTAACTGCTTTTGACAGAATTTAAGTTCATTCTATGACATATACTGTAGTGTGAAACATTTCTAAACTTTGAAGCCAATTTTCTAAGAACTGTGTATTTTGCATGTGTGACGAACTTTCCCCCACAGTAGCTTCTGTTCTAACAGAGCTATCAATCTGAAAATTTGCATGCTTATGTAAAATTGCATGTAGAGTGCAATAAAAGCATCAGAATCAGCCTATGTCTTATAGTTGTCAAGTTACAGGACCACAAGTGGTGGCAAAAAATTTTACTTTTTTGCCACATTTGTATGGCTGGTGAGTGCTGAATCTGTTATAGGTACACATCAAAAACTGCTTTCCTTGCACAGAATGAACACAGCTTTACAAGAAACAGTAATTTCTACATTGAAAAAGCAAAGCAGTTTTGTACAGCAGAGGGGGCAAAGTACCATGCATTGCCGTCGTGTATTATAATTATGATCAGCTGTAGATTTTTTTCTAAACAACCCAGCAACTTCAAACTTTGCAAGGAAAACATCTGTGATGTGTACTATGAGTGTGCCAAATTTCACAACTCTATCTTGAACAGTTTTTTTTTTACAATTTTTACAAAAAACGGACGCCAAGAGCCACCTTAACTAACATATAATGACATGACTGAGTGACAGTGAATGTAGCAGTCGCTAAGATCACAGTATCACCTTGTCAAGTTCACAGCAATTCTTACCTCTGATATAATGATCTAAGCCTAAAATGGACTGTGAGTGACACTTCGTGTACGTCTGTACAGAGAACATCCACAGCAGTACCAGAATATATCATCAGAGCTCGTGATATACACATGTTTTTAAGTGATTGTCGGACCACCGGCAAATGTGAATTAGGCGAGTAACGTTTGAAATTCACGGATTGCAGGAGTGTGACGGTTGGTAGCGGTTAATGACAAATAAGTACTTGATCCAGACCACAAATGTGACGCCATAATGCCAAACATGTAATATGAAGAGAAGAACCCAACAAAGAAAGAAGCACGCTTAGAAAAGACAGTTATAACACAATTGATTATTTTGAGTCAAAACCCTTTTTCAAAATAGGCATACACACAAGTACACAATTTGCAACTTGATTGCACGCAAGTTGCAAATTCTGTATTTGTTTGTAGGTATTTTTTTTAAAAATTGGATAAATTGTGAATATGAATAACTTGTGTTGTAACTGCCGTTTTTATGGGGTTTTTTCCCTTTTGGGGTTCTTCTCTGTGATTACTTAAGTGGTTTTTGGATTAAACATGGAACATACCTTTTGCTCATCTTCTTAAGAAGGTACTTTTTAGTATATGCTACATTTTTGTTCTACGTCGTAACAAAGTTTATGTCATGTTGGCGAATTTCAATATACTGCTACAGTGAGTATCCGGGTTAGTCATTTTTAAGCTGGGATAAAGGTGACTAATTGTGCCGCATGGCTTTGCTGCTGCTCCTTAACCTTACCTGACATGATTAGATGCAGTATCTGATCATACCTTTGATTTGTCATGCCAGGTGGGTGAACTTGTGTAAAATCATTGAAAATTCGCATCAACTTCAGTGGCGGATTTTTAAAAAAAAATGAACTTTAGAATTTAATAATTTTTCAGTACATGTATGGGTTAGCGCATTTTTTGGGGGTATACTTTATTTCTCAAGGATGGAAACAATAGGCGCACAGGCCTCTTTTTGTGTTTGTCCTTGCTAAACTACAACATTCTTAGAGAAAGAGATGAAATGAAACTTTATTAAGAGAGAGAGAGAGAGAACAACAGCCTAGTGATAATAAAGTGTAAAATTGGTTATAACTAAATAGCGTATACACGGTATAAGTGAAGATACAGTCGTACTATCCGTGAACTGAAAAACTCAAAAAGCTTTTGGTCAGGCAGAGAGCCGCAGGAGCAAGAAGGAGGGGAGGAAATACTGTTGCGGCAGGTTTGATATGTGCCAGATATCTCTCACGACAGCATGGTGATAACCGACTTGCACCCACACTTGCCGGAATTCAGGGACCTTTTTTTCTCTGTCCGTCGAGTTATAGACTGGAGAGGTTATGTACTGGCAGAGAGAGACTGACACATTCTGCCCTCCTTTTCGCAATACTGCTAGCCAGCGGTGGAAGCTGAGAGCGAGAAGTGACAAGCACTACCACTGCACTACCACACTAGACGCATCACAACAATCATTTTGACACACCAATAGAGGATCAATAGTTGGCAATACCTGCATTGTATTTGAATGTCCCCAGTGTGTTTTACCCTGAATAATGCCGAACAAAGAAGCTAACAGGTTTTGTAGTCTAAATGTAAGTAATGAAAGACTTCTCTGCTCTCCTCAGGTCTCCTTTGTGCGTAGGAGAGTTCTAACAACATTTACCAGGGGCACTAGAAAACCTTTGTCACGTGTGCATATTCACATGGACCAGGAAAGTTTAGCAATCAAAGCCCACCCTTGAGCAGACTGCTTTAAGGTTGTATACTATACCTACATTTTTTAATTGAAAACTGCCCTTTATAGGGTTTTTTGAGAGCCTTGTTGAGTCTGGAGGCTATTGCCACCCTGACAGACCCATGGTCCCGGGCATATTTGTAAGTTTGAGCCGTTTGCGTGAGGTACCCCATGAACAAAAACACGCAAAATAGCTGATTTCAGAACACAATAAAAACTTATTGAATAGTGTGTTAAAATGATAAAGAAACATCTAGATCACTTCATATAGTATGTTAGTATTTTCTCGTAAAAAATGTTTGTTCTGATAATTGGAATTCTAAGTGCAATCTTTAAAAGTGTATTTTGTAAATTCGCAAATTGCCCGGATGTTATCAATAACATTACAAATGTTTGCAATGTTGGGCAATTGCTCAGGCCCTTTTTATTCGATAAAGTCGTACTTTAGATCATATCACACACATTATTTATGAAAAAATAAGGGGGTCCCGCGCAAAAATTGGCACTAGGGTCGTTTGCGAGAGCGTTTTCAAAAAGGGATACAAGCGATGTCTGACTTCCGGCAGATCATATCTCCGCCGTAGCCGGTCCCAAGCCCGCATGAGAAAGGAGGGAATCAACTACGCCAAACCTACAAGTATAACCTATGCCCAAACTGTCGCAAACTACTAGTCTTCGATCACTATTAGTGGCAGTGGGAAAGTAAACTGGAACAAACAACAACGGCAGATACGGGATGAGAAGGTTTATCTATAAGTAATTAAATGCACCAATTGTCCCTTAGTAATTGAGTTGGCGCAGTGGTAAGATACTTTTTCGCCACGCAGGTAACCAGGGTTCAATCCCCGTAGATGGATATTTTTTTTCCTGCTCAAAAATTTGAAACCCATACAGTTTCTACTTCGCTAAATGAAATAAACGCACACACAAAAAAGCAAAGCAAAAAAAATATATATATATAAAAAAGAAACACGTGGTAATTTTATTTTTTTATTTAAAATATGCGATTATCATCACTGTTGTGAATGTAGATGTTAAACCATGAACCAACCAACAAACCACTTTCAGTCTTGGATAAAAATGCATACTGGTTACCTCGGTACATTTGTTCATTCATTTTTTTTCCAGCCAGGCATTGTGTGAGCATGTTTACATTACATGTTTACATTCATTCAATCATTCACAGATTCACTGATGAAAAAGCACACCAAAGAGTGTTGTCACAGAGTGTTTTTTTTAATTTTTCCTGGCATCATCTACAAACATTAATTAATGTGAATTTGTTTTAATATACCTGCTGCAAGCAATGCTACATGCTCCTTTGGTGTATCCGTGAAAGCAGGTCGATGAACATCTCTGGTTGAAAGATGTTTGTGAACAGATAGTACCTATCTCTCTAGCTGAATCTCAGTTTCCCAGCAGTTTTTGGTTACAAATTATAAGGAAACAAAACAAATGTCACATGTTTCAATATGCCCCGTTATGTTTACACATGATTATTGTGAGTAAAGAATAATATCTCTGTTTATTTTCAAAACAAATGCTTTATTTGCAGACATTCATTTAAAGTATACATGTACAGTCAAGTCTGTTGAAAGCATATTGGGCTACAATGCAAATAGGCACCTATACAAAAGTAATAACTACCTCAAATTCAAAATGTTAAACGTTTAGGGCT
Organism: Semisulcospira habei; assembly: GCA_036245525.1. NCBI lineage: Eukaryota > Metazoa > Mollusca > Gastropoda > Semisulcospiridae > Semisulcospira > Semisulcospira habei. The sequence continues at coordinate 126,810,143 of BTPG01000003.1, read as the reverse complement.
TAACATCTTTTGTCCATAAAAGGTGATTTCAAAGATGGGTCACAGAAATAGGGTCTGAACAAATTTTGACCCCAGCTGTATTCAAACCCAGGACCTTTGGGATGAGAGTCAAACACACTACCACCGAGCCACCCAGCTCCCCCTCAAAATACAGCTTTACTGCGGAACAACATATTTCAACTACATTATTCACATTTACATTGACAAAGTGCTGACTTTATACAAGCTAGTGGGTGGAGAACAGTGGAGCTGATGTCATTTTCAGTTGTGTGCATGCCAACCGAGACTGACACCGGCAACCACTTGCTCATTTGGGAGCCAACTACACAGTATATAAAAGAAGGGGGATAGGAGAGAAGGAATGACAGACTTATCATTTAGAGCCTTCCACTACATATATTATTTCCCTCATATATATATATATATATATATATATATATATATATAGAGAGAGAGAGAGAGAGAGAATCACTCAACATTACGTTATAACAGTGAAATTCAGTGTCCAGCCACCAAACTACACTACACACATAAAACATACTGTGCACAATGTTGGCATGAAAATCAAACAATACTGTTACCAGTACCACACTCTGTCCCATTGCAGCACAACGAAGTGAAATGCAGTCTCACGCCCCATACCATATACTGCACAATGCTGATGTCAACACAAAATACCGTAACAACTGCATAACAAGGGTAAAATGCACTGTGTCACCTAGTCTGCATAATATAGGCATGCACACCAAATAATACTTTTACTGCTCTTGATACAAAGTCTGTGCAGTCGACCATATCACAACACTGCAAAATACATCAGTGCTACGCTGGCAAAGTGCCTACAATACAGTCTGCACCATGCCGGCCATTAATCTAAGCAATACTCTTCAAAAACTCAACATGGTGCAGGCTATCGTGTCACAACTGATTGCACATTGCATAGCACCCACCACACACAACCTGGTACTGTGCACAATGTTGGCTTCAGTTTTACTTCGTTTATTTAATTTTGGTCTTGCTGGGGGCATGAGAAAAATCACAAAAGAACTTGCATGATTGCGCTAAAAAATTAACTATCACTCATATTACTACACTGTACACATGTTCCTTACTTACTTACTTATGCCTGTCACCCCTACCCGGGTATAGGCCGTCGACGAGAGACCTCCAGCAACTCCTGTCCTGTGCTTCTCCTTCGATTCTACTCCAGGTGGTTCCCAGTCTCTTGATGTCTGCTTGGAGGTCTCGACGCCAGGAGTTTCTCGGCCTACCTCTTTTCCTCTTTCCCTGGGGGTTCCATGACAATGCCTGCCTAGTGATACTGGAAGCTGGCTTTCTCAGACTGTGACCGATCCATCCCCATCTTCTTCGCCCAATTTCATTCTCTGCTGTTATCTGCTTTGTTCTCTCCCAGAGTCTGACGTTGCTGATCTTCTCTGGCCAGTGGATTTTCAAAATTCTTCTAAGGCAACTGTTCACGAAGGTCTGTACTCTGTTGACTGTGGTTTTTGTCAATCTCCAAGTCTCTGCTCCATATAGGAGAACTGCTTTTACATTGGAGTTGAAAATCCGGACTTTGGTGTGTTGTGACAACTCTCTTGAACTCCACACTTTTTTCAACTGGAGAAAGGCTGCTCTGGCTTTACCGATTCGTGCTCTGACATCTGCATCAGTGCCGCCTTTTTTGTCTATGATGCTCCCGAGATAGGTGAAGGACTCCACCTCCTCCAACGGGGTGCCAGCAAGCAAGACTGGTTCTTCCCTGGTTGCGTTCAGCCTCATTGTCTTTGTTTTCTGTTTGTGAATGGTGAGGCCCACTTGGGACGAGATGTCAGCAAGCCTCATGGTCTTGTCCTGCATTTGTTGATGAGTGTGGGACAGTAATGCCAGGTCATCTGCAAAATCGAGGTCGTCAAGCTGTGTCCACAGTGTCCACTGTATTCCACTTCGTCTGTGCTCTGTGGTCATCTTCATGACCCAGTCTATGGCCAGTAGGAAGAGGAACGGCGACAGCAGACACCCCTGCCTGACACCAGTTCTGACCTGGAGCTCCCTGGTGAACTGCCCTTCGTGGATCACGCGACATGTCATGCCATCGTAGCTGCTCTTGATCAGGCGGACGAGCTTTGTGGGTACACCGTAGTGTCGTAGGAGTTTCCACAGAGTCTCTCGGTCCACACGGTCCAAATGCTTTCTCATAATCCACAAAGTTGACGTACAGCGGGGAGCTCCACTCCAGAGACTGTTCCACGATGATGCGGAGAGTGGCGATCTGGTCTGTACATGATCGGTTCTTCCTGAATCCTGCTTGCTGGTCTCTCAGCTGGGGGTCAACGGAGCTCTTCATTCTCTCCAGGATGATCCTGTTGAAGACCTTTCCTGGTACCGACAACAAGGTGATTCCTCTGTAGTTGGAACACTTGCTGAGGTCGCCTTTCTTGGGAAGCTTGATTAGGTACCCCTCCTTCCAGTCAGCCGGCATCACCTCCTCTTCCCAGATCTTTCCAAACAGTGGGTACAGCATCTCCACTGTTGTCTCTAGGTCTGCTTTCAGAGACTCCGCTGGGATGCCATCTGGCCCTGCTGCTTTGCCGTTCTTCAAAAATGCCACTGCTCTTCTGATCTCTTCCCGGCTGGGTCTGTCACAGCTGATGGGTAGGTCGGTCTCTGCCGGCTGGATGTCTGGGGGGTCGGGTGGGCTAGGTCTGTTCAGTAACTCTTCAAAATACTCGGCCCATCTGTCGAGTTGGTCTGCTCTGTCTGCAATAGGCTTGCCTTCTTTGTCTTTTACTGGTCTTTCTGTATGGCCATACTTGCCCGACAATCTTCTGGTAATGTCGTAGAGCTGTTTCATGTTGCCGCTGCCTGCTGCCTTTTCTGCCTCTGCTGCCAGGCTGTCTGTGTAGGCCCTCTTGTCTGCCCTGATACTCCTCTTCACCTCGCGGTTGGCTTCCGAGTATTCCTCCTGTGCCCTTCCTTTGGCTGCTCTCGTGCGACTGTTGTTGACAACTGCTTTCTTCTGCTTCCTCACTTCTATCTTCTTCAAGGTCTGTGCCGACAGCCAGTCCTTGTGATGGTGTTTCCTGAACCCCACAGTGTCTTTGCAGGTTGAGTTCAGCGCCTCTCTAACTGCCTTCCACTGCTGCTCTGTGGTGACCGCCTCCTCTTCATTTACTAGCTCCTGTAGCGCTTGAAACCGGTTGGACAGCACAAGTTTGAACTCTTCTCTAACTCCAGTTTCTCTCAGGAGGCCTACATTATAGCGCTGTCTTCTTGTTGTCTCTGTGCGGCTTTTCTTTAGCTTGAGCTTCATTCTTAAGGTAAGCAGATGGTGGTCTGAGGCGACATCTGCTCCCCTCCTCACTCGAACATCTTGAAGGGATCTTCTAAATTTCTTGCTAATGCAGATATGGTCTATTTGGTTCTCTGTTGTATGGTCAGGTGAGACCCAAGTTGCTTTGTGTATTCTTCTGTGTGGGAAGATGCTGCCTCCAATGACAAGTCGGTTTAGAGCACAAAAGTCTACAAACCTCTCCCCGTTCTCACTCATCTCCGAGCCTAGTCCCTGTCTCCCCATCACCTCTTCGTATCCGGTGTTGTCCTCCCCTATTTTGGCATTAAGATCGCCCATGACGATGGTGATGTCTCGCTCCGCACATTTGTCCACGGCACTCTGGAGTCGGTCGGAGAACTCTTGTTTCTCTTCCTCGTCACTGTCATTAGTGGGCGCATAACACTGGATGACGTTCAGCTTGAGCTTTTTCTTGGTTCTAAAGGCTGCTGTGATAATTCTTGGCCCAAGAGGCTCCCAGCCCATCAGCGCTCTAGACATGTTCCTTAGACAGCACAAATGACTTGTATGGACACAGATCATAGTCAGGTCATTCTGTTTGCTGGGATGTGTCATGTACATTGCGTCTGGAAAACGTGTAAAATGAACCATGTGATTAGCAATTCTGATACGATAATTAAAGCCACACAGCTGAAAGTCAACGATTGACAGTGGAAGAAAAAATAATTTAAAAAAAACAAAGTACAGTACATATCATATGCCTATGATCAGTTATCACCCAACCACTGAAATCTGCTGTGACAGATGGAGGATAATGCAAGAACTACATGGTCAACTCACTCTTTAGAAGTATTGGGTTTTTCATTCAGCAAGTCCACATTTGGTATATTTTGAGCTGAGGGTTTAATGACATATATATATATATATATATATATATATATATATATATATATATATATATATATATATATATATATATATATATATATATATACTACCTACCCCCCCCCCCCCCCCCCCCCCCCCGGCTGCATTTCTATATTTTGGCACACCCCCTCTTCAGAAAGGACCCATGGGTGTTATACTCTGAGGCCAATGACCATTTTCAGAATGTATATCATTTAGAATCATGCAAAGCGGAGCAGTGATAAGTTTTCTCCTTGTTTTACACCGACGCTACAAAAAATCTATCTGTACCACTGTTTCCTACCCCATAAGAGTCAGCTGTGGAGTACATATTTTGAATGTCTGATGTATGCCAGTATTTCGGAATTTGTCACAAAAAAGACCTGTTTATATGCTGAAATGTCTTCAAAAAATGAACACATTGGCAGTACAGGGGTTTTCCCTGGATAATCAAAAACTAATACAAATTAAGCTGCGTTTCCAAATCGTGACATGACAGGAGAGTGCAGTAAGGCAAAGGCGTTTGCTGCATTGCGAAGGATGTGACTGTCCAAAACCTTGGCATTGTGGCCAGCCTGGTGGATGGACAGCAAAATAACAGGACGTTTGCCCACAGGACAATCAGTTCACTTGCTTTGCCCTCCCGTGGGTTGGCCATCCCGGAGAGACGTACCCGCTGAACTCTTCTTCAATGTGGCTATTGCAACCTGCAAAAGATAATTTAGAATAAAAAAAAGTTTTGAAATGCACATCATGCGTGCATATTTGTGTTTGCAAGTATTTTTACAAAGTACATACATGCATAATAATTATGACAGTATTCAGAGCAAGAACAAGAAAGACAATAAATGTCCTTATGGTTTACGTGTATGACCAATCCACATAATACGTCCAACCTGTGTGGCCTTGACCTCTTTAACATGTCTCTGAAAATACAAGTATAGGGCTGGAATTTGTACCAGCGAAACCTGAGTTTTCTCAAAATGACTACATTTTTCACAAATTTGTCAACCCTCTGTGCCCCTTGACCACTGTGAGGGGCTGATTAAATTAGTATGCACAGAGAGGTGTTATTAACCTGGCAAATTTTATTGAAAGTTTGCAAAAATTTTGATAAAAACTACAATTCTACCAAAAGCTAACTTTTGTCACCCTCTTGCCAACCCAAATTAAGGTCTTATCATGTGGTATCTCCATACAAAGTTTGCGTTTAGAGTTGAAAATAATACTTGTAAAAATACAGTTTTTGTCCAAATATGGCTGTTTTTTTACCCCTTTCTGGACTCCCCATGACCCGTGACCTTTGTGAGAGGACCAGTAAATTTGTAACATAGACAGTTCTTACCATCAGGCATCTCCGTACCACATCTGGGTTTGAAGTTGAAAGTAATATAATGAGGAGAAACAATTTGTGTCAAAATCTGACCATTTTTTACCCCTTTCTGGACCCCCCCCCCCCCCCCCCCCCCCGGTGACCCTGACCTTTCAAAGGTCACAGCAGTTGGTATGTTTAGAAAGATTGTACCACAAAGTACCCTGGTGCCAAGTTGGACGTCTGAGGCTTAACTAGTCTCTGAGGAAATACCAATGTTAAAGTTGCCCACAGATAACAGGCAGTCGACGGACGACCCATTACAAACACTTAGTTTTGCTATCACACGTGAGCCACAAATGAAACACAACTGAGCTTTAAATGACCACAATGGGTGTATAAATATATCTAGAATCAGCATCAAAGTGTAACTTGCAGAAAATGTTTCATACAGGACACGTTTAACATATTGCTGTTTAGCAACAATACACACTAGACCAAAAGGGTGGTATTCAGTGTTTTCTAGTCATTCTGTGTGCACTAAGTGCTTATTAAGAAAATGACAGTATTTGCTGACTTGCACAAGCCTCTAGTTTCCAAATCAAATGCAATATGGTGCCACTTGTTGACAGCAAGTGATTTTAGCATTTGATGTTGTAGAGAAACTGTACTACACCATCTTCAAAATGAAAGAAAGCATTACAGTATGATGTGTTTATTCACACCAGTTGTTTTGTTATGAACCTGATTCTATTCACAAATCAACCGGTATGATTTACCTTGAGTCCAGGAGAATAAGTGTCACCTTTTCTCCATTGCCTGCTGTCAGCTGTGACCTTCTCCTTTTCAGCAAACATGACCTGACTAGCTCCTGCCTCTTCTTGGTGTAGGCATCATACTTCTGTGCTTGTTTTGAAAGTATACCCTCTGGGCGCGACTCTGCAGTGCGACGTCAACAGCAGCATTGACCTGAAATGAAATACATGTTTATTAACGTGTTGTTCAGCAGCATGCCAATTTCACGTCTGATCTTATTTCAGGGTGGGTTGGTTCCAAACTCCCCAAAAAGGAACTTTGTTATAGCATTATAAACAATTTGGGGCCGGGGCGGGAGCCCCCCCACCCGCCCAATATGCCCCTACATTACCACCTTCAAACTAATGTGAAATAAACTGTAAACGCCACAAACAACAATGGTGAAGCCTGGATCGCTCATGTGCATTTAAAACTGATCATTTACATAATCTGAACTGTGTGACTTTTCCAAAAGGTGACTGAAATTTAAGTGCCATGAGTCTCCGCATCAGTAAAGGGCTGGCTTTTGTACTTGTGAATAATATTTGAGAAAAAATATCTGTTGTCAAAATATGGCTATTTGTTTTACCTATTTCTTGATTTCTCATGACCCTTGGTCTTAACTCAAACTGGTATGCTAAGACAGGTCTTGCCACAAAGTATCCTTGGGCCACGTTGAAGACTGTGGTTTGAATAGTCTCCGAGAAAATGCCAACATTACAGTTTACCATGGACGACCAATGGCCCAGAACATAGCCTCACACTTGCTGCACACATGAGCCAATGACAGAAAGCATTACAGTATGATGTGTTCATTCACAATCACACCATAGTTGTGTTTTGTTCTGCACCTGATTCTAGTCACAGATCTACCGGTATGATCTACCTTGAGTTCAGGAGAATAAGTGTCGCCTTCCCTCACTTCACTTGAGCTGTGGCCTTGGTGTAGGCGTCATTGTGATGAAGCTCTATGCTTGTGCATAGTGCTCGCACAATAGGATTAGTACGGTACGGTTTTTGTTAACGGTTTGTTTGTGCCGAAAGTCCATGGGGCCTGCTACCCATGTGGAATCTGTAAGACATGGTTAGCACGGGATTTTTTAGTGAGTTCTGTTTAGTGAGTTCTAGGCAGAAGCTGTGACTGTCAGAGGTCTAGATCGGGAGTGCGGGCTGTTTTGTCGTATGGAACGGTTGTGTTTGAGTTACCTAGCCCGCATTCCAAGACTCTGAAGCCTAGATTTCAGGTATGTTTCTATAAACGTAGTATTGATAGTTGTTTAGTTAAAGACAGTATGCGTGGTAAGATTAATGTGGTTGTATAGCGGTGTTCCGGTTTGGTTTAGTTATAGTATGTTTAGAATTCGGTGAAGTAACCGGTGTTTCTGTATACAGTTGTTTACCGAGTTAGATGACTAAAGGAATATGAAGTGTGTATGTCTAAGCCGCTAGGAAGATAGTACGTGGTTGGTTAAACATAGTCTTTTCCAGGGTATAGAGTAAGGTATAGCAAGAGTGTCAGTTAGGCTATAGTCTGTTTCAAGATAGTGACAGAGATGGGGTGATACGAAAATAGTTTATGAAGCACGTGTGTGTGTGTGTGAATGAACGTGTGGGTTATTTGTATCAGCCAGGTTACGTGACGTTTCTCATTGATCCAATATGTTGTGTGTTTAGCAAGTGTTACGTTGGGACTTTTTGTCTATTCAGAGTTCTTGTAACGAGAGTGGAAAGACGGATGCCGAGACGTCGAGTCGCAGGTGGGACCTACGTGAGGTCATCCCTCCAGCTCTTCTGAGAGTGCGTCTGACTGGGACCAAGACACCCAAGTCAAGCGAGAACTGAGTACCGTACGAGAACAAGGACGTCCATGCCCAAAGAGAGACAGGACGGCAACAAGCGTACGACGAAGGACTTTCACGCCTAGACGTGAGAAGGACCAACGTAACCAGGCAACAACATCAAACAGGTTGGAGGCAATGTGAGACTAAGACCTAACCTGGCAAAGATATTGTGATACGTGTGTGGTGTGACAATAGAACAGTGTATACAGTTGATAGTCATTTAAGTCGTTCTTTTTCATTTATAGTGTATAAAGGTTACTTTAGAAAGGGAGCCCGTGTGTTGTGTTTTACCGCATGAATGCGCCCGCCTGAGTCAGTGGCGGTGTATGCGTCTGTTGCGTGAGAGTCTGTGCGTACGACTGTGGGCAAGTCTGCGTGCATTACAGTGGTGACCCTGTTTTAGCGGTAGGTTAGAGGTATCTGCGGGCGATAGTGAGTAGCGATTTTAGGGCAGGTCACTATTTTCTGCGTAGGTTGATATTGTTGTAAGTTTTCATTTTCAGTTTTTCCGTTGATTTGGTTGTGGTATTTGTATTTTTACGTGCTCAAGTTTGGGAAGTTGTAGCCAATATGGAGGTAGACCCGGTAGAGGCTTACATTAAACAGGGTGAAAGGTTAGGACTTAAGGATGAGAAGCTTTTTGATTACGTAGAGAAATGTAGGGATAGAGAAGATAGAGCGAGAGAAAGAGAAGCTCAGAGAGAAGAAAGAGAAGCTCAGAGAGAAAGGGAAGAAAGAGTACTTAAGAAAGAGGAACTAGAGGTTCAGAAAGCCTTAAAGGAGAAAGAGTTAGAGGTTCAGAGGGTGAGGGACGAGAAAGAATTAGAAATTCGTAGACTTAGAGAGGAGAAAGAGTTGGAAATGCAGATACAGAGGGAGGAGAAAGAGCTAGAAATTCAGATTGATTGATTGATTGTACATTGCTTAACGTCCCGACAGCAACAAGGCTTTCTCAGGACGTGCCTGCACTGCTTGTGAAAAAAAAAAAAAAAAAAAAAAAAACCCAGAACATTGAATGTATGTCGCCAGCCGGTCAAATACGTTAAATAAACCTAACACATGGGGCCTAAATAAAGCTAAGACCATTTAGCAACACACATCCAATATCAAGAGCTACAGGCAGTGCAGACATTAGGGAGAGTTTTAAAAAGGCAAATACAGGTGAATGGACAAAGGGTAGACAGAAACACATGCCCCACAATAGAGAGAAAAAACCCACCCTGTGGGGCTGACCAGGGTGACCCTGAGAACTAAAAAATACCTAACCCCACCCAAGTCCCCCAGGGCAGACCCGGGTGGGGGAGAAATTCAGAGAGAGAGAGAAGAGAAAGACAGAATACTTAAGAAAGAGGAAATGGAGCTAAAGGAGAAAGAGTTAGAAGCTCAGAGAGAGAGCGAGAAGAGAAAGAAAGGGTCTTAAAAGAGAAGGAATTAGAAGTACAGAGAGAAGAGAGAGCGTTTCAGAGAGAGAAGGACGAGAAGTCTCTAGCGTTTCAGAGAGAGAAGGACGAGAGGGAACATGCGTTAAGAGAGAAGGAACTAGAGTATCGGAGGGAAGAAAAGGAGAGAGATAGAGAGGTGCAACTACAGTTAGCTCGGGATGCGGGGTCTAAAGCAGATAGTGATACAGTAAGTCGAGGCATACGCAATTTTCCTAAACTGCAGATGTTTAAAGAGTCCGTGGACTCTATTGACGCTTTTTTGTGCCGTTTTGAATCTCATGCGCAGGCGTTGAGTGGCCTCCTGCCAACTGGCCCATTTTGCTTTCATCTGTGCTTGAGGGTCAGGCCTTGAGTCTGTACCATAGTTTGACCGTTTCGGGGAACATAGAGTACGAGACTTTGAAGGAGTGTCTCTTGCAGAAGTTCCAGTGTAATGCGGAAGGTTTTAGAGAACGCTTGAGAGCTTGTCGGCCAGAGACAGGGGAATCGTTTATGTCGTTTGGCAAACGATTGTCCCATTTGCTCGTACGTTGGGTCGAACTGTCAAAGATCGACCACACGTACGAAGCATTGTTCGATCTCATGTTGGCTGAACAGTTCTTTGGGAGCGTTTCCAAGGATCTAGCGGTATTCTTGAGAGAGCGTAACCCTCAAAACTACAGACGAGTTGGTACAGCACGCGGAGGCTTTTCGGATGGCGCATCCTATGAAAAACCTCGCGCGTAGGACCGAGACACCGCCATTCGGGTTGGTCGCTGCTGACACGACTGAGGGTTACCGGGGCATCAATACTTTACGTGGAGCCCAGCGGGTTAACGGTAGAGGTACTTTGCGTTTTCGACGCGGTGATCGAGGTAACAGCAATGGCGGTAGCGATCCGTACGCACGTGGAGGGACTTCTTTGCGTGGGTATGGTCGTGGTCGTTTTGCGAGTTCGGACACTCAGTGTTTTTCTTGTCGTGGGTACGGGCACTTCAGTCGGAACTGTCCCTACCACAGTGCAGGCGCGCAGTGTGCTGGTTATCAGGAGCACGGCCATCTGGCTCATCAAGGTCCTAATAATCCTGGTATGGTGGATGGGGCGGTGCAGCCCACTCACGTAGCCAGTTTTGCGATCCCAGTCGGGGAAGAACCACAGCTGGGCGCAGTGTGTTCAGATTCGGAGGTGGTTGCCTACCGCTGGTAGACGGGGTTGTAAACGGATGTCTCGTTACTGTTCTCCGTGACTCCGGTACAACGACCGCGGGGGTCAGGCGTAGCCTTGTTAGACCAGATCAGTTCACAAGCGAGTCACAGAAAGTAGTTTCGTTTGGAGGAAAGATAGAAGTTTTTCCGTTAGCTAAGATAGAGATTGACACAGAGTTTTTTACAGGTAGTCTGGTTTCGTGTGTCATCGACGAGCCAGTAATAGACTTAGTTCTAGGTAATATGAAGGGTGTGCAGTCAGTCAGCGGTAGGGTCGAGACGATTAAGCCATCTCAGGTTAATCGCAGTGTAGTCGCATCAGTCGCGACGAGAGCTCAGAGCAAGCGTGCTCGTGGCCAGAGGGAACGTGTTATTTCCGTCCAGAAACAGGGAATCGGTCGGCGGGTGTGGCCCAATAGTCGGGTTGGTCTGAGACGGCGTCAGTACTTCAGTGTTGCGGACAGAAATGCGGCTCAGCACCCAATATTTAGGTAGATCGGAGACTAGGATCTCGCGATTGTAGGTAGGTCGGAGACTGGGATCTCGCGATCGTGTGGGCAGTCGTTGGATCTTTTTCATTTCTGGAGGTTTAACGCGTTCGTTCTGTTTTGCTGTCGCTGTGCGATCCGAGAGTGTGCGTTGAGGCTTAAGGCTGTAATCTTTTTTCTTGTATTCTAGGTGGTAAAAGTTAGTCCTTTCCTGTTTTCGGATAACATTACGTCGAGTAGTCACTTAAAAAGAAACTCGGTCGTTTCTTTTTTTCCCGAGGAAGGGGGAATTGTGATGAAGCTCTATGCTTGTGCATAGTGCTCGCACAATAGGATTAGTACGGTACGGTTTTTGTTAACGGTTTGTTTGTGCCGAAAGTCCGTGGGGCCTGCTGCCTATGTGGAATCTGTAAGACATGGTTAGCACGGGATTTTTTAGTGAGTTCTGTTTAGTGAGTTCTAGGCGGAAGCTGTGACTGTCAGAGGTCTAGATCGGGAGTGCGGGCTGTTTGTCGTATGGAACGGTTGTGTTTGAGTTACCTAGCCCGCATTCCAAGACTCTGAAGCCTAGATTTCAGGTATGTTTCTATAAATGTAGTATTGATAGTTGTTTAGTTAAAGACAGTATGCGTGGTAAGATTAATGTGGTTGTATAGCGGTGTTCCGGTTTGGTTTAGTTATATATGTTTAGAATTCGGTGAAGTAACCGGTGTTTCTGTATACAGTTGTTTACCGAGTTAGATGACTAAAGGAATATGAAGTGTGTATGTCTAAGCCGCTAGGAAGATAGTACGTGGTTGGTTAAACATAGTCTTTTCCAGGGTATAGAGTAAGGTATAGCAAGAGTGTCAGTTAGGCTATAGTCTGTTTCAAGATAGTGACAGAGATGGGGTGATACGAAAATAGTTTATGAAGGACGTGTGTGTGTGTGAATGAACGTGTGGGTTATTTGTATCAGCCAGGTTACGTGACGTTTCTCATTGATCCAATATGTTGTGTGTTTAGCAAGTGTTACGTTGGGACTTTTTGTCTATTCAGAGTTCTTGTAACGAGAGTGGAAAGACGGACGCCGAGACGTCGAGTCGCAGGTGGGACCTACGTGAGGTCATCCCTCCAGCTCTTCTGAGAGTGCGTCTGACTGGGACCAAGACACCCAAGTCAAGCGAGAACTGAGTACCGTACGAGAACAAGGACGTCCGTGCCCAAAGAGAGACAGGACGGCAACAAGCGTACGACGAAGGACTTTCACGCCTAGACGTGAGAAGGACCAACGTAACCAGGCAACAACATCAAACAGGTTGGAGGCAATGTGAGACTAAGACCTAACCTGGCAAAGATATTGTGATACGTGTGTGGTGTGACAATAGAACAGTGTATATAGTTGATAGTCATTTAAGTCGTTCTTTTTCATTTATAGTGTATAAAGGTTACTTTAGAAAGGGAGCCCGTGTGTTGTGTTTTACCGCATGAATGCGCCCGTCTGAGTCAGTGGCGGTGTATGCGTCTGTTGCGTGAGAGTCTGTGCATACGACTGTGGGCAAGTCTGCGTGCGTTACAGTCATACTTATGCGCTTGTTTGCAAGTATGTCCTCTGGGTGAGTGTACTGAGACTCCACAGCGAGAGGTCAACAGCAGTATTGGCCTGAAATGAAATACATGATTATTACTGTGTTGTTCGGCAGCATGACAATTTCACTTTGCGTGAACTAAATGCAAAATAAATGTGACATAAACTGTGTACACTGCAAAGAACAAACAAGAATGGCAAAGTCTGTACGCCTCATGTGCATAACTAATTTACATATAATTATAAACTGTGTGACCTTTCCAAAACTGAGGTAGCTGACATAAGTGTCACAAGTCTCAACATAAAGGCTTGCTTTTGTACTAGTGAAATTCGTATTTTCTCTACAAATTACAATTATGCATTTTTCTTACGTTTGTCAACCTTCTGTGACTCTTGACCTGTGTAAGGAGTCAACCAAATTAGTATCTATAGGAAGATTTTATCATCAGCTACCCTTGTGCCAAATTTGATAGGGAAATTGCAAAAACTTTGATACAAACTGCAATCATACAATGAAAAAATAAATAAGCATATATCACACATTCCAAGGTCATCCAAAATGGTAGTCAACAAATATTAGGGTTTCAGTCAAAGTAGCATAGGTTTAATTTAACATACATACATACCTATAAAGTACTAGGTAACCCTTTTACTCCTGATACACCCACTGCTTGACATAAATGTGACTATGATAGCTCAAGGGTGGTGCCAAAATCGATCGGCGTCTCATCCGCCAAGCTAAAAAAATGCTGGACCTATATCCTAATCTGTAATATAGCCTTTATAAGACAGTAGGGAATGGATGAGCAAATTAAGTTACTAAGTACTGGAAGCAGTTAATGAGTTAGAGGTCCATAATGCCAAATTCTCCATTAGCAGGACTTTTTCCTACACACAGTATGTTTTACTAGATAATAAGCACTGGCACTGGTTTAATATAACTACAATGTCGACTACATACCCTCCACCGTATTAGTAAAGGCTCTCCGAAAATGTATGGAAATGTTCTACTTCTAGGTGGTGACTGACATGGCCGGAATGCCCCCCCCCCCCCTCCCCCCCCTTCCCTCCCCTTATATTACGACATTTTGCTTCTGTTAGTACCTCGTGTTCTAGTCACTTAGCAAACCCCACCACCCTTTTTTCTAATTTAGTTTACCTTTTCGTTGCTGATGTCTGAAGAGATTTTGTTGTTTTCCTGGCTGCCACGTAGACTGCTTCCCGTTTGGTTGGCCCGTTCTTTTTTTTTTTAAACTTCAGATTCAGAAATTACGTGTTGCTTGGCGCTATCTTACGCAGGTTATGCGTTACGCTCGATGACTTGTTGGAACTTATGCAAAAATATCTTATTTCTGAGGAAACAAAACATTTTATGCATAGAAACAGTCAGCTTACACACCTATTTCAGACAGTATATATCTTTTGTCAATTATCGATAAATTGAGCTTGTTTGCAATACGACTTGCCGTACGGCGGTTTTTTTCGGTGAACTCTAGTCTCAGGTCACGGCAGACGCAAGATAGCGGTATCTAAATGCGCAGAAAAGATGCGCGAAAGAGATGTGTCCTACAACCTTAATGCCACCACTACGTCATATTTCTTGTGTTTTTGTTTTGTTTTGTTTTATCACTGATTAGTCACAGCCAAACACCATAACAATAGTAAGGAATTGAGGACAATAACCACAAAATGACTCGGTCCGTCGGGGTTACGCGTATTCTCTCCTTCTTTGTTGATCGTTACTAATGGTACATAAATAATAAGTGTACTCGTTTCTGTAATATCAATTTGTTTGGATAGAAGGATGAAAAGATGGAATACAGATTAAATTATCATCCACATGCAATGAATTTGTTGAACTTTAAGTCCAAAATTTTGTTCATTTGGGTGTAAATTCCTTGAGTCATGGATTTGAGAAAATTGCCACAAGGGAAAATAACATCCTGAACTATAGCTGCTTACAGAAGTCGCCAAGAAAGTTCTGCACATTACAGTGTATGTCTGTCCGCCCGTCTCAATCTCTTTCCCCGGCATCTGAGAGATTCATTTCAGGTGTCAGTAACTTCAGACGTGCTTTTGTCAGAAAACCGTCTATCGGTTCTTTTTGTCTGTTTCAACATAATTTTTGGCTCACGTGCGAAGCAAAAGTGAGCCTATGTTCTGGGCCAGTGATCGTCCGTCCGCCATCGTCCGTGGTAAGCTTTAACGTTGGCATTTTTTTGGAGACTATTCAAGCTAGTCTTCAAACATGGCCCAAGGATACTTTGTGGCAAGACCTTTCTAAACATACCAGTTTCAGAGACCTCTCACAAAGGTCAAGGTCACAGGGGATCAGGAAATATATCAAAAATAGCTATTTTTGGACATGTTATTTTTTCTTAAATACTATTAACAACTTCAAACCCAAACTTGGTACAAAGATACCTCATGGTCTTAACCTTTATATGCACACTAATTTGGTTGATCCTTCGGAAAGGTCAAGGGTCACAAGAGCTCAGGAAATTGGTCTAAAATAGCCATATTTTTACAAAAGATGTTTTTTCTCAAACACTATTCACATCTTTAAACCCAAACTTGGTACAAAGATACCTGATGCAGAGTTGCCAACCACTACGGAATTTCCGTAGTTTACTACGGAAGTAGATGTGTTACTACGGAGCTACGGAAGTAGTAAAAATACTACGGAAAAGCAAAATCAATAGTTAAATTTTTTTTTAAGGTTCGTTGAGCGCCTGTGGCTACAGTGTAGGCTGCCGGCTGAGTCAGGGTCACGGTCACCCAACTAAGTTACTGATCACAGCTTCCAGTGCGTGTTAGGCTTTAAACCAATCATTGTGAAGCCGGTTGGAATGCAACCAATCAAAATGCGCATGCTTTGACGTACAACCCTGTTCACACCGTTTCAGCAGAGGTGCCTACCTTACGCACTAGCTCGTAATTTTACGCATTTTCGGCTCAAATCACGGGAATACGACGAGTCCCTCTAAAATACGCAATTTACGTGGAAAGGGGGGGGGGGTGGCTAATTGTGGACTGAAGATCGGCCGTTAGGCTCCCAGCCTCTGGAGCCAGAGACTGTCACTAAGCTTTGCGCGTGTAGTCCGCTACACACTGACTAGCCAAGGCAGCAAAAATACTCGCACACAGCGCGCCAAGCGTGCACTGAACTCTGACTCGCGGGTAGTAACTAGCGATAGCAGAGGCCTCCACTGCTACAAATGCATGCAACGTGTGCAGAAAGGACTTGGTTGTTGCTCACAGTGATGCGTACAAAAGTATGATATTCAAAGACAGTCAAGGGTGGTGTCAGAATAACTTGGCGCATGTAGGAGCCAAGCTATTCTGACACCACTCTTGAACTAGCATGATATATCACAGTGTTTCCAGCACTGTCGACCTCAAAGGACATCAAAAACAAAACAAAACTATAATTTCATCCTCAGGATGTGATGAGTTATAATAAGGTAGGATATAACACGAATAATATATATCACAACACTTAGTAGGATAATATATATCACAACACTTAGTAGGATAATATATATCACAACACTTGGTAGGATAATATATATCATATTGACTACTGAAATTGACGCGCATTGACTACTGAAATTGTCATGAAACTACTGAAATTCTACATTTTGACTACTGAAAAAAAAATTTGGGGTTGGCAACTCTGCTGATGGTATGACCTTTATATGCACACTAATTTGGTTGATCCCTCGGAAAGGTCAAGGGTCAAAAGAGCTCAGGAATAGCCATATTTTTACAAAATTTGTTTTTTCTCAAACACTATTCACATCTTTAAACCCAAACTTGGTATAAAGATACCTGATGGTAAGACCATTCTATGCATACTAATTTGGTTGATCCCTCAGAAAGGTCAAGGGTCACAAGAGCTCAATAAATATATCCAAAATCGCCATATTTTGACAAAAGATGTTTTTTTCTCAAATACTATTCACAACTTAAAACCCAAACTTGCTACAGAGATACCTGATGGTAAGACCTATCTATGCATACTAATTTAGATGACCCCTCGGAAAGGTCAAGGGTTACAAAAGCTCAGGAAATAGGTACAAAAATAGCCATATTTTGACAAGAATTTTTTTTTTCAATTGCTATTCACAACTCCAAACCCAAACTTGCTACAGAGATACCTGATGGTAAGACCTATATGTGCATACTAATTTGGATGACCTCTTGGAAAAGGTCAAGGCTCACAAGAGGTTGACAAATGTATATAACATGCCAATAACTGTAGTTATCAACATTTTCAATCAAATTTGGCACAAAGGTAGCTGATGACAAGACCTTCCTATTTATCCTAAATTTAGTCAACTCATCGCAAAGGTCAAGATTGATTGATTGATTGTACATTGCTTAACGTCCCGACAGCAACAAGGCTTTCTCAGAACGTGCCTGCACTGCTTGTGAAAAAAAAAAAACAACAGAACATTGAATGTATGTCGCCAGCCGGTCAAATACGTTAAATAAACCTAACACATGGGGCTAAATAAAGCTAAGACCATTTAGCAACACACATCCAATATCAAGAGCTACAGGCAGTGCAGACAGTAGGGAGAGTTTTTAAAAGGCAAATACAGGTGAATGGGCAAAGGGTAGACAGAAACACATGCCCCAGAATAGAGAGAAAAACCCACCCTGTGGGGCTGACCAGGGTGACCCTGGGAACTAAAAAGTACCTAACCCCACCCAAGTCCCCCAGGGCAGACCCGGGTGGGGTCGCAAAGGTCAAGGGGGTTTCACAGATCTGTAAAAACTGATTAAATTTTGAGACAACATGGATTTTGTTAGCGCAGAAGCCATCCCTTTACTTATTGTCAGATGTGTGGATCAGTCATACATGTGAGCCATAAGGGTTTTGCCTTTCTTGTTCATATCTTATTCTTATCTGAGAAAAATGTGGTGTGTTATGAACATAATTTTGGTTTGTAGAAAAACAATGCTTAAGTTGAAAAACTTTGTGAAAATTCGACTTATCCGTCAAACGACAAAAAATGTCCCTTGCAGGTTCGACTCGAGCATTGTCGACTGTATCCTGTTTGACAAAAGAAAAGTGACAAACACTGTCTGCAATAATGTCCAGACAATTTGTATTATTATTATTTATCATGTGACTTATTGCAATATTCTTCTGTTTTAAGTCATTACATTATTTATGAGGGAATTTTCTCAAATATAATTTCATCAGTCAATTTTGTGTGGCCTTTTTTGAGAGATGAAATTTGATATTGTTCTAAAATTTTGCTAACAAAATGATGTTTCATTGAATTCCTTTTGGCACTGGAACTTAGGTGAACATGTAGCTGTCATGAAATCAGGCATAAATCCAACCAATGCAGCGTTGTGCCATTATTTATACAGAAATATATAAGTCCATGTAAATCTATCTGGCATAAATCGACCCAACATTCTATTCTTGAATCCAACTAACTAAGAAATAAGGTGTGATGATGTGGTCTTTTGGTCACTGTGTTTTTTTTTTTTTTGTTTATTCATGTATCATTTTCTCTTTTTGTTTCGTTTTATAGGTCATGTTATATATTTAAATTGGGCAGTTCAGACAGTAAGAGGACCAGAATTTTTAAAAATAATTTTTGCCTTGTTTGAAAATTTGTAGTAGGGCTGAATGTTGGAATTTGCTGGAAATTTCTGGTTAGATGAGAGGAGACATGTTTGGTGCTTTGATTCACACCATCCTGAGCTTATCCAATGGACAATTGTGGGCCTATGTTGAGTTGCCGTTGACGTAGTGATTTGAGGGGCACGCTGATTTCAGCTGTGCTTGGGTGTGGGGTTGGTAAGGAATCAGGTTCATAGCCAAGAAATGAGACAGTTAATGTGCTTTTTTTTGTTGTTGTTATTTTGTGCATGGCAAATGTGCAGCTGGTGGGCGGTCATGTTTTTTTAGGGATTGAAATATTAGGGGATGCCTGGAACTGACTATGGCTAAGAGACTGGACAGTACGGAAACGGCACTGTGTTCCATGGCCTATAAGCATTCATTGTATATGTGTACTAGTCTTTACTGTCCGTCTAAGGGAAACAACTCTTGCAATTACTGCTAGATTGTTTCCCCTTGGGAATATCTGCGCCATGTATGAGGGCATGAAGAAAGCATTTGGCCCAAACACCATTAAGATCACCCCCCTGAGGTCCACTACTGGAGACATTATGGACTGCAGCAAGCAGATGGAGAGGTGGGCCGAGCACTACCAGCAGCTGTATTCGTGGGAGAATGATGTCGCTGACACTGCTGTGGAGAGCACCACCACCCTGTCCGTGATGGAAGAACTTGATACTCTGCCCACTGTAGACGAACTCAGCAAGGCCATCGACTCCTTAGCATGTGGTAAAGCTCCAGGCAATGACAGTATTATTAATAATAATAATAATACATAGTATTTATATGGTGCATTTCTCATATTTATAATATAACTCAATGCGCAGGACATAGCCGCGAAATGAACCCAACAAGCACGCTCACGTGACTCGCGCGCATTCCCTCATACACTGTACATAAACACAGAACATTCACGTGGTGCTAAGGGCAAGCTCAAGCGAGCTACTGAAATTTTGGAAATTTAAATCGTTTTTTATATTTTTGAAATTTGATTGAATTCGTGGGGGAGTAAAGAGCCGGAGAAAGAACCCCCGACGGACTGTCCAAATTAATGGTGACACTTACTAGAGGAGAAAAGTCTGACGCTGGAACCGGGTATCGAATTTTGCACCTCTTGCATTGGTGGCAGGCGCTATTACCACTGCGCCACGGACCGCCCCAGAGGTTCTCAAGGCTGGCAAAAAGAGTGTCCTCCTTGACCACCTCCATGAGCTTTACTTCAGTGCTGGGAGGAGGAAACAGTCCCTCAGGACATGCAGGATGCCAAAATCATTACGCTCTACAAGAACAAAGGAGACCGCAGCGACTGTAATAACTATCGAGGCATCGCCTTGCTGAGCACTGTGGGGAAGGTCTTCGCCCACGTGGTGCTGAACAGACTCGGTGTTGGCCGAACGTGTTTACCCAGAGGCGCAGTGTGGCTTCAGACCTCAGAGATCAACAGTCGACATGATCTTCTCATTGATACAGCTGCAGGAGAAGTGCCGGGAGTAGAGACAGCCACTTTACATCGCCTTCCTTGACCTGACCAAGGCCTTCAACTTGGTCAGCAGAAGAGGTCTCTTCACCCTATTACACAGGATCGGATGTCCCCCCAAGTTTCTGAAGGTGGTCACATCCTTTCATGATGAAATGAAAGGTACCGTACAGTATGATGGCTCATTTGAGAACCCTTCCCGATCCGAAGCGGCGTGAAGCAAGGCTGCGTACTCGCCCCTACACTTTTCAGCATCTTCTCCCTGCTGATGTGCCATGCCTTCAGTCAGTCAGAAGATGGCGTCTTCATCCACTAGGAGTGAAGGCAGCCTCTTCAACCTTTCACGTCTGTGCTTATTACCAAGGTGCGCAGGGTCCTGATTAGAGAGATGCTGTTTGCTGATGGTGCTGCCCTGACTGCCCACACTGAGGAAGCTTCGCTCGCGCCACCGATGAGTTTGGGCTGACCATCAACCTGACGAAGACAAACATCATGGGCCAGGATGTCAGCAGCACCCCTTGCATCTCTATAGGCGATCACACCCTCGAGGTAGTGGAGAACTTTACATACCTTGGCTCAACTATCTCCAATAACCTCTCTCTGGACAACGAACTGGACTACAGAATCTGCAAGGCATCAACAGCGATGGCTCGTCTGACCAAGAGAGTGTGGAACAACAGCTTGCTTACCTTCAATACTAAGATGAAAGTGTACCAGACCTGTGTGCTCAGCATTCTTCTCTACAGCAGCGAGACGTGGAGTTTGTACACCCGTCAAGAGCGCAGGCTTAACTCTTTCCATCTGCGCAGCCTGAGGAGAATCTTGGGTATCACTTGAAAGGACCGTGTTCCAAACACTGAAGTGCTGGCCCAGGCAAACATTCCTAGTATGTACGCACTCCTTTCACAAAGACGCCTACGCTGGCTTGGTCATGTCTGCTGCATGCAGGATGGTCAGATTCCTAAGGACATCTTGTATTGTGAGCTCGCCTCCGGAACCAGACCAACAGGCAAACCAGTGCTTAGATACAAAGATGTCTGCAAGCGTGAACTGAAAGCTGGAAGCCTGAATCCCGCAGACTTAGAAGCCACCACCGCAGATCGTGCCAGCTGTCGGCTTGCAGTAAAGACCAGCATAAAGCTGAGCGAGGGAAGGAGAGATCGAAAACCAGCGGGAGGAGAAGAGGCAGGCAGACGAAAGAAAGAAGAGCCAATGCCCACAGCAACAGTCACAGGATTCACTTGTAGCAAATGCAACAGACACTGCCGCTCTCGCAATGGACCGATTAGTCACAGCAGGCACTGCAAATCTTAAAAACGAACTGACCCAGCAAGCGCATATATTCCATTGTTTTCTGAGACAGAAGGATGCAACAGTTTCCCCTCGACTTCTGGTAACTAGTTTTGGGGTCAGCAAGGGGCACTGCTAATAATTAGTCAACCAATCAAATTAATTCATGACCAGTGGTAATTTTGAACCTTCGTTTGAGCAAGCCATTTTGTTTGGGTTAAATGAGTGAGACTGCAGTACTGCTACTGGACTGAAGATTTTGGGACTGATTGCTTTGCCTCTGTAAGTACCCCATGAGTTTTGATTATGATTGGTGCATTATTTTGTGTTGGTTTTATAAGGAATCTGTGAATGTTGATGGTTTCCTCACTGATTATAATCTATTGCTGTAGAGATCAGTGTTGGGTTGACGATTTTTGTTTGTTTGCTTGAAGTGTTTGTGGCAGTGATGTGCTTGCTTGGAGAATATGTTTTGAAGTGTAGCTAGGCTGAGTATTTGGAAGTGGTAGCCCACTGCTAGATATACTGAAGCAAACTTGTGGCGTTTGTTTGCTGTATTGGAACTACTGGAAGTGTTTTATTTGCTCCTTGTCTTGTGTACATCCCCCCCCCCCCCTTTCCATTTCCATTGTGTTGTTGCTAATTTGGGCTGTTGTATATTTGACTATGGTGTGTCTTTGTTGTGTTGACTGCTGTACTGTTGATGTGTGGAGATGCTGATTTGTGTTGTAACGGAGATTTGTGATTTGTAGTGCTGGTGTGTTTTCAGTAGCTGTGGGTGTTGGTCATTGTGCTGTATTGTTTTTCAGCTCTGTTCCTGTGTAATGTAGAGATAGGTTAAACGTTGCTGTCGGACTGTGTTGATGTGTGTTTTGTAACCTTACTGTTGGCTTATTTTGAGGTGTATTTATGGCGCACATGGAGATTGAGCAGATTTTATGTACATGAAATAAAGTTGATTTTGTAATCCCTTTGTCACAGGTTGATGTGATTATGTATGTTCATGCTGTGTACTTTTGTTACATCATTGTCATGAAACTTAATGTTTGTCATTCTTTCTTTTTTGAGTAAAGAAAACAAATGTCCCCGCGACTTTGTTAGACTCCTCCATTACAAGCCTTCATGGCCTGTGTGCTTGTCTGTGTCCGCACCATTACAAAGAAAATAGCAGCACCAGCACAAATCTACACTGCATGATTTGAGCTAAATAGAGTCATGCCTAAATGTATCAAAGTCGATCCCTTCAGCATCAATCGTAAAAATAAATATGTTGCCACCTGACTCTAAATTATTGCTAGAGAAATAAACAAAAATGGCAAAGCCCTTAAGGGTCACCATAATTAATGTAACCTTTGTGATCAACCTTGACCTTTCTGACGTGTCACTGAAATAAGCAAGTGTTTAAGCGTTCCAACATAAGGAAAGGGTTGGCTTTTGTACCTGCAAAATCCATGTTTCCTCCAAATTTACGCATTTTTCACTTTTGGGCATGCGTGTGTTGATCATAGAAAAGATCCGATGTTCAGTTGAGTGATTTTAGATAAGAATCACGTACCTTTTTTATGATTCACTTTCTTTTGCATGGAAAGTTGCGATCAATTTTTGTTGTGTACCTAGAATGACGCATATTTTCGCTACATTGCACCAAAGTCTAACCTACATTAGACTGGATGGTTCGGGAAGGGTCACAACTGTTCTAGTGATCTCAAATATGACGTCAAAGTTGTTTAGTAACCATGTTGGCTACATTTAGCAACATTTATGGTGTGCGCCTAGATGTTAGTGAAAGACTGTAGATAGATGTAGAGTGTTCTTTTTAATGAATATTAACGAGTTTTGGTTACGTTTTCTTTCTGATTGGTTGAGTTGTGTAATTTGCTGGATTGTTCTGGAAATCTGTAATAGGATAAAAGAGCGTGTTAGGAAATATGTCTGTGCATTGTATAGGAGATGCAGTGTATCATAATTGTGGATGCATTGTAGAGAGACAGTGTACCAATTTAGATCCAACCACATTTCAAACCTGCTTCAGAGCAGGTTCAGATCTATTCAGATTGGTCCAAGTGTCAGCGCAGCAATCTGATTTGAACTCGGGTTCAACTCCGGTTTACCGTCACAATGCCTGATTTTGGGGAAGTTAGACTGTCGCTTGCCTTGGCTAATCCCCCCCCCCCCCCCCCCCCCAACACACACACACAGCCAATACCCGCAACTGTAGACGGGTCGCTCTTACTCTACCCCCAACTCGGTGACTGACTGATGCGGCATTGGAAGAAAACAGTCAGCAGTGCTGTGGACACAGCACAGATTTTATTGCCACGTGAACTGGCACAGACTTGTACAGTGGAGTCCGCTTAACACAAATTTCTGGGGACACGGAAAATCACTTCGTGTTAACCGTATTTCGTGTTAACCAATATGGCCTCAAAATTGATCACGGCCCTCAAGGAGAAAGTGTGTAAGACGTGTGCGTGAAAAGTGCACATTATCGTACTTTCTATGCATACCTTCAGCTCGCTAGGAAAACACAAGGAAACGTGTACAGCTCGAGTATTTAATGTAAATCCATCAGGCAAAATCCATACTAAGTTACAATCCTCAGGTAAAAGCAACACAGGCTGAAGTACAATCCCGCATCAGTAAAAGGGTTGTGTTGGTACATGAATGATACAACATGAATACAGTACAGAAATGCTAGCCAATGAGAAGACAGATTACAACAGCCGAAGGCTATTCAGCCAATCACAGACTAGAGTTCGCTCTGATCTGTCATGTGTACTTCCACAGCGCGAGAGCGACACGTGAATTGGTTTTCTGTGAATGGAATCTGTGTTCGTGTTAAACAGGTGAATAACAGTGAAATTGCCCTGGTTGGGAACCGAAACCAGCTTCGTGTAAAGCGAAATTTCGTGTTAAGCATTTCATGTTATCAGTGAAATTTTAATACAGAATAAGAAGGCCGTCGGCCGGGAATGCAAAAACGGTTCGTGTTAACCGGAATTTCGTGTAAAGCGAGTTCGTGTTAACTGGACTCCACTGTAACACATGGTCAGGAAAAGTGTGCCAGTTGTATAAAACAGCTTATGACAGATTGGAACAGAAGTTTGCCAGGATAAAACTTTTTAAGTCCAGGACTTCAATTTTAGCAAAAGGCTTATAAAGTCTTATTTCTGTCAAAAATAATCATATAAAGATATGTTCACTCATGGATTACATTGCATTTTTGGTTTGAGAAAACCTGTCTTCAGCTACAGAAGTGTCTGCAAGAGAGAGGAACACTAAAATATTTAATCCAAATCTGAATGTTACAACCAACACTAAAAATTACCATAGTGTTAATAAACGCAATGCAAGCTTCAAACGTTTTTCGTTTTACACAAGAGTTTATTGCTGAAATTAAATGAGTTGTGATCTTAAATCAGTCTTTTGCTCTGAAGTGTACTTTTTTAAAAGCTGGCAAATGTCCATCGCAACATGGGACACAATGACATAACTATTTTCACACACAAAAATGCGGGACAATGCATTTATTATTATAGATCTCTTGCTAAACCTACATGTTACTGTTAGAGGTGATCTCAGGTCTTCGATGAAGGTTATTTATCCAGTTGATGTAGTAAACACTATGTCCATTGATGCAAATGACCCTTTCACACATAACATTCACATTCTGGAAAATGGCACAGGCAGTTGTCTTTTCAAGAACAGATATGTATACAAGAAACATTACTCTTTCATACAGTACAACATTTGAAATAAATAGTTAGGTTAATTTTACAAGCAGATGTCCCTCTTTTTCGGGCACCTTTTGGCACAGGTTCAGACAAGTATAACCAAGATAGGTGAAAAAACAAAAGAGAGCCACAAAACACTGGTACGTATGTGTGAAAAGCTGGAAAAAGTAAATGTTTAGGGTTAATGTTTTTGTCCACCACAAAGATGATCTCAAAGAAAGGACACTGAAAAGGGTCTTAACAAAGTTTGACCCTAGCTGGATTCGATCTCATGACCTTTTGGACCAGAGTCAAATGCAAAAACACCTGAGCTCCCCAAATAAAGTTGGAGACTACAATACATTTGATGACACTTTCCAAGACTGCCATGAACAGGAGGATGTTACGCAGTTGCTAAAACTGATATGATGGTGCCATTTGTTGCTATGAAAAGTTTACAACGCAAACACTGCATGACTATGCCCAAAATGGAGTTTCGTAACTTCATCCAATCAACCACATTTTTATTTTTTAAAGACTTTAGATGTCAATGATGTCACAATTTGTTTGTCAAACAGTATGAATAATTTGTTAGTTGCATACAATGTACATATACTTCTTTTGAACCTCACTCCTGTTATTTTTCAATGAACCCTGCTCATATGCCTGGTGGTCGCCCTCATTTCAATTGTCAGAAAACGTTGCAGATGCTCTGACCAGACCCTCTTTTCTGAAATAAAAGGGAAATGCAATTGAAAAAGACTGTGAGTGAATTTATTTCCAGCTCATTTTCAATAAATACATGTAGTCTTTGTATTGACAATCAGTGCCATCTGAAATGAAATGTGGACAAACCCAGAAGTTTCTTGTTTAGAAGTTATGTGATATTGGACATTTGTGCAGATAAAACATGTAGAAGTAAGGCCAGCTAAAATACATTTACAGATTTCTTGTTTACAAGTGCTTAAGCTTTTTTGTGGTGCAGTCAGATTTTAAAATCTTCAGGCAATAGAAAAATATTGTCTTCAAAACTTAGTAAAATTTTCTTTTAATGCGCAGTGTATAATGTAGTGGGGTTTGGTTTTTTTTGGGGTTTTTTATTTTTTTTATTTTTTACATGATCTTTGATTCTATGACAAGTTTGAACAAGAATTAGATTTTGTCTGAACCAGACAAAAACAAGAAACCTGTAAATGTATTTTAGCTGGCCTTACTTCTACAAGTTTTATCTGCACAAATGTCCATCAGATAACTTCTAAACAAGAAACTTCTGGGTTTGTTCACATTTCATTTCAGATGGCGCTGGTTGTCAGTACAACGACTATTTATTAAAAATTAGCTGGAAATGGCAGAATTTGTCGTCTGTCTATAGTGAGAAAAAAGTTTCTGAAACTGCTTTAAGTGTAGAGTGGCATGCAAGTTTGCACTTATATGGTTTAATAAAACAGAAAGTACGCCAAACTGTCACATTCACCTGATGTGCAGTTGTATGTGACTACCAGTATATAACTAGTGACAGCTTGAAAATACAAGTGGCAAAGTTGTAATACAAATGGCGAAGTTGTGTACAAATTAATGATATAACATGCTGGGGAAATAAACCCATAAACAAACAAACAAAAAACAAACAAAATATGCCACACCCAAAAAATACATCTACATTTTTTATAAAACCTTTCACTATGGGAATCTAGTCACTCACAGGCACTTCTGACACAGTTAATAGCTAGTTCACAAAGCCTGCAAATATATGAATATAGACTACTGTGGAATCTTGGTTTATTGCCTTTTAAGTCATAATAGGTTTTAGGTCAAAATGTTGCATGTATTTATTAGAATAGTTATTAATATGTGTGAGAGAGAGAGAGAACTGATACTTTGAGATGCAGACAATTTCTTATAGTAGCCTAACAAAAGAAATGCCTAGTGATGATGACGTATCAGATGATCTCAGACTGTCACTGGCCCGTCATTGTCTTGCAAGATTATTCAATGCATGTGACTTTTTTTTTTTTAGTGATGTTACATCATACACAATTTGGTTGCAGCACTGCATTTGGCATATGCAGTTTTAGAAAAGTGAGTGCATGCTACCTTTAAATACCTCTAGGAAGGGGTGGTATAATCAAGTTAGTCAACAAACAGGACTTGTTTGTTCAGAACTCAATGTACATAGACAAGATTTTTTCACACTGAAGTTACATACGCCTCTCTGACAAAAGTTTCCATGTTTATCCTGTCAATGTCATGGCCAACTGGTTCAGGATCAAAATCTTTCACGCCCAGGGTGATCAGGGCTGCAATAATAATATAGTAATTATAATAATAATACAAACATACATACTGATAACAGTAATAAAAAATATGCTGCCAGATTTTATGCAAGTATCTTTTTAAAAAATAAATCAACATAAAATGTGCAATTTGCTTTATTAGCTATATGTGCCAATGTTTCATGCAAGCAGCCCCCCCCCCCCCCCCCCCCCCCCCACCATACAGTGTAACAAAAACAGGATCTCATCCCCAAGTGAGTGTACGTATGAGTGTACATGCATCTGTCGAGTATTCTTCTGAATTTTAGAACATTCTCACACATGGGCACAAATCAGGAGAGAGAGAGAGTTACTGACGGTATGCGTGGCGCCACAGACACCTTTTCTACATCTGGTATGGTGTCGATAGTTTTATAGGTGATAAAATTGATGTTTTACATCGCGTTCTGTAGGACTTGTAGAACTTTGTTTTAAGTGGTGTGTGTGTGTGTTGGTATCTGTGAAAGAACATTACGTTATTGTGCAGATCAACTGCAGCACCTTTTCCAGCTCTCTATCGACACCTGTTTCATCCCCCAAATCTGGAAATCCTCTACTATCATACCTCTCCCCAAAAAGACACCCCAAAGAACCCAATGACTTTCGACCTGTAGCCCTGACCGCTTTAGTCATGAAAACCCTGGAAAAGATCATCAGATCGTTTATTATTTCTGTTGCTGAACCCCTTCTTGACCCTCTCCAATTTGCATACAGGACTGGAAAAGGTGTGAAGGACGCCAAGCTGTTCATATTAAACACACTGTATACACACACACATACAAAAGCCACAGGCACATGCTAGGGTTTTTTTTTTTTTTTTGCTTCTCCAAGTTTTCTTTGGATACCTCAGAGGTCTTCCTCTCACGCCGCTCATCCCCGTCAACCCCAGTGTGCTCACCCAGGCCCGCTGGTTGTTTCAGCCAGACTCCCGGCCCTGCTGCTATATATATGTCAGGTAGTAGGGGACTCCCTCCGGAGGAAACTCCGCACTGCTGCCGAGTCACTTCGGTGGTGTTCAGTGTAGCCTTCAGGTGACCACACCTACTATTCCCCTACTTACGACATTGCTAGTCGCGGAGTCGACGAGTGGGAGCTCCCCCCAGAGGTAGCGAGTCAACCACTACGTCCTTCCACGCACAGCGGCAGGTCTGGCCGAAGACAACCGCGCACCTAGGGCTCCTGGAGGACTGGGATGAGGTCACCATGAGACGGAGACTTGAGGGATCAGAAACCTGGAACAGCGTTTTTTTTTCATTTTTTGCATGAGGATGAGGGTGATTATATGATGATGCCATGGTGGTCCATGTGGTTGGGGACTGCGTGACAGGGCCGCATTCCACGCTTCCTGTCATAAATATCCTGGTGTTAACCAGGCCCGGGAACTGCGGACACCTGCGGTGCCAGCCGTGTAATCATTCACACCTTGCGATGTGTCATAACCCGGGTAGCACCCCCCAAAGTCGCACCCGTGAAGTGGGTGAGTCTCGGCTGCGTGGCATCAGCCTTCCCATTGGGTCCATAGCACACCCGCTCTGGGTAGGAGCCGACCCAGGTAGGAAAAATCCCGCTTGACTCGGCTGGAATTCGAACCCGGATCTCCCGGCCGCCAGTCCGACACGCTAACCACTGCGCTACGGAGGCCGGTGACATGCTAGGGTTTTATTTGCTGATTTTTCTAGTTGTTCTAACACTTTACAACCTCACATCTTGGCTGAGAGACTGATCCATGATTTCTCCCTCAAATCTTGGCTGATATCATGGGTTTTGGAATTTTTAACAAACAGACCTCAGAGAGTTCTTGTTAACAATCTTTTTTTCTGACTGACGTCTTACCAATACCAGCACTGGTTCCCCTCAAGGTTGTGTTTTGTCTCCTCTTCTCTACATTATGTACACTGTTTTAGAAGCCGCTATGAAACTCGTTTCATTGTGAAATTTTCAGACGATTCAGCATTACTTGGTCTTTTACAGGGTTCCCGAACAACATCACGGGTCTGCTTTGGATGAGTTTGTAACATGCTGTGAGTCCTTTCTTGATCTGAATGTTACCAAAACGAAAGAGCTCATCATTGATTTCAGAAAGCAGACGGCACTCTCTGAGGCTACCGTTTTACATGGACAGGCTGTTAAACTTGTCAGTAGCATTAAGTACCTGGGTACTATCTTTGACAACAAACTCATGGAATAAAAATACCGAGGTCATTGTGAAGAAAGGTCAGCAGCGGTTATACTTTTTATGTAAACTTAATTCATTTTCAGTGGACAAAAGAATTTTGATCCTGTTCTATAAATCTTTCATTGAAAGTGTGTTGTCTTTTTCTTGTATCTGTTGGTATTCCAAATTGAGTATCAAAAGCAAAAATGTGCTGGACAAGATCATAAGGGTCGCATAAAAAATCATTGGTGAGAATCAAAGAAGCTTGTAGTGTTTTGTAGAGAGACAAATAGTGAAAAAGGCATACTGCATTCTCGATAGCAATGATCATTATTGTGTGCATATTTTAATGTAAGTTTTGTGTATACAGTATCTAAGTCATTGAGCCTGTCGGACCACTTTAATTGCCCCTCACGGGATTAATAAAGTTTATTGAATTGAACTGAATTGAAATGCACATGTAGGAAGAAAGCAGGTTTGTATATTCAGTGTTAAATGAATACATATATGTTAGTCAATCCATGATATAATGAATTTCCTAAACTGTTCAGATGTTGTTTTTCTCAAATACTATTCACAACTTCAAACCCAAATCTGGTACAGAGATACCTATCTATGCATACTAATTTGGATGACCCCTCAGAAAGGTCAAGGGTCACAAGAGGCCAGCAAATGTGTGTAAAATGCCAATTTTTTTTTATAAAATTGCAGGTATTCACATTTTTGCAAATTTTTCAATCAAATTTGGCACAAAGGTAGCTGATGATAAGACCTTCCTATGCATACTAAACTCATCACAAAGGTCAAGGGTCACGGGGGATTGACAGATGTGTGAAAAATGCTTACATTTTGAGAAAACATGGATTTTGCCGGTGCAGAAGCTGGGTAGCCCTCATTGTCACAAAGGTCACTCATGTAAATCGGTCATACACGTGAGCTATAATGGCTTTTAAAGAAAGACCTGGAGAGTAATCAGACAGTGACTGTGACGTAAGAGCAGCAACTCCTTCATTGCACAGACACGATAACATGGGGAATCATCCCTGGGGATGAAACACTGGGGATCTCTCTCTTTCTCTCTCATGCACACACACACACATATGCATGCACACACACATGCACACACACACACACACACACACCGATGCACTGACTGAGAAAAGCAAGTGGCAGTATACCCTGCACAGGTAAAATCAAACTGAGTTAATTCTCACAAACAGCAGGAAAATGTACCGGGAAAATGTTTTCAAGTCAAGAAGCCAAAGCCAAAGCCACAGACAGTCACCTAAAAAATAAAGGACAAATGACTATGCCCCTTACAAAGCTCACTGATGCATCAGCAAATCTGAGAGGCTTTTTCAAAAGGAGTTAACATCAGAATCAGGTCAAAGACAAGATGTAGTGCCCCTTGAAAGCAAAAACAGTATGCAAGCATAATGTGTTAACAGTGTGACAATGCATGTACGCTCGTACAGAAGGGACTCTGTGGGAATGGTTGATATTCAACTTTTGTTAACTGTCAAATCTGATTTTGTCACCTGCAAGGCAAAACTGGCTGTCATTGAAACGGATGTCACACCATATATTTCTTCAACCAAGACTATGTTACACTGTATTTCTTATGAATGTTTTGGAAAGGTAACAAGAATTCTCACACAGATCATACCTTCTTCATACTGCTTGTGGCTGATGTATCCTCTTCCAGTTGGGTCCAGCATGCCAAAAATGGAAACAATATTACTTTCATCAAACAGGCATGGAAGGTCAAACTGTGTTGGTTTTGACTTCTGTAGTCTCTCTAGGACATCAATGATGAATTTCTTTGGGTCATCTGAAAATGAAAACATAATTATGAGAATTTAGTCCAGGTAAAATATGTACATTAATCATACTTTAAATTTTTTTTTTTTTTTTTTTACAAGAACATCAAAGCCCTCACGGCCATGTATATGACCTCAAACTCACAATCTCAAAGACACAGTTCTCCCACATATGACCCAGACCACAACCAAAGGTCACTCAAATGTGTTAAAGTGTCTTGATATAGCTACAGCGGTTGTTTATAGCACAATGTACTTGAAATGTCAGACATTCTGTCAACATAACATTTTCACAAATATACTTCCTTTACCACCATGATGGAGCGCAAAATTTAGATTTGAATCCAAAGTGACATCTTTCTGCTTGGAACCACTGTGGTTTGTGAAACAAAAGTTGAGTTTGGAACCTTTTTTAAAAAATAATCTGGCCCTCCAAGGCTGACAATTGTGCTGTATGATTATTATTTCGTACTTCAAGTCCATAGTGGAAAAGCTTATCAATCATCCAGCTATGTCAGCTTTGCAAAGAACCTCCCTTGAGCTGCAAAATACTTTCACACTTGCTCATACAAGCTCATCCACACCAGTGCTCAA
The DNA here is from genome assembly GCA_036245525.1 of Semisulcospira habei. Lineage (NCBI taxonomy): Eukaryota > Metazoa > Mollusca > Gastropoda > Semisulcospiridae > Semisulcospira > Semisulcospira habei. Next base: position 126,778,307 of record BTPG01000003.1, on the reverse strand, counting down.
GTGACTCCTGTAGGTACCCTAAATCGGCCTTGTGATCTCTCAGATGGTGAATTTAGGGCTCTCAAATCATGTTCCCAGTAGCTGTTCCTTGATGTGCAGAAAGAGGAAAGGTCGCAGGTGGTGAGGTCTGGAGTACATGGGGGATGGGTCATGAGCACAATGCCCTCCAAGGCCAAAACGACAGTTGTTACAGTGGCAGTGTGTGCCAAAGCATTTTCAGAAGTCCTTTAAAACTCATATTTGGATGATGCTTGCGCCAAACCTGAATCGCCTTGAGCAAATACTGGTGTATGCACTAATTAGACATGACTGTATGAGGGGTGTTCGTCCGAATACTCTCAAAAACTGAATCACTTACAAAGTTAACGATCCAATCATGTCATTTTCTCGAAGAACCCTCCCTGAGCTGACATGCAACTGGCCATCCTCTCAAACCAGCTCATCCAGGCTTTGGACCACATGACTTCATCTATACCCTCTATGACCCTTGTGAAAGCTCTGGCAGCATCTTCAGGGCTCTCGAACCTTGTTCCTCACAGCTGTTTCTTGACATGTGGGAACAGAAAAAGGTCACATGGGGAGAGGTCTGGAGAACAGATTGGATGAGACAACAGCAGCACTCTCTGAAGCCAGAAACTTGCTTGTCGTCAAAGCTGTATGAGCAGGTGCGTTGTCATGGTGCAGCATGAGTCCACGAACACCTGTGTTTGGACGGCGCCTGTGTCAAGCCTCAAGCATTTTAAGCAGGCAGTGATGGACATACCAGTCAGAAGTGACAGTAAGTCTGTCCTCAAGAGGCACAGTGGCGACATGCCCTGATCTGCTGATAAAAGATGCCACCATTTCTTTCCTGGTGCTGCGTGATCTTTTGAATTTGGCAGGTGAAGGATCACCTGGAAACGCCCAGACCGAAGACTGTTGTTTAGTTTCAGGGTCAAACTGATAAACCCAGGTTTCATCTCCACTGACGACCTTCCATGCTGATTTTGACCGTCCATTGTCAAATTTTTCAAGCATGGTCAGGCACCACTCTACCCGACCCCTCTTGCTCTTCACTTAGTTCATGTGGTACCCAATGGGCACATCTCTTGTGGACTCCCAAGATGTGTATGCAAGATATTATCCATAGTAGAGCTTCCAATGCCCAAGACATCCTACATCTCTCGTACTGTGACTCAGGGGGTATTTTCGTATTAAGTGCTCCACAGCGCTGATGATTTCTTGGGTGATAGCTGTTACAGGTCGACCAGGATGGGTATCATCTTCCAGGCTCTGTCTAACCTGCTTCACCATACCACTTGTATACAGTGATCATGGCCAGAGAAATCATTCCAAAAGTTTTCACCAAACTTTCATAGAAATCAGTCACTTTTAACCCCTTCTTGAGAGATAGAAATAATGGGGCTCCTAAGAATCACCCCAAATTATCACCGCATCGATGTCTAAATCATGGCTTTTTTAGACATTACCCCCCTACAACTCTCACAAAACCCTGTCTCAACACCATTGAGAGATTAATTATAGCTTAAAAAAAACCAATATGCCCACGAGCTACTGCTAGTCAGCAGACCAGTGTGCTAACAGTCGGCACACCGCATTGTGCACCTGCGCCCCGCGCACACTGTTGACACTTTAGTATACAAATTATTACGGCCTCGCGTGGTCCGTGAAATGGCTTAGTGGTTTGGCTGTTGGCACAAGCAAAGAGAGAGAGAGTTGTGGGCAAAATCTAGGTTGTATCTCTCATGCTTGTTCCGCGGTTCAAATCACCTCTGGGCCTCTCCACACTTTTGTTTCGACTCTTCGGTGGAGTGAGTTTCCTGTCTGGGGTGTGATGACCATAATGCCCAGACCACACACCACAAAGCTCACATGGGGGAGGTGAGTTGCGTGCACAACCTAGGTTATAATCTCCTCTGTGAGAGCGAGTGGAAAAAAGCCACAAGCAGACTTTTGCCATTTTTTCCAATGTTAACACCTTCTCATTGAAGGTTAACCCCTTCCCTGCCACAGTTAAATTAACTTCAGGTTGACAACACACTTTCGTGCGAGTGCATCTTCCACAAAACGGCATTAGCAGCACACACTTCTCAACCCTACCATCGCCGTTGATCTATCAACGTCGTTGATCTATCAATGCCGTTGGCAAGGTAAACAACAACAATAACAACCACGTTAGCACAGTTAACGACATCTGTCTCAGAACTCCAGTTTGTTCTTTCTCATGATGCATACAGGCACTTGATAGCAAATTTTCAAAGTTACCTGTAGGCACTTGATAACAAATTTTCAAAGTTACCTACAACCTGCAAGTGACTTTGCAAGTTCTTATAAGTAAGTTGACATGTTCTTATAAGTTAGTTGACATAAGTTCTTGTAAGCGACTTGACATAAGTTCTTATAAGTGACTCAAGTCATCAGGTTACTTGGACAAATTTGTCAATTTACATGGACAGCAAAATAACATTTTTTCTCAATAATATTCTGGTGGCAGAGCTGATGGTGTTAAATAGCTAGTCATGTCTTTCCTCTGTGAATTGTATGACAGAAATAAAGAATGATTCCCAAAACTTATCTTTATTTGTTTAGAAGACCTTGTACTTTTTCCATGGTCTCTTTCACTCCTATCTTTTTCCCTTCTTCTAAAAAAGTTGTTTTCAGTTCTTCAACATTCACAGGTTGACTACACATCTTATTTTGAATTTCAGACTTCTGCCATTTGTAATTGTCCAAATCATCTTGGTCTCTCTTAAACTCATCATCATCGATTTTATTGTCCTCTAAAGCTTTACTAATAATAAGTTTCATACAACTAAACTTTGCTTCATGCTTTTGCAATTTCTTATGAAATCTTTTGTTAAGGGCTTCCAAACCAAAGCATGTTGGGCACGTGAAAACACTGACACCTTCAAGAGCAATACCCATAACACTCCCAACTCCCGTTGCAAACAGAGCAACACCACTGACGGAGCAACCGGCGGAAACAACACCGACAGCCATAGTTGTGCACAGAATTGAAAGTCGTGTTGTACCGTCTTTTACACCTGGAGTATTTTGTCTCTTCACCTTCCAAATACTTCAACACTTCTGTAATATTTATTAAACAAAACGAATCTGCCCTTTCAGCCTGTAATACTTCATCGGGTATTTGTGGATACAAGGGCACCATTTTTTATGATAAATATTTTTATATTTCAAAACAAACAATCAGCAATTACGTTTTGGAACTCCTCTGGGGTTATATAATTTGCTAGCGTAATAAAAGGAAACAATATCTACATGAGTTAGTTTTATGTAATTTATGGAAACAAGAATTTTATCGACTACTGTTTTAACAGCTGTGTTACTACGCAATACCTGTACATCTGTTCCTTTCCTAATTGCAATAAAGACTTTTGCTGACTCTGTTACTGAGTTATCCCATGTAAGTTTGATTCCTGTGCAATTTCTGCTTCTTTAACATCCTCCAGAGGCCTTAGTATGATTTAAAAAAACTATTGTTGATCCTCTAGCTATGGTAAAGCTCTCTGGTGTAAACACAACAGTAGGATCAGGTCTACCCTTTTTACCCGTGAGAAGATACCTCCGTTTTTCATACTTCTGTAGTTTTATATTATCTCTGCCATTGTTGCCTGCAGAGTAGCTCGGAACAAGACTCACAAGCAAAGGTCCAGTGTTAACAACTTTCCTAAATGTTAAGTTTACATCTTCAGTAATTACATAAGGACAAATGCATTCAAACTTTATGTCCCAATCAATTGTAGGAACAACTACCCACTTACTACCCACATGTTTAAAGAGGTAATGTACATTATTTACAGAACTAGCTATGGTAACATCACGAAGCTGATTAGGATACCTTTTTTCTGTGTTGTCTTTCACGTCATCAATTACTTTCCATTTGTACAATCCAGTGGGCCAAGTTCAAGACCATACACTTCTCCCACTTCTCCTTCTTTATCAAAACCAAGTACATCACCCAAACCTTTCAACTCTATTACAGGGCATGCAAATGGTGTAATTCTCGGTTTTGGACTGGTACTCATTTTTATTCAATGAAAATAACTTTTAATTAACTTCAACGCAACACAACACAAATGACAACACAAAAATCATGCATTAGAACTGGTTTACCACCCTGATTAGTTACAGATACACACAGTGATTCAAAGAAACTGGCACCTAATTTTTTAAACTGTAAATTAGATAAATCTAACAACTGCGCTTTCACAACAAACAGCACTTCCAGCCAGCAGCATCTTAACAAGGTTGAAGGCACAGCATTGTGCACATTTTTAGTTGTGTTTAGTTCTTTCAAATGAATGTTATGTCATAGTCGTAGTATGATATCACACCAGACACATGCACGTAGGGTTAAAGAAACTTCACTCAGCTGCAACTCGTCACACGTGGCACAAGGTTGTAGACCATTCAGGAGTAACAGTACCAGCAATATTTTATTGCAGTGATGCTATCTCCACACAATGCATTCACAAATGCACCAACACTGATACACTGTCTCCTCTACAATGCATCAACACTTTTGACACACTGCGTCTCTCATACAATGTACACACATACTTCCTAGCATGGTCTTTTATACTATTACAGATTTCCAGAATAATTTAGTAAATTTGCACAACACAACCAATCGGAAAAGAAAACATAACCAAAACTCATAAATATTGATGAAAAAGAATGCTCAAGAATGAACTGGAAAATTTGACTACTATTTTAAATGCTTTTAATACAGTGTTACGAAATGTTGCCAACACTTTGACGTCATATATGAGGTCACTAGAAAGATCACGACCCTGCTTGAACCTTCCAGTCTCATCATAGTGAAACTATGCGTCACAACAAAAATCGATCGCAATTCTCTGTGCGAAAGAAAATGAATCCTACTAAAAAGGTACATAATTCTTATCCAGAATAACTCAAATGAATATTGGATCTTTCCTATGACCAATACACACATGCTCTCAAAGAATAACACAACCACAAACGTAACAATGAACATTTAGTATTTGATGTACAGCCAAATTGACAGGATATCTTCCAGTTATTTTATCTTTATTTGGCTTCAACGTCACTGACCAATTAACACCACCCAATGCCCATGTCCAATCCTCATCTGCACTAGTTACAAAATCACCTATTAAACCAAGAAAAGATACAAGTTTATTTGAAATTGTAGGCATAGGTCTCAGAAATTCTAATGTAACAATTAAGTTAGCTGGATTTAAAGTTACTTTCATTTTTAATTCACTTTGAAACCAGTTAGCTAAAGTACAAAAGTCATAATACCCAGATGGTATAAAGTGTGTATCAGTGCCTGAACCACCAGTGACTATAACTTACATGATAACTTGTATCATCTTTTATATTAAACCACTTTACAGTGTAAAACATTTCATGGATAGCTACAGCCTCGATTATCAATTCCATTAGTTAACAACACTGGTTTACGTGCATCAAGGTTTGTTAAAGTAATAAACATTTTTTATAAACACATAATAAAAAAGTACAATGGAATTAAATCACAAACAAGCATTAGTGCCGGAGGCAACCCGTTTAAATTTAACGTGGATGCACCTAATAAATTAATTCAACTAAATTAGCTCAACATAGCTGTGTCAGAAGGAAATTCCTTTCAAGTAAAAGTACCCAATCCTGTTGATCATTACCTAAACCCACTAATAACAGATGAATCAACTGCAAGAAAGTGGTGCTCAAGTCCATTACAGATGTTCCAAAACCAGCTTAACCTTGCTATACTATGCTCAACTACAGGCTGCGGTGTTTCTTTTACAGACCACTTGAATCACTCAAACAAACTGATTAGGTCTGTATCGTTTCCACACTTACTACCAGCTTAGAAGAATACTGTCAGAACTTCATGTCCCACTGCCAAATGAATCCAGTTTTAACCAGTTTAATAACCCCATGGATATGAAAGCATTTGAATGCATCTGCAATGAATTTAACATTAGCTCCAAGTATGACTTCACACAAAAACTTGATCACCATGGTATGGGAACATTGTATTCTGCTCTCAGTCACAGACAATACCCCCAAGATTACTACCCAGGCCACACTTCATTCACACACACAAATGAAATCTGGTTAGGCTCAATAGAACAGAAACAGTCTAATGCCTGGACCACATTTGTCTTAGACAGAAGTGATGCGTTTACTCAAGCATGAGTCGAACACATTAATGAGTCTATCAGAACATATGTGTGGTGTATACTAGGAGCACAAATGCAAACAAAATCAAACATCTAAAACGGAAGTGGCAGATTTGAAGCACAAAAACAATTTCTTGCAAACCTGGAAGATGCTATCAACTCAGCAGTAGATCTCCCATCAAGCATAGAACACTTTCAAAACGTTCTCAGGTATGCCATATCAAAAGTTGACTTTGTAGTCGGCATTGGGTTACACATGTTACCATCTGACCTTCAACTCCAAATGGGAACAATACAAAATTATAATAATAAAATAAATGTTGCAGGGACTGATCAGAAATTAGGACTCGATCAATCAGTAAACTTAGGTCCAACATCCACACGTTCCCCATCACCATCAGTTCAACCACTAATAACACCAGTAACACCTGTACAACCAGTTACACCAGAACAACCACTTGGCAAACACGCACAAGTCAGAGAGAACTGCATTGGTAATAGACCTTGCTGGATTAGGGATATTACTTCTTTACATGTTTCATTTAATATCCTGTGATTAATCCTCCTACTGTCACCAGAAAGACCCACACATGTTCTGTCATAAACCCGACAACTTTTGCTGCTGTACTTATCAACTGACAACACTTCCTATTATGCCAGGCAAAGCATCCATTGCTTTCACAGCCAATTTTTGAAGCAAGTCTGTAATATGTGTTGGTTGTTTTTTTACCCATGACTGTAAGTCTTTTGGGTCAGATGGTGGAGCCGGAGGCGGTGGAAGAGTTGAACCACCACCGGGTCCGGTTACAACCATTACTACAGTACTAATAATAAATCCAAGATCAGTAAGTAAACTTGCAATAGTAATACCTTGCTCTCTGAAAAGTGTTCTCAATCTTTCAGCCAAAGTTGTGTCTTCATGAAGTATTTTCTGAATAGTTTCTCTAATCCTGTTGACTTGTGTTTTCATTTTTCTTTCCCAATTTCAATTACTTCTAGTCATGCTGATCTTTCTATCTATAATAATAATAATAATAAGGAAGATTTATAAGGTGTCTATACATGGTAAGATGCTCTAGGCGCTGTACATATGAACAAGGAAAATATTACACAAAAGGTGACAAAGCCACATGTACAATTACACAGAAAACAGAAAATGATTAATTACATGAACACTGATAATCAAGAAGCCACATGTACAATTACACAGAAGAACAGAAAATGACTAATTACATGAACACTGATAATCAAGATGGGAAAAGATGGGTTTTAAGGCTGTGTTTAAAACTGGCACTAGACTCAACGTGTCTCAATGATTTAGGAAGATCATTCCAGGCTGATGGACCCTGGTAAGAAAAGATCTCTGCCCAAATCCTTTAGTCCTTACTGTAGGAATACGAAGCATTTTACTATCAGACGAACTGCGCAATTGCCTCGAAGGGATATAACGGTGAAGGAGCTCTGAGAGATAAGTGGGTCCAGTGCCAGAAAGAGAACCATGACAAATGGACAAGACTTTGTGCTTGACTCTCTCCTTCACTGGCAACCAGTGGAGAGCGTGCAGGACGGGGGACACATGGTCTGACTTTTTCGCTTTCATGACCAGAAGTGCGGCTGAATTTTGGACTCTCTGGAGCCGATCAAATAGATACTGCGGGCATCCAGATAAGAGTGAGTTGGCATAGTCAATGCGAGACAGAACAAATGAACAAACCAGTGTTTTTGTAGCCTCTGAGGTAAGGAACTGTCTAACGGAGCTAATATGACGCATCTCCAAATAGGCTGCCCTGCAAATGTTTATGACCTGTTTATCCATGGACAAGTCGTGCTCAATTGCAACACCCAGGTTCTTCACTGACTGAGAGAAGCTGACGGTCATGTTCTCAAACATGATGTTGATTGATTGTACATTGCTTAACGTCCCGACAGCAACAAGGCTTTCTCAGGACGTGCCTGCACTGCTTGTGAAAAAAAAAAAAAACTAAACAGAACATTGAATGTATGTCGCCAGCCGGTCAAATACATTAAATAAACCTAACACATGGGGCCTAAATAAAGCTAAGACCATTTAGCAACACACATCCAATATCAAGAGCTACAGGCAGTGCAGACAGTAGGGAGAGTTTTAAAAAGGCAAATACAGGTGAATGGACCTCGGGTAGACAGAAACACATGCCCCAGAATAGAGAGAAAAACTCACCCTGTGGGGCTGACCAGGGTGACCCTGGGAACTAAAAAGTACCTAACCCCACCCAAGTCCCCCAGGGCAGACCCGGGTGGGGTTCAAACATGATGTGCTGAGGCAAAACGGTAGAAGAAGATACTCTGGGTGATGCAACAAGCATGGCTTCCGTTTTTCCTTCATTCAATTTGAGCTCGTTTTCTGACATCCACAGCCTCACATCAAGAATGCAATGTGACACGCTCTGGATGATCTCTTTGACCTGACTCACACTACCTGACTTACAGAGCTGTGTATCATCACTGTAAGCATGATGTGAAATACTGGACAAAGGCTGTACATACAGTAGGAAAATCACTGGGCCTAATACTGAGCCTTGTGGGACCCCAAAACGGAGGCTGGCAGGTGCAGAGACATGCCCATCGACAGACACAGTCTGTGACCGCTCAGTAATGTAAGAGTGGAACCAAGACAGGGCAGTGCCATCAATGCCAAAAACAAGCTGGAGACGATTAATCAGGATAGTGTGGTCAATTGTGTCGAACGCGCTAGAAAGATCGAGTAAAGCGAGCACTGACACCTTACCATCATCCAGAGCAAGTAACAAGTCATTCAGGATTCTGAGAAGTGCTGTTTCAGTACTATGGAAACATCTGTAGGCTGACTGAAATGATCCATAAGATTATTCAAGGCCAGGTGATCCAAAAGTTGTGAAAGCACAATCTTTTTGATCACTTTTGACAGAAACGGTAGGTTTGAGACAGGTCTATAACTCTTAAGGTCATTGTGATCTAATGAGGGTTTTTTTCAGTAGGGGTTTCACAACAGCACTTTTATACATTGAAGGGAAAACACCAGATGCAAGCGAAGCATTGACAATGTGAGTTACGTACGGCAGTAAACTATCCAAACAGTTATACAACAAAATGGTAGGCACTGGATCGAGCTCACATGACTTAGGGGTCATCTTCATTAACAACTTGTGGACATCGTCACAGCAGACAGGTCTAAACGCAGACATGGTCTGACCACGGAAACATAAGTCATTAGAAGAGACTGTTCTTGTCTGAAAAGACTGAGTCAAGGTCGTCGCGAATGGCTTGGACTTTGTCCATGAAATATGTGGAAAAACGAGATGGAAGTTCAGTCATGGAGTATATGCTAGGAAGAGGAGAAGACTTGACTTTGCCCAGCAGCTGATCAGCCACTGAATACAGTTGCTTACTGGTGTTGCATGCGGCGATCTTCATACTGTAGTAGGAAGTTTTTGCTGTGCTCACTAACCTGGTTACAGCTTTCTTGGCAGCAGAAAACAATTGCTTGTGTACTGTAAGCCCAGATTTACGCAACTGTCTTTCTGCCCTACAACGTTCCTGTCTATCTGCAAATCCTTTAATCGTATTTGTATTCTTTCTTTTATTTCAATGTCATAATTTTTATCGCCGGCTTTACAGAGTTTGTTGTTTTCCATTTCTATGTGTTTATCAAGCTCACCTAGTTTGGCTACATTATTCACCAGTTCACCTCTAATTGTCAGCAGTATCTTGTTCAACCTCATTATCTCCCTTATGGACAAGGGAGGGCCATTTATTGTTTTCATAGCTTCATCGGTAAATGAGGTTTCTTGTATTACCCTGTCTGCTATTTCTGACAGGCCTTTTACTTCCGTCATTTCAATTTCTTGTCCCGTTGGCAACCTTTTTTGCGCATCATGAAGAGCACTCTCAAGTTTGCTTGGTACCCTAGACACACCAAGGTAACGTTGCAATCCTGCGTCACCACCGACTTCAGTTTTGATTGTTTCAGAATCTAAACTTAGCACGGTTGTTTTTATGGGTTAGATGCACTTTTCCTTTGTCTGTATTTACAGATGAGTGCAGGTCGTTGTCAAGTTCAAACTGATTAGGATCTATCACGTCTTGGTGAACACCAACACGATCATAAAATGAGCTTACTTTCCTTAGTAAATGTTCTTGATGCAAACTAAAAGTATTTATTGTAATGTCCATTGTATTGTCACACATATCTTCCATATCATACCTTCAAATCTTCTCTCTGCCATTGTTGTATTTTTTATTAATAATTTTTTTGAATTAGCATAAATAAAATGACACAGTCCTATGGATCAAAGTTAGACCCGCACAGAAAACTACGTGAACATTAGGTGTTAAGGGTATTAGGCAATTAATTGTTATATCAAACAATCCTAGCACAATAGATCAAAACCAAGTTCTTACTGTCAAGTTTCCGAACCTAGGTCCCAGTGATGTTATTGTTCCTGCCTTACTTTTAATATTGAACTTTCATCAGAATCTGATGCAAACAGAACATTAGTTGGCAATTTTGGTAGAGCAATTATTAAGACTATTAAAGTTAAACTTGAAGGCAATGAAGTGTTTAGTTTAGATGATGCTGATGTTTTCTACTGCTACAAAGATCTGTGGCTCACTAAAGATCAAGAAGACCGTGTTTATCAAGGCATACAGTCTGATAACGTTGCCAAACTTAGAATTGATGCAGGCGACAAATCTACATCATCTGCCAAGGATGTTATATTAGCAGAAAAATATGGAAGTAGATTTTACATTCCACTTGAATTCAAAATCTTAACAGCACATTTGCCTTATTAACAAGGAGCACTGAATGATGTCTAAGTTTTGAACTAACTTTTAATGATTAACCAAAAGTTATCAGGTCATCTGACACAGACGCAACATACAAGATGTCAAACATTTCGCTAGAGTATGAAATTGTTACACATACTGAACTAGCTAGACTCATACAAAATCAGTACCAGACAAAACTTCCAATTTATTATGACCATGTGATAAGACACAGTACAATGCCCAAAGACAAAGGTGATACAATGTGGAACATCAACTTAAACATACCTGCTAAATCACTGAAAGGCATACTTATGTTGTTTGTTGAACCGAAAAAAAATCCATTCAAAAGGGAGTCAGAAACATTCTTTAATTCAAAGATTACACACTTATCCTGCACTATTGAAGGGCGCCCTACTCAAGTGTATGCTTCAGGCATGCTACCTTGCCAACACTAGGATGAGATCATAAGATATTTTGCAGGTGGAAGACTTGGACAAAAACCTGTAAACATGGCATGCAAAGATCTACATTTGTATGGCGTACACGTTGACTAATACCTGACAGACAAGTATGCACTTTGGCTAGACTTACCTAGTACAGATGACGACTACCTACACGGCTCAGGTCAAAGAATTGAGAATGGCTCTGATGGGATTACAATCTAGATATGAGCAAATCAAAAAGAGTTAATCATACGGAGCTTTAAGTATTTATTTGTATTTAATTTATGATGCACAACTACACATCGAAGAAAGCAGACTAAGTGGTACCATATATTAGAATTATATTTTGTTTTAAAATGAACTTGCTGACAATTGATCCTCACTGTGGTTTGTTTTGTGGTGCCACAGGCTGTGGAAAAAAACTAAATTTGTTCTTGACTTATTACAAACAAGATACAGCCATCATTTTGAAAACATTGTGATATTCTGTCCTACAATCAAACACAACAAAGCTTACCAGAACCTTTTATTTATTTGGACTGACAACATTTACTTGGTTGACCCTGAGAAAAAACTAAGTGACTACCTGCATTATTTTTACAGGCAATTTCAAGGGCAGCCAACTTTGTTATAATTGATGATTGCTCTGCAGAGAAAGACATTGTCAAAAAGAGAAACACTTTAGCAGAACTTGCCTTCTGTGGGTCATACATGCAAAAATCAATGTCTGGATTCTCACTCAAAAATATAATGCAGTACTAACAGATTTTCATGAGCAACTAAAGTTTATCTATTTCTTTTACTGTAAGGATCATCATAGCTTTGAAGACTGCCTCAGGGAAAACGATGTTATACCAAACAAGCACGAACGAGACGATATAAAAAACAAACTGAAATCAACTAAGCACAAAGGGTAATCTTAAAAACAGGTCAGCCAACTGGTTATGGATTAATAAATTAATTTATTCTTTTGTTTTGGTCATAAAAAAGACAGACAGACAAGATGATGTTACAGACTGCTTCAGGGATGTTCAACACTTTAAACAGTTAAAAACCCATTTTAAAACAACCTGACATAAGCTTCTCCGTACCAGCGGTGATATACATGACATATTGTATAACTTTGGAATTTACTAATGGGCGACTATATTTAGAGTGAAAGACTGTTGATTTTAAGATGCACACTTTCAAAGTTAATGATGCCAACTGTAACTGGTTTGAGACAGTGTGTAAACACATATTCAAACAAGTACAGTGGAGTCCAGTTAACACGAACTCGCTTAACACGAATTTCCGGTTAACACGAACCGTTTTTGCATTCCCGGCCGACGGCCTTCTTATTCTGTATTAAAATTTCACTGATAACACGAAATGCTTAACACGAAATTTCGCTTTACACGAAGCTGGTTTCTGTTCCCAACCAGGGCAATTTCACTATTATTCACCTGTTTAACACGAACACGGATTCCATTCACCGAAAACCAATTCAAGTGTCGCTCTCGCGCTGTAGTACACGACAGATCAGAGCGAACTCTAGTCTGTGATTGGCTGAATAGCCTTCGGTTGTTGTAATCCGTCTTCTCATTGGCTAGCGTTTCTGAACTGTATTCATGTTGTTTGCATCGTTCGTGTACCAACACAACGATGCAGGATTGTACTTCAGCCTGTGTTGCTTTTACCTGATGGATTGTAACTTTCTATGGATTTTACTTTAAATATGCGAGCTGAACACGTTTCCTTGTGTTTTCCTAGCGAGCTGAAGGTATGCATATAAAGTACGACCCTTATGATAATGTGTACTTTTAACCTCATACTCATTCACGCATACATCTCTTACACACTTTCTACTTGAGGGCCGTGATCAATTTTGAGGCCATATTGGTTAACACGAAATACGTTTAACACGAAGTGATTTTCCATGTCCCCAGAAATTCATGTTAAGCGGACTCCACTGTATGTAAACTGATGTTTATTTTGTAGGTATTACAGTCAATAAAGTGATATTACACATTAAGTAATTTTTTATTTATTATTTTGTTGGACAATAAAAAATGACCCACAACGTGCAAAGCTTGCACAATGTATTTCACACAACAAACTTGCCTATATCAAATGTTCACAATGTGTATGAATCAATAGAGAAATCTTTTACTGTAATAAGAGATAATCTTCTTGAGGGTAGTGTAAAGATTCAGGTTGTTGCTAAACTAGAATTCAATAAGGTAGATGGTGAAGTGTTAGTACCGTATATCTCAACGAGACAACCAACGAGACAACACACAGTTAACGCAAGAAGGGAACTTGAGAATGTGTTTAGAAACAAAATGTTGCCTGATTTTCTCGAAGCAATTGATAGAGCCAAAATGAAGGGGTCTGGATGGCATGAAGGGTATGTACATGAACTACAACTAAGGCAGTCAAGATATCATCCTATTTTAGGCAAATCATGGCTGCTACTACCAACAGAGGTTGCAAACAAAAAAGCTGTTGTTAATATTCAGAACAATGACAATCGCTGTTTTATGTGGTATGTGCTTGCCAAACTGCACTTTGTAAAATCAAAACCTGAACATGTATCCAACTACACCAACTTTGTAAATGAACTCAACTTGAATAGCATAGATTTTCCTGTTAAGGTGGAAGACATAAGCTTGTTTGAAGAACTAAATCCTGGCATTTCTGTGAATGTATATGTATGGGATACTGAGTCTGATAACAAGTTACAACCAATTAGAGTATCACCACTTGCCCCAACCTATGGACAGCCAGAAGATAAACATGTTGACCTGTTACTAATAAATAATGATGGTAACTTTCACTACACAATTATCAGAAATATGTCGCGGCTAATTCACGGACATTAAAAAAAAACACAAAGAGAAACAGGAAGTGTGTAAGAAATGTTTACTAAGGTTTTCCTCTATTAAGTTAGCACACAAACATGTTCAACATTGCAGGTCAGCTGATACCATTCAAACAATACTTAGGTACCCAGATCCTGGTAGCAAGGTATTTTTTTTAAATTATGGGAATCAGCAAAAGCTGCCGTTTGTAGTGTATGCTGATTTTGAATCACTGGTTGTACCATACGAGGGACCTGTTCCAGAAGCATTACCAAAGACTGTAAAATTAAGTGATCAAGTGATGTGCTCCTTCGGATACATTCTTGTTAGCTCAGACGGTGAGCATACAGAACCTGTTATCTACACAGGTGAAAATGCAGCAGGTGTGTTTTTAACAGAAATGAGACAACTGTACAGTAACGTAACAAAAGGATGAACTGAATTTTAATACAGCAGAGGTATGTTGGATTTGTAGTTCGTGACCACGATCACATAACTGTGCATTACAGGGGTGCTGCACATAACAATTGTAACTTGCTATTAAAAATAGATCCCAACACATACAAACTGCCTATCTTTTCCCACAATCTTGAAGGGTACGATTCACACATTATCATGCATGCTGTAGATGAGTCTTACAAAACATTTGTTGTATTGCCCAGACAAGTGAGAAGTACCTAACTTTTAGGTTAGACAACAAACTAGTGTTTTACGATTCCATGCAACATTTTTCCTCAAGACTTGCTAGTCTGGCAGAAGGACTGACAGTGTTTTCAATAACAAGTAAATACTTTGAGCCGGAGTTAATCAAGAAAGGTGTCTATCCCTATGATTACATTAATCACTGGGTTGTGTTTGAGGAAATATCTCTGCCTCCAAAAGATACATTTTATTCTAGACTAAATTGTAAAGGAATTTCTGACTCTGAATACAAACATGCTCTTGATGCTTGGCATAAATTAGGGTGTCAAACGATTGGTGACTACCACGACCAATACTTAAAAGCTGACTTTTGCTTGCTAGCAGACATATTTAAAAGTTATCATGAAAAAGGTCTGTTACACTACAGTCTTGACCCAGCTAGTTACTTAACTAGTCCTGGCATTACATGGGATGCATTTTTTAAATCCAGTAAGATACAAATAGACTTGCTCTCTGATCGCATGATGGTTGACATTGTGGCACATGGTTTGAGAGGGGGCATTAGTATAGCTGCAAATAATTATGCCAAAGCTAACAATAAATATCTTGACGACTGTGACCGTCAAGGTCATATATTCTGTACCTTGATGCTTTATGGATTTGCAATGACCAAGTTCGATCATGTACAGACCAGATCGCCACTCTCCGCATCATCGTGGAACAGTCTCTGGAGTGGAGCTCCCCGCTGTACGTCAACTTTGTGGATTATGAGAAAGCATTTGACAGTGTGGACCGAGAGACTCTGTGGAAACTCCTACGACACTACGGTGTACCCACAAAGCTCGTCCGCCTGATCAAGAGCAGCTATGATGGCATGACATGTCGCGTGATCCACGAAGGGCAGTTCACCAGAGAGCTCCAGGTCAGAACTGGTGTCAGGCAGGGGTGTCTGCTGTCTCCGTTCCTCTTCCTACTGGCCATAGACTGGGTCATGAAGATGACCACAGAGCACAGACGAAGTGGAATACAGTGGACACTGTGGACACAGCTTGACGACCTCGATTTTGCAGACGACTTGGCATTACTGTCCCACACTCATCAACAAATGCAGGACAAGACCACGAGGCTTGCTGACATCTCGTCCCAAGTGGGCCTCACCATTCACAAACAGAAAACAAAGACAATGAGGCTGAACACAACCAGGGAAGAACCAGTCTTGCTTGCTGGCACCCCGTTGGAGGAGGTGGAGTCCTTCACCTATCTCGGGAGCATCATAGACAAAAAAGGCGGCACTGATGCAGATGTCAGAGCACGAATCGGTAAAGCCAGAGCAGCCTTTCTCCAGTTGAAAAAAGTGTGGAGTTCCAGAGAGCTGTCACAACACACCAAAGTCCGGATTTTCAACTCCAATGTAAAAGCAGTTCTCCTATATGGAGCAGAGACATGGAGATTGACAAAAACCACAGTCAACAGAGTACAGACCTTCATGAACAGTTGCCTTAGAAGAATTTTGAAAATCCACTGGCCAGAGAAGATCAGCAACGTCAGACTCTGGGAGAGAACAGAGCAGATAACAGCAGAGAATGAAATTGGGCGAAGAAGATGGGGATGGATCGGTCACAGTCTGAGAAAGCCAGCTTCCAGTATCACTAGGCAGGCATTGTCATGGAACCCCCAGGGAAAGAGGAAAAGAGGTAGGCCGAGAAACTCCTGGCGTCGAGACCTCCAAGCAGACATCAAGAGACTGGGAACCACCTGGAGTAGAATCGAAGGAGAAGCACAGGACAGGAGTTGCTGGAGGTCTCTCGTCGACGGCCTATACCCGGGTAGGGGTGACAGGCGTAAGTAAGTAAGTAAGTAATGACCAAGTTATTGCCCTTAAACAACTTTAAGCTGCATGATTTGTCACAGTGTGATATAACACACTTAACAGACTGTATTATGACTCATGACAAAAACCATGAGAAAGGTTGGATCTTTGAAGTCAACCTGGAGCCATTAGCAGTTGAAAAAATGTTTTAGACAGGAAAAAAGAAGACACAAAACTTGTGCCAAATTTAAATGATAATTTAATTACATTTGTCATTATCGCCTCCTGCAGTTTTATATCAGGCATGGTTTAATACTTAAGAAAGTTCACAGAGGCATAGAATTTGATCAGTGTGCTTTTATGAAAGATTACATAATGAAGAACACTCATCTTCATGCAAGGGAAGGTCCCACTGCATTTGACAAAGACTTTTTTAAGCTTATGAACAATGCCTGTTTCGGCAAGACAATGGAAAATCCACCTCACCGTAAAGATGTGAGATTGGTTACGACTGAATCAGGTGCAAGTAAACTTACAGATAAGCCACAATACACAGGGTATAAAGAGTTTCATCAGTCATTGTATGCAGTGACACTCAAAAAAAGTTTGTTGATCTCAACAAGCCAGTATTCATTGGTATGGCAATACTTGAACTGTCAAAACTATTAATGCTTGAATTCTACTATGCTTATTTTAAACTGAAGTATCCTGACTGTCAGCTGTCATACACTGATACCGACTCCATGATCATAGACGTGCCTACTGAAGACTTTTATGAAGACATGAAAACAGAGTTGCATATATATGACACATTAAGGATCACCCACTTTACAGCACACAAAACAAAAAAGTGCCTGGGACATTTAAAGACGAACTGAATGGAGTGCCAATACTTGAGTACGTTGGACTGAGGTAAAAAATGTATTCCATACTGCACCAGAAAGGCAGTCAGTCTAAAGCAAAAGGTATTTAAAAAAAAAAAACAGTGATAAAAAATAAAGATATCTGTCATGAACACTATAAGCATTGATTGATTGATTGTACATTGCTTAACGTCCCGACAGCAACAAGGCTTTCTCAGGACGTGCCTGCACTGCTTGTGAAAAAAAAAAAAAAAACAGAATATTGAATGTATGTCGCCAGCCGGACCACTACGTTAAATAAACCTACAACATGGGGCCTAAATAAAGCCAAAACCATTTGGCAACACACATCCAACATCAAGAGCTACAGGCAGTGCAGACAGTAGGAAGAGTTTTAAAAAGGCAAATACAGATGAATGGACCTCGGGTAGACAGAAACACATGCCCCAGAATAGAAAGGAAAACCCACCCTGTGGGGCTGACCCGGGTGACCCTGGGAACTAAAAAGTACCTATAAGCAAGTTTTAGATGGAGAACTAATGCCTGATTATCCAAACAAGACACCGAGGTCAAACAAACATAATATTGAAATGATCACTACACATATGAAAGTCACTTGCTGTTGGTGACACAAAACAAGTGTTTCACACTAAGGAAAAGGCTTACACACCTGGGCATTACAAGCTTAAAGTTATTTTCCCCAGGATCAAGCATCTCAACACAGTCAGAAAACTGTCTGCAACAGATACTGCTGACAGTATGTGTATGGGTCCTTTGTGTACTATCTTAGAGCTTTATGGTGGAAGTACAATGCCAAATGTCAAAATTTATCATTTGAAAGGTGTATTGTTTTTGTACCCGAGTCGCAGATTTATCGTCCGCATGCCTAGTTTGACCTTTGATCCTTTACCCCTCGGAAACATGCAACGCATTCCATCATTGAAACAGAACATTGGTATTTATACCCACTTTCTGCACTGCAGTCAATTTCACATCTCACACATCGAAGTCTACGTAAATAAAAGCATCATTGGAAACGACAAATGCACCATCGCAGCAGAAACACTACCTCTCTGAATTGAGCAAATGCGAGCCCGTGGCACATAGACAAAAACATGTTACGACCAGCTATGCCGTACAACTTCGACTCACACCGTAGTTTTCAGATCATTCTTTGCAGCATAAAATGTGATAACTAGCTCATAACTATATGATAAAACAGGTTTAAAATCTTGCGAAATCAGTAAGAGATAAATTCTACTGAATATCATGAATTCTGAAAATCACTAGCGCTCGCGGAACTATAGGAAGATCGACAAAGACCCGACGTAGATTACTCACCGATTCAGCAGGAAAAGGACACGTTGCCACATGTCCATATTCCCTTGTCCGATGTCAGTTCTACTTAAGGGTATCTTGTCTCTCTTCCTCTTTCTTCTCTTCAATTCTGAGTCTGTCATTGTCGGCGCGAGTCGATCATACTTTCTTTTCTTCACTGGTTCATCCGCCATCTTGTCTCCGATTGGTTATAATTATGCAGATGACCTAAGGTCGTATAGAATAGTTATAACGTCAGCTACCATCGCCTATCAGAAGCAATCTTTTGACGGTGTTCAGTCACAAGATTCCGGTGGGTTTTTTTCACTTTAGACGGACGAAAGAAAGCATTTGGTGGGACAATAGGGTGGTCACTGTCTAAGTGGGTATGTATACTGAAGCCCAGTAAAAGCTTTTTGTGAATTGAAGCCTTCAAAAAGTTCGCTTGTGCACCTTTAAGTTATCTGAAGACATTTATGATAAACTGATTGATAGTTAGTTATTGGGGTTTAACGCCAAGCAGGCGACTAAGGCCATCTCACGGCAGATAAACTGATTGATGAATAGTTAAAAATGAGTAACAGTGTCTGTTGGAACAATCTGTAATTCTTCTCTGACAAATGCCCTCTAAGGAGCAGGTGCATACAAGTAGTAAATTGATGGGTTGCCAGGAACTATTTTTTTTACATTGTAAACAAATGTAGACCATATTGAATTAGTCGCCCTACGTTTGGTATCATTCTCTGCCTCACTGGGTTGGTATAGATATCTCACCTGCTTCATAAACAAACTTGTGTCAGGTGTTTTTAGCATTGTTGTTGGCGCAAGCGGATGTAGTGGTATTGTTTTTAATTTAATAGCATCAACAGGTTTGAGGTGACCCTCATTATTCATTGCTTTTAGCACCAAAGGTAATCTTTTAACCCACTCAGTGTGACGTCTGTCAAGCATGAGTTCCTTAGAATACTGATAACTGAAAAGTCTCTCTGATAAGTGTTAAAATTTTCAACAATTGCCTGTGACCTGTGGACACCCTGTATTCCTCGCTGCACTAGCATGCCATGCTTTGCAAATAATTGATTACCTGCACCTTTGAATTCACCTCCATGGTCAACTTGCACAAACCTAGGGTATTTCAGAGGACCACAGCTATAAATCATTGATAATGCTGCCACCACAGTACTAGCATTTTTGTCAGAGGTTGGGCATCCTTGAATCGTGATGCAATGTTGACAACAGTCAGTGCATACTTGTATCGCTTTTTTCTTATAGTATCAGGTGGAAGAAATAAGTGTGTGTGTGTGCCATTTGGTGTGTGTCATTAGGGGCGGTGTTTTCATAGTGTGGTCTTCTTATTTGTCTTGGAGTGGGCAAATATATCTGCCATATAGCTTGCCTTTGCAAGCAGCAACCACTGTTTTACTTGCTTGAGCGTAATATCATTTGCAGCGGCAGTCAATTTTTCTATTGCAGTTTTAAGTTTTCAGTGGCCAATTGGGGAGTAATATATTTTTTTATAGTTTAGCTTCAATGCTTGCCATTTCTTCTAGCAAGAAAAACTCCTGTGAAATAAATAAATGTCATGCATACTAAAACGAACATAATGTCTCCATTTTTTGTTGCTGAATAGGCTAATAGTAACTGCTAAATTTTGGTTGTGGTATGCTCACATCTTCACCAGTAACAAGGTAGTATTCTTTAATAGCATCATCAGCATTTGAAAATGTATGCTGCGCGTGACCTTCCAGTCTAAGTTTTTCGTTGATGAAATCAAGTCTTTCTATTCTTTTTTTTTTTCCCCCTCATAATCCTGTTCCGCTTGAGCCAGTTTCTCTGCTGCTTCTTTGTGACATCTCATTTCTTCAGCACTCTCTTCCTTAATCACTTTTGAAAAGAGATAATTTGATCCACTGAAAGCAAGTGCATTAATAACAGCACCGCCAAAGATAACAGCTAATGTTGCCATATTTTTTATTTACTTAGATATATTTTCTGGAATAATTCTTTGCTTAACAAGAAAGTCTTTTGTTGCAATCAATGCTGTGATACTTGCAACTAGCTTGGCACTGTCCTCACAATCTAGTCTGCCTAGGTCTGCAGGTCGCATTTTCATAAGACTGCGTCCTAGCATAGTGTAAGTGACCGTAAGTCCACTCAGAATGGCAGAGTGATAAACAAGATTCATTAGGTTCTTTGTGTTGCTCATTTTCTTATGACACAAAAATTTAAATAATAAATTTAATCACTGCATGTAAAATGGATCAGAATCTTTTGGTGCTGCTGTTAGTGTGGGGGGTTCTTGCTTGGCTTTTTGTGTTTCTGGATTTTTGGACACTGTTTGAGTTTGTGGCTTGTATTTTTTCCATAATGTGTAACCTACTTAGCCAAATCCTACAACAAATCCACCAATAAAGTACTCACAAACCAGATAGGTGAGGCTAGCGCTGGCAGAATTGTACTGTGGGAATACAGGGTATTTACCTGACCACATATAGTAATGCACCTTCGTGTTTGTGTATGTATGTTTCCCTTGTCTACTTCCTAAGTTCCGGAGAAAGACATGGGTTATATAAGAGACCTGATGCATCTTATTTGAAGATGCAAATGATCGTCTTATTCTATACCTGCGTATTTCTCTGTGGGCTGGCGATTGGGTGCCTGATAGGCGGGGGCAGGGGATCTAACTGTTGTCCAGCGCTGAGTAATTCCCCTTGGTTTGTTGCACCAATAAAGTATTTAGTTATTTCAGGTTTTTTAAGCTTTTGTGTGATAGGCTCACTTTGTTCTTGTGGCGGTGGTGGTGCTGTTGGCGGTGGTGGTGTTAAATCAGTTATTGACTGTAGTTGTAACTTGTTTTGTCTGTTCCACTCAACTAATTTTGTTCCCGCTTCAACTCTTCCAGGACTCTTGGCTTTCATTACTGAAGGTTGTATGGTCGTCTGATTGTCCTCCATTTTCTTCTGTTTTAAAATTTATTTTTGAAAAATCAACATGACTCCCTGTAATCAGTAATGCTACAGCAGGGGCTAGGTACATTCCAAACTTGTAAAACATTACACATGATAATTTACCGATTGAACTTGAAACAATGGGGTTGTTTTTAAGGTCATGAGATCATGGCTTGACTTCGCGAACGAAGATTCTATAGGGCTTGCCCACGTCATCTGCAGGCATTTTCGTGACTGCGGAGGCCAATCTGGGACAGGCAGATTCGACCGCAGTGGCTGCAGGGGAAGGTCTGGTCAGGGTTCTGAGTTACGACAACTCTGTTTTTCTCCTGAGCCGCTTGTCCTTCAGGTTAGCTCTGTGAGAGTCCTCAAAAGAGACGGCTGCCTTGTGAATGGTGGAGCGCCAGGTGTCACGGTCTGTAGCAAGCGAAGACCACTGGCAGTGGTCGATTTGGCAGGCACTAAGTGACTTCTTGAGACCGTCTTTGTAAGTGATCTTGGGTAGGCGATGATCCTCCATCCTGGAGACGTGCCTCGCCCAGCGAAGCTGTGTCCGCAGCAGCAAAGCCTCGATGCTCAAAGTTTCCGCCTGTTCAAAGACCTCAACGTTGGTGACATAGTCACTCCAGTGAATGCTGAGGATGGTACGCAGGCAGCACTGGTGAAAGCGTTCGAGGAGTCGTAGTTGGCTGCGGTAGAGGGCCCAGGACTCGGAACCGTACAGCAGGGTGGTGAGGACGACAGCTCTGTACACGCTGATCTTGGTGCCTTTTTTCAGCTGTTGATTGTGCCACACCTGCTTGAATAGTCGCCTGAAAGCACTGTTCGCTTTTGCCAGCCTGTTGTCCAGCTCCTTGTCCAGCTTGGCGTCTGACGTGATGATGCAGCCAAGGTAGGTAAACTGGTGTACAGACTTCAGTTCGGACTCGCCGATGGTGATGTGGGGAGGGCGATGCTCTTCCTTGGGTGCTGGCTGATGAAGGACCTCTGTCTTTTTCAGACTGACCTCAAGTCCAAAGAGCTGGGCGGCATCTGCGAAGCAGGACGTAATGCGCTGCAAGGCTCTCTCTGTGTGTGCAACGAGGGCAGCGTCATCAGCAAAGAGCAGCTCATGAATCAGTTGGTCTAGGGTTTTCGTGTGGGCCTGCAGTCATCTGAGGTTGAACAGGCTGCCATCGAGACGATACCTGATGTACACTGCGTCGCCATCGTCGAGGTCCACTGTGGCCTGCTTCAACATCATGCTGAAGAAGATGGTGAAGAGGGTCGGTGCCAGCATGCAGCCTTGCTTCACGCTGTTGCGAATGGAGAATGGTTCTGAGAGGTCACTGTTTAGTCTGACCTGGCCTTGCTGGTCCTCGTGGAGCTGGACGATCATGTTGAGGAACTTTGGGGGACAGCCTAGTCGCTCCAGGATCTGCCACATACCTTGCCTGCTCACAGTGTCAAACGCTTTTGTTAGGTCGACAAACGTTACGTACAGCCCTTTGTTCTGCTCGCGGCACTTCTCCTGAAGCTGTCTCAGCACAAAGACCATGTCGGTGGTACTCCTGTTGGCTCTGAAGCCACACTGGCCCTCTGGGAGGTGGTCTTCAGCGATGGCAGGTACCAGCCGATTCAGGAGCAACCTTGCGAGAATTTTCCCGGCAATGGACAGCAGGGTAATTCCACGATAATTAGAGCAGGCAGACTTCTCTCCTTTGTTCTTGTACAGGGTGATGATGACTGCATCACGGAGATCCTTTGGTAGTGTTCCTTTTTCCCAGCAGCAGAGAAAGAGGTCGTGGAGCTTGTTGTGCAGTGCTGGGCCTCCATGTTTCCATATCTCTGGCGGGATTCCGTCAATGCCTGCTGCTTTGCCACTCTTGAGCTGGTGGATGGCTGTGAGGGTCTCTTCGGCAGTGGGCGGTTCGTCCAATTCAACCTTTAGTGGAAGGTGTGGGATTTGGAGAATGACTGTTTCTTGAACAGCGTGCTCAGCGCCGAAGAGGTCCTGAACGTATTCCGACCAGCGGTTCTAGATGGAGGTATTATCTGTGAGGAGTGCCTGTCTATCAGCGCTTCGCAGGGGACTTTGTACCAGGTGCCTAGGGCCATACACTGCTTTCAGTGCTTCGTAGAAGCCCTTGTAGTCACCGTTGTCAGCGCAGAGCTCGGTCCTCTGTGCGAGTCTGGACCACCACTCGTTCTGGAGTTCTCTAAGCTTGAGCTGGAGACTGCTGCAGATGAGGCGGAAGGCAGACTTCTTCACAGGGCAGGAAGGCTGGGCTAGGTGGGCCTGGTGGGCGGCTCCTTTTTTTTTTTTTTTAGAGTTCCTGGATCTCTACGTCGTTTTTGTCAAACCAGTCTTTGTTCCTCTTTCTAGCAAAGCCCAAGACTTCCACAGAAGATTTTACAATAGCAGTTTTCAGTTGTTCCCAGAGTGTTTCAGGGGAGGAGTCTGCTGGATCAACTGTGTCTTTGAGCATGCGCTGTAAATCGGCCTGAAGGGCAGCTTTCTTGTCGTCACGCTGAAGGCTGGCAACATCAAGCTTTTTCTTGGGGGGGGGGCCCCTTTCTTGGGTTTCAGCTTGAGGCGGAGCCTGAGTTTGCAGCGAACAAGGCAGTGGTCAGTGTGGCACTCTGCGCTGGGCATCACTCTGGTGAGGAGAACGTCACTGCGGTCCCTCTGACGCACTAGGACATAGTTGATAAGGTGCCAGTGCTTGGAGCAAGGATGCATCCAGGTGGTCTTTCGACAGTCCTTTTGCTGGAAAGTAGTGTTGGTGATGACAAGTTGCTGCTCTGCACAGAGCTCCAACGGTAGGCGACCATTGTCATTGCAGTTCCCAATGCCATGCTTGCCGAGGACTCCTTTCCAGGCTTCAGAGTCTTGGCCCACTCTGGCGTTGAAGTCGCCAAGGATGATGACTTTGTCGTCTGCAGGGGTACTCTGCAGGAGGCTGCGCAGGTCAGAGTAGAACTTGTCTTGGCACTGCCAGGAGGATTGGGGAGTACACACTGAGAAGGGTGACGTATTGCTGGTGTCTCAGTGGGAGGTGCATGGACATGATGCGGTCGGAGTGACCCGTTGGTAGGTTTTCCAACTTAGTTGCAATGGGGGTCTTCACCATGAAGCCCACGCCTGAGAGCCGTCTTTCTGATGCAGGCCTGCCTGACCAGTAGAGGGTGTAGCCAGCGCCAAGTTCTTGGAGGCTGCCTTCCTCCGGGAGGCGTACTTCACTGAGCGCGGCGATGTCGATGTTTAACCTCCGCAATTCATGGGCAATGAGGGCGGAGCGACGCTCAGGGCGTCCGCTGTCTGCTGTGTTGAGCATGGTTCGTATGTTCCAGCATGCTACGTTGAGTCCGGTCGTGGTCGTCATGAGAGTGGATCCGTTGTTTTTTCTTGTTTTCTGACCGCATGAGAAGATGCCCGTTGACCGCGGCTAGCCAACTGGGGTTACAAGGGGGATGAGCTTTGGTTAGGCCACCTTTTCTAGGCCCCTCTCCGTGTGGAGCAAGCAGTGCTGTCCCTAGAGAAGGCTGCTTGGTCGTTCAGGGTGTGCCGAGTGACGTTGTCATCCCCAGGTCAACATCAGGCGACCAATATCCTGAACCGCCTGCATGCAGGTTTGAGACTGCGGCTTCCAGTGACATCTTTCACCTGTCGTTTTGCCCCTTGCCCATCGCTACAGGACTTGGAAAGTTCAGTGTCATAGTCCGTGGGCGTTTCCTAAAGCTTGCGCGGTGGAGCTTTTTGGTGGAGTGCAGTGTGCGCAGTACTGGCCCCACGCTTTAAACCCTTGGTTCGTTTGCCATGGCCTAGCAAGCTGGGATGGTGGCATCGAGGTCCTCAGGTCGTAGGTTTTATATCAGCCTGTCCTTGTCTTAGTCTCTGGCTCAAAAGCCTTCCTCGGAGACACGGGGGCTTTGATGTCAGGGGTTTCCTCCCTTAGCCTTTCCGCAGCCAAGCGGCCAGGCCTACAAGGCAGCAGGGGACTCGTGGGGGCCGGGGTCGTCTATGTCCCATGCAGATGTGAACATCTGCCCACTGCCCAGACGGTGACACTTACCAGAGGAGAAAAATCCAATGCCGGAACCCGGTATTGAACCTCGCACCTTTGGTATTGGAGGCAGACGCCTTAACCACTGCGCCACTTCCCCGTCTATGGTCATGAGATAGACTGTCAGTATTGACAGGCAAAAAGTGACTAACTGCTTTCATGTACAGGCATACCAGTGATTAGGTTGAGTCTTGCAGTCAATAAGTCATATGACCGGAGGAACATAAAATCAATAGGTCATTTTGATAATCAATAGGTCAACAAAAAAATCACGTTTTGGCATTTTTGATTTTGAAATATCAGAAGCAAAAAAACGGATGTTGTCGGCATAGACAAAAGTAGTGTACAATGAACGAAGAGAATACACTTGCATATAACGAACACCCTCTTTTAACGAACTAATTTCATCCTCCCAACAGTGGTTTGCTCGGTCAACCCTGTAGCCTGTTCAGTAGGCACAGCGGAATTGCGTTGCTTTATGAGCCACCAATCATAATCGAGAAAAGGTTGAAATTGATTGGGTGCTTGCAAAGCGAAGCGCAGCCGCTGCATCTACTGAACGGGCTGCTCAGTGTCAAGTTATCCACTGCGGTGTACAGTTCTACCTCAATCACACGTGCCGTTTGTGGGCATGGTCTCAGTAGTAGTCTGCTCAATTGTCAAACTTGTCAACACATCTTTGTAACTGGGCCCGCAGACACTCACTGTTTACGTTTTCGTGGTGCTTGCCTGCCATTTGGTTACAGTCAAGGCTGTTTTCAGTTAGACTCAGTTTGAGAAACATGAGCATGAATGGCACCAGTCAGAGGCGTAGATTTCATGAACCCGCGGGCAGAGAGGACCCATGAGGATCTGTGCCTCTTGCTGTGGAGTATAATCGTTACTTAGTCCGCATCTACTTCCTCAGTTTGAGTAACACTATCAGATAAAATCTCGAGCAATATGCATAGATTCTCATAACGACCCTTAGGTGGTGAGGACTTTTGAACGTCTATGCCTCTTGCAGACTTTAGAAACTCACTCTTGCACTGGTTACATTCATCACTCAGCCAACTATAGGTGTTATACTTGGTGTATAAACTCACTCTTGCACTGGTTACATTCATCACTCAGCCAACTATAGGTGTTATACTTGGTGTATAAAATACCAAACGCAAGTATATTTGGCAATTTCGGATTTTTATTTATTTTTTGCTATTTTGCAATCTAATGTAATCAGGTTTCCGTTTCAATGATTTCCATTACATATAATATGCTTTTTTCAGTAAACATATGCAAGCACTAAATTACTGTGCTACAGTGAAGAGCACAATGGTTTTCAGCAACAAGAACCAGTTTTCTGGCAGTAATGATTTAAGCTTTAGTGTCCAGGACACCAACCATAACACATTTTTTTGTCAAATTGTCATAGACACCCCCTCCCTCTACCCTCTCCTAGAAAACAACAAACAAAGCAAAAAACAGATTGTGGTTGTCAGTATACAAGTAATTACCTGATGTGGACTTCAACTACAAGACGCGAACAAGCAAGATCGAGTTACTGATTGTGTAACCATGAAATAAGAACGACGGTTTTATGTGTGAGCACGAGAGACCACTGGTACATCAATTACAACATCTTACATTACAACATTTTGGACATCATGTAAAAATACCCATATCTCTGCAAAAATTATGAGCCGGCAGCACTGACAACAGTAAAGCCATTCCTTTGCTTCTATGCACATCTATTATGAATATGTGAACTGCTGAACTGCGTGAAAAAACTGGCTACAGACATATGGACCCCTGCGCCACCCTCAGTCCAAGGAAAAACAAAAACGTCAATGAGACCAACAAGAGACCTAAAGTTAATGCAGCCTGGGGACTGATGAGGATGTATGCCTCTTACAGGCGGATAGCGTTTTGCTTCATGTTAGACTGTGTACATAGTCAGGGCCCATGCTTGCAGTATTGTTTACATTTGTTGGAGAGAGGGGGCAAGTGTCACCCATCACTGTTGGCGGCTGGCCTCCTACCTCCCTAATTTTTAGGATGCACTCTGTTCATTATAGGCCTACAGTGCACTAGAGCATCAGCTAGCTGGCCATCTCTCATTCTCGTACACGCCAACTAACTCGGCGCGGGTCTCAATGACTGTCTAAAAAATGAATAAGTCATATGACTGGCGCACTGAGAGAGCAAT
Organism: Semisulcospira habei; assembly: GCA_036245525.1. Classification (NCBI taxonomy): domain Eukaryota; kingdom Metazoa; phylum Mollusca; class Gastropoda; family Semisulcospiridae; genus Semisulcospira; species Semisulcospira habei. The sequence goes on along the minus strand of BTPG01000003.1, from coordinate 126,750,231 downwards.
GCGTCATTTCAAATTCGTATGCGTCAATGATCGATGACTGATGAGCATCCTATACGCTGGCATACAAGAGATTGTCCTAAGTCACGGGTCATTAGTGAACCAAAGTAATTTTCATATTTCACGTGTAGTTTTATCATGTCCTGAGCGGCGAGTAATTCAATTTCTTCATTTGTGTACTTTTTCCCAAGGTACACATTTTATTTTCCAGAAACAACTACAGCGAGAAGCCGTTCTTTCTGTGATTCTAATTCTTTGTTCTCTACAGCACATATATCACTCAGAAGAAGAAGTTTGTCCGATTCATTTTATACAGTAATAAAAAATAAAATGAATTAATAATTCTAGAATTCTCTGTGTTAATTTAACTGTGACAGAGAAGGGATTAACCTGGGAAAAAATGGCAAAAGCCCGCTTTGTTGCCTGTTTCCACTCCCTCTCTCACAGAGGAGGTTATAACCTAGGTTGTGCGCACAATTCACCTCCCCCAAGAAAGCTTTGTGGTGTGGTCTGGCCATTATGGTGTTCATCACACCCCAGATGTTAACCCAAATAACTAACTAACACCCCGGATGGGAAACTCACTCCACCGAAGAGTCGAAACAAAAGTGTGGAGAGGCCCAGAGGTGATGCAAACCGCAAAACAGGCAAGGAGAGTTACAACCTAGGTTTTGCATGCAACTCACTCTCCTTGCTTAGATCGGGAGCCAAACCACTAAGCCATTTCACGGACCAAGCGAAGCCATAACAATTTGTGTACTTAAGTGTCAACAGCGGTGTTGCATAATATGGCGCAGGTGCACAATGCGGTCTGCTGTCTAGCAGTAGCGTGTGGGCGTATTGGTCTTTTGAAGCTATAATTAATCTCTCAATGGTGTTGAGACAGGGTTTTGTGAGAGTTGTAGGAGGTAATGTCTAACAAAAACATGATTTAGACATCGATGTGAGAATTTGGGATGATTCTTAAGGCCAGACACGGTACCCCAAAAAGTCATTTTAGGTGTTCCTTAGTGTTTTTGGGTTGAGTGGATTTTTGGGTTGTTTGAACCCCTTAGAACCCGGCCACAACCATAAAATATGCAAAAATACCTTTTTTTGCTGTAGAAAAATAAATAAAGTGAAGCATCTGCTCAATTTTTCAAGCGTTCACGACGTCTTTTGCTAAAAAACATCGAATGTTTGGACCCTGACTACACCGCTTTGCAAGCAATGAACGCCGCCATGTTTGGGTCCATTCAAACCGGTTCCGTTTCTACTTTCCCATCCACAAACCAGTTGAAGGCTACAAAGGCTCTATAAATAGCTATTGGCGTGAAACTGACGTCACGAACGACCGGAGATTTCCTTGTACGGATGCTATGCTAATGAGATAATACTATTTTGCAAAACCGACCAATGAGCAGAGCACGCCGAGTGTTCCGGGCGACTTCAGGTTTTTCCGGCCAGGCTCCGGGCGGCTTCGGGTTTTCCGACCGTCCCACAATGCACCATTATGCATGGCGTACAACTCGATCAAAATACGAGAATCGCTACTTCACATCACGCATTTTCTACGTTTTACATCCCTTCAGCAGTTATTTCACAAAGTCCATCAGTTGTAATCGTTGGAAATGTCTCCAATGGCTTCGAAGAAGTTGCGTGGTGCTCAGCTAGCAGCTGCGATGTTGAACAGACGAAGAGAGATGTGTTCGAGCAGACGAACCCAAGTGAAGATAGAGAGAACGAAAACATTCCTAAGCCTCATAATGTAAACGCTGATGGGACGGTAGATGAAAGATGCTCGCGACGTTGGAATTGGTCAGTAAATGAAAAAAAAAATTGGTTTTACACATCGCTCAGGTGTATCTGAAATGGCAAAGTACAGCACACACTTTGTGCACCTGACAGTTTCCTTTGACATTTTACCTGCAGAAACTTCATCAGTGTGCATATATCCAAGACTGAGAAAACTTTTGCTTTTCATTTTCTCATGCGAAATATGTTTACACTGCATAATTCACATATTGATGACTATAAAGCTGAATTATGACAAAGTAAAGGTTGATGTTTACCTTATTCTCTGTTTTTCTCATTTTCACTTTTTTTCATCTTTTATTGAATAGATCTCATAAACCTGAATAGGCACAGCATTCAAACTTTGCAGTTATGATTGTTATTCACTTTGCTGCATTTTGTCAGAAGGATTTTGTGATTGCACAAGGGGGAAAAAAGTTGTGGCTATTCAATTCCCCAAAATCGACATTTTTCCTCTTTCAGCTCATGTAGCGTATTTCATCATTAATAACTTTTTTCCCAACAGCTTCAGAATAAAATCCTTCTGAAAAATGTAGTTGTTTTGACAAAGAATCACCAGAAAAAAAGAACTTTGTTTCTAAGTTTGATAGTGTTTGAGATCTATTGCTTTGAATTTGTACTAAAATGTGTATACGGTGGCCATCTTGGTTGGTTTCCAGGGCAACGGGGAGTCGTACACACCCAAAAACCACTTTTTTGGTCTCAGCTCACCAAACCCTATCAAAATACATCAACAGTTTAAAACAGATTCTAGACAGACAAAAGCTCATATTTGGGGTGTAGTGTCTGGCCTTAAGAGCCCCGCTATTTCTATCTCTTCTTGTAATCATAATAATTCATTGCTCTGAAATTGTGATTTGTGAGCTCCATAACTCGGCTTCAAACATGCTTGGTCAGTGACTTCAAGTGCATATTTCTGGAAATCTATGCAACTTTGAAACTTTATTTTTTGCGTCAAAACTTGCAAAATGCTACTCTTTTATTATGTATTTTAGTTTTTTACGTCATGTGACCACAAGCCTGGATTATACGGACTTCAGGAACACTCCTTGTACGTCTCCCCTGAAGGAGCACAGTGACCACATGTCAAGATTTTCTCAAAGAAAGAAGTGACCATGTGCTTCCCAGTGCTCCTACTTCTTCTAAAGTCAGCTGGATAGGGGTCACGTGGAAATTAACACCACTGACGAATGTTGCTTCATCTCACAGTCAAACTGATAAATCCATGTTTTATCCCCAGTGATGATTCCCCATGTAGATTTCCAGCTTCCACTCGTGAAAATTTCTAACATTGACTGGCACCATTTCACCCAATCCCTCTCTTGTTCATCTGTTAGAATATGTAAATAATAATAATAATTACGGTATTTATAATGCGCTTATCTTATAATAATTATAACTCTAAGCGCGCACTCACAACTCGCGCACGCATGCACACACTTTAGACAACGACTCACGTACCACAAATAGTGAAATACATTACGACAGTCTGCTTAGGGTGGACCCCACCCGGTCTGCCCTGGGGGACTTGGGTGGGGTTAACTACTTTTTAGTTCCCAGGGTCACCCTGGTCAGCCCCACAGGGTGGGTTTTCCTCTCTATTCTGGGGCATGTGTTTCTGTCTACCCTTTGTCCATTCACCTGTATTTGCCTTTTTAAAACTCTCCCTACTGTCTGCACTGCCTGTATCTCTTGATATTGGATGTGTGTTGCTAAATGGTCTTAGCTTTATTTATGCCCCATGTGTTAGGTTTATTTAATGTATTGGACCGGCTGGCGACATAATTCAATGTTATGTTTAGGTTTTTTTTCACAAGCAGTGCAGGAACGTCCTGAGAAAGTCTTGTTGCTGTCGGGACGTTAAGCAATGTATAATCAATCAATCAATCTGCTTAGGGTGGGGAGTGTGGTGGTATAGTGCTAGAACTGTTGAAAGAGGTGAGTTTTGAGTCGGAGAGGGAGATGGGGGTGCTGTTGAGTTGAAGGTGGAGGGAGGGAGGGAGCTGGGAAAGTTTCTGGCGAGTGCCTACCAGCATGGCTTCCATTTTGTCGTCATTCAGTTTAAGCTTGTTTGCTGTCATCCAGTTTTTCACGTCTTCGTAGCAGTCAGCTGTGCGAGTCAGTAGTGACTGAGTGTTGTCGAGTTTGTCTTTGTCTAGTAGTTGTGAGTCGTCAGCGTAGAGGTGGTGGTGTATGTGGTGAGACTGGATGATGTTGGACAGGGGAGAGGTGTAGAGTGTGAAAAGGACCGGGCCCAGCACAGACCCCTGTGGAACTCCGCAGGAGAGCGTGACTGGGTTGGAGGAGACGCCGTCGATGGTGACGGACTGCTGTCTGTCGGAGAGGTAGGAGAGAAACCAGGAGTGGGCAGAGTCAGTGATGCCAAAGGAGTGGTGAAGGCGGTGGAGGAGGATAGAGTGGTCTATAGTGTCGAAGGCGGCAGAGAGGTCGAGTACCGTAAGAAGGGAGATGTTGTCGGAGTCGGTGGAGAGAAGCAGGTCGTTTAAGATATGCAGAAGGGCTGTTTCAGTACTGTGATATTTGCGATAGGCAGACTAGAAGGGACTGAGGAGGTTGTTGTCGGCGAGGTGGAGGTCTGCTGGTTGAGAACGACCTCAAGAAGCTTGGACAGGAAAAAGAGATTGGAGACTGGGCGATAGTTTTTTAGTTCGTTTGGGTTGAGGTTGTGTTTTTTTAGGAGAGGACGGACGATGGCGGACTTGAAGATATCAGGGATGGAGCCGTTCTCTAGAGATGTGTTGATGATGTCGGTAATGAATGGCAGAAGTTTTGGAAGGCCGTCCCGGTAGAGAGAAGCTGGGAGAGGGTCTAGTTCACAGGTTTTGAGAGGCATGGACTTTATGGTCTTGAGGACTTCGTCCTGAGAGACGGGCCAGAAGGACAAGAGGGGGTGCAGGAAAAGGGGGTGTCGGGAGGGCAAGGCGGAGAAGGCAGAGTGTCGAGTGTGTTGCGCAGAGTTTGGATTTTGTCGGAAAAATAGGTGGAAAAAGCGGACGGGAGTTCTTTTTTGCTGTGTGTGTTGGGGAGAGGAGAGTCTTTAGAAATGCCTAGGAGTGTGTTCATGGTAGCGTAGAGGGTTTTGGACGAAGTGGATTCCAGGATTTTGTTTTGAAGGTGTTTACGTTTGGAGTCAGAGATCATTCTGCAGACTTTGGATCTAGTTGTTTGGAAGATCTGTCTGTGAACGGTAAGGTCAGATGAGCGCCAGCGGCGTTCGCTTGTTGGCGCTCCCGCTTGGCCTCAGCTATGTCGTCAGTGAGCCAGGGGGAGGGGGGTCAGTTGGGTATGGAGCAGGTGGTGACAGGTGCATGGGTGTCAAGAAGTTTTCAAAGGGAGGAATCGAAATGGGATGCAAGATCAGGAGAGGAGGCGGGGTCCAGGAGAAGGTCGACAGCTTCGTCGAAGAAGCCCTCTCGGTTGACAGATTTTATTTTGCAGCAAGAGACAAGGAGCTTGATCTTTTTCGGGGGAGGTTGGTTGAGGGAGACGAGAATAGCGAGGTGGTCAGAGGGAAGCACAGAGGAGGTGTCAGAGTCGAGAAAGAGTTGATCGGAGGTGCAGGTGATGATCCAGTCGAGGGTGTGGCCGAGTCGGTGGGTGGGTTTGGTGATGTGTTGTGTAAGATTGTGGTTTGAAAGTGATGTGCAAAGGCGTTTTGTGTCAGGGTGGTCGGGTTTGTCAGAGTGGAAGTTAAAGTCGCCAAGAAGAATGTGTTTTCCGGGTCGTGTGCTGTAGTGGTTGAGGAGGTCAAACTCGGTGAGGAACATGGAGTTTGTGAGTTTGTTTTGAGAGCTTGGAGGGGGGCGATAGATACATGAGAAGATGAGGGACTGGCCAGCGAGTGTTGCTACGGCCTCGACAGATTCAAAGGAGGGATGAGCAAAATGTAGAGACTGAGAGAAGGAGAGGTGAGCGGAGAGACAGTCCCTGTAGATGATGGCAATGCCACCCCCTCTGGAAGCGCGCGGGAAGGAGGCCAGGCGGTAGCCACTCGGAGTGACGCTGGCGATGATGGGTTCATCGCCAGCTGAGCGGAGCCACGTTTCGGTGATCACGACAACATCTAGGTCATTGTCTAGAATGAAATCTGAAATCACGTCCGCTTTGCCATCTTTGCAGACTGCATTGAACAGACACAGTTTTAGGTTGGGTGAGACAGAAGAGGAAGACGAAGAAGAAACGGACGAAGAAGAGGACAGAGGAGGGTGGGGAGGGGGAAAAGAGGATGGAGGGGGGAAAGATGAGGGAGGGGGGGAGTGGGGAGGAGGAAAAGATGGGGAAGGAGAACCGGGCAAGAAAGAGGATGCGAGAGGAGGGTGAGGGGGGAAAGGGGGAGGAAGGAGGGTAGTAAAAGATGAGGAAGAGCGAGGGGGAGGGTGAAGGGGAGGAGAAAGGGGGATGAGGGGACGAGGAGGAAAAAGCAGGCGGAGGAGGAGGGGGTGAGGGGAGGCAGGGGGAGGAGGGTGGGGTGAGGGGAGGCAGGGGGAGGAGGGTGGGGGAGGAGGTGGCCGAGGAGAGCAGGGAGCGGTAGGTGAGGAAGACAGGAGAAGAAATTCAATTCAATTCAAATACTTTATTGTGTCAGTCTAGCCGACAAATTTTCTTTCGTTGGGATCACATGCACGCGTACGGTTTTAGCCACATTATAACAATGGTGAAAAAAAAAAAGAAAAAAACATGACCACAGTGTACATTGTTAGTGGTATAGGAGTGAGTCTGTCACTTGCAAGATGCCACTGCGACATCTGAGGTGCAAGTTCCTCGACAGCGTCAACAAGGAGAGAGAGATACGCTAGTTAACACACTCTTCATTTAGGAGATGGATGACCGAGGGTACAAAGCTGCCCTTGTAGCGTTTGGTTTTAACAAGAGGAGCCTTGAACCTACGGCCAGACGGGAGCTTTTGAAGGTGCTTAGAAAGGCAGTGGGAAGTGTCAGCTGCCAGCCTCAGGCCCTTGCGTATCATTCTCATCCTGTAGAGGCCGTCAAGGCTCTCCAACCTGCCCCCAACGATTTTCTCACTAAGCCTGATTATCTTATTCAGCTTCCTAAAGTTCTTCTCGCCCAGGGAGCCGAACCATGAGACAAAGGAGAATGTAAGAATGCTTTCTATAAAGCAGAGGTAGAACTGCCTGAGGATTTTGGGGCTCACATCAAAGGAGCGGAGTTTGCGCAGCATATACAGTCTCCCTTGGGCTTTCTTGAAGATGAGGTCTGTGTTGTCGGTGAAGGATAGCCGTGAATCAATCAAGGTCCCTAAGTATTTGTAAACCTCTGTGCGTGTGACAAAAGTGCCGTCAATCACCAGGGACTGAGGAGGTGGGTGTGGGCTCCCGGAAGATGGCCCACTGCCAGGCTTCCGAAAGTCGACAACCATCTCCTCAGTCTTGCCTACGTTCAACTGTAGATGGTTGTTATGATACCATGAAACAAACTGACCCACTTCTGCGAAGTAGTCAGCATCTGAGTTTGACAGATCTACAACTGCGGTGTCATCTGCAAATTTGACATAGTGAGTCCTGTCATTAGAGCTGGTACAGTCATTTGTGAATAGGATGTAAAGGACAGGCGAGATCACACACCCTTGGGGGCTGCCCACGGACGTGGTGATGACAGAGGACATCAAGTTGTTTACACGAACACGCTGCGTCCTCTCCACTAGGAAGTTCAAGATCCATAGGATCAGAGAAGGGCTGACATTCATGTGACGCAGCTTGTCGGCCAGAAGATGAGGACTCATCGTATTGAAGGCGCTGGAAAAGTCAACGAAGAGGACTCTGGCAAAGGACTTTGGTGTCTCCAGGTGAGTGAGGATTAGGTGCAGGAGAGTGATGACTGCATCATCCACACCCCTGTTGTGGCGATAAGTGAACTGTAGGGGGTCGAGCTGGTCGCTCGTCTGACTGAGTAGTCGACTCAGGACAAGTCTCTCGAGGCACTTCATGATGATAGAGGTCAGGGCAATAGGTCTGTAGTCATTAGGGCAAGAGGGTTTTGGTTTCTTGGGAACTGGACAGATCAGAGAGTGTTTCCAGACTGATGGGATTGAGTTTGACGTGAGGGAGGCGTTGAAGATCTGTGTGAGGACTGGTGCCAGTTGGGCACTGCAGGACTGCAGCACCTTACCACTGATTCCGTCTGGGCCTGGGGCTTTGTGTGGCTGAAGGCAGCGGAGGACCATCAACACCTCTTCCTCGCTGATCTCTATAACTCTGCGGTCATCAGAAAGAGCCTGGAGTTCATTTCTGATGGTCTGCACAAATGGGAAAAGAAGGAAGGGATGGGGAGAAGGCGGGGAGGCGGAAGGGGTGGAAGGACATAGAAATAGGGGAGGAAGTGTGTGGGTGTGGTGGTGAGTCGTGCCTTCTGCTAATTCCACCCCTGCGGCCTCTCTTTCGCGACCGGATGCCACGTAAGGCATTAGCAACACTGTCGGCGGCACCGGCCGCGCAGTAGGTGGCGTGGCGACGTAGAGATAGCAGTTGTTGGCGTGTGTATCTGATGAGCATGATTGTTTGTGAGGACAGGAAAGAGAAAGACGGGACGAGGATGCAGTAGGGTGTGTGTGAGTGTGTGTGTGAGCGGTGTGGTAGGGGAGCGACCTGATAATACGCCAAGGAGAAAAAGTACAGTAGGTGTGTGTGTGTGTATATGTGTGTCTGTGTGTGTGCGCTTGTGAGTGTGGTAGGGGAGCGACGCTGATAATACACAAAAACCAACACTGAAAGGGCAGAAGGGATAGAGTGGAAGAAAATTACAAGCGGACAAACATGGTCGATCAGCGGCGAGATCACAAGTGGGGAGGGCGAGATGTCGACGGGAAATAAATTTAGGGCAGCACACGTAAAACCTATAGGACGGTAGGAGCACAAACAACAACCAGCAACAGATGCGGGTAGCGAACAGACTCACACAGTACACACTTAGCACACTAGCGCATAGCACGTAAAAACAGGGCAGCGGAAAAGCCCCGCAACCGGCCACGCTGCGGGGGAGGCAAAATGGCGACGTAAACAAAGTTCAAACGATGGACACTATTCAATACGATACCAAATCAGCAGCAAGCAGATCCGACGAAAAACAAGCATACAATCCTCATCATGATGTACACTCTTATGCGAGACTCAGCAGACTTTCAGCACACATAAACAAAGTACATCCAACGAAAAGCACTAAAACACTGGGAGCATAGAAACGCGTGGTGGTCGGGCAAACTAGATGGCGCCCGACCACCATGTGTTGCACCCAACAGGTGCAGTACTGCCCACCAAGATGTTTGTACAAAATCATATAAAATGCAAAGCCTAATTTCAATGCTTGAGATGTTTTGCATATATGCCTGCATGTCAATAGAGGATCTTATCTGAACAACTGTTCCATGCTACTCAAACTCTAACAGGGCAACCATGACAGTATCTTCTTTTCAAGCTTTTCCTACCCCTCTTGAATTAATTAAAACCACTTGAATACACTGGCCCTGCACGGAGCAACCTTGCTAAAAATTGCCTCCAAACTGTCAAATGCGTCAACCACTGTTAAGCTTTTCAAAAAGTCATAGTATATCACAGCTCTAAAATTACAATACAACAGCTCCATGACAACTTTAACTGGTCACATACTTCCTGGGCTGTTAGTTTGGACAGGACATCTCTCAGGAACATGAAAATTGTCCTCAAGACTGAAAAAAACTTAATTTATGCAGATATATGCTCATATTCTAAGACCTTAAAAGAATACTACTTGCATTCATGCTTGAAATTTGGTATTCATTCTTATCAGGAGGACCTATGCCATTTTAGTTCTGTGTTCTACCTACTCGATCTCCTATGTCTATTGCTTTGTTAGGAGACCCTCTGCTTTTTTTTCTGCACTTGTGATACCACTCATTACATCACCAACTCCGGAAATTTTCAAGGAACCTGCAGCCACCAACCTTTCACAATTAGTCAATTTTTAAATGTGTTTTTCTTTCTATCTATCTGGTACATCAGGCAGTCACAGAAGACTATAATCTGACGGGTGGCCAGCAAAACAAAACAAAACAAAAAAACAAAAGGGAGAAAGATCAGGATGGTGAGAATAAAAGAAGGGAAAAAAAGAGGATAGAAGACTACGTTGAACTCTCTTTGAGTGCGGCCAGACTGGTACCTGAAGCAGCTTAATCTGAGAATCCCCGGCAGTGCCCGAACAAATCATTAAGTCTACTAGTAGTCTTGGCAGTGCTGGTTTAGAGGGTGGGAGATGAGAGCCCCTGCTTGAAATGTGCCAAGTCAGAGGCCTCCGCAGTTGGAGCTGGCAAAGAGTTCCACACTGGGATGGTCCATGGGAAGAAAGTATGTTTTAAAGGTTGTTGAAGAAGCCCTTGTGATGTTCATCTTGTGTTTATGATTGGCTCTTGTCTTGCTGTATGCAGCAGTGAGGTATTTATGAGCTGGGACGTCAACCAAATTGTTTATGATCTTGAACATCATAGTCACTCGGGCTTTTGTGCGTCTGCTCTCAAGTGAATCCTACCGCAAGTACTGAATCATATCTGTGACACTGCTGGTGTTGTTATGACGGCTAGTTATGAAGCGTGCTGCTCTGCATTGCACCATTTCGATGTCATGTATTTTTTCCTTGGCGTATGGGCTCCACACAATAGAACAGTATTCCAACTGAAGTCTAACCAGGGAAAAATAAGCTGCTTTCTTTGTTTCTCATTGCTAATTTTATGATTCCTTTTCAGAAAGCCTAGAGTGCTATTTGCTTTCTTACAGTTTTGTTGATGTGATGCTTCCAGGACAGGTCATTACTAATCTCAACTCCCAGGTACCTCATGGTAGTCTCTGCTGTTAAGATGAGTAAATATTGAAAGAGCCTAAGGGATCTAGCTCTAGTGATCCGCAGAACACTGCATTTCTCTGGGTGAAAGGACGTACCGCAGGCACTTTCCCAGGTAGCTAGTGCATCCAGGTCTTGTTGAAGAGCATGGCAGTCCTGATCTGAGCAGATTTCTCTATATATGATGCAGTAGTCAGCAAATAGCCTAGTATTTGACAGCACATGACTTGGCAGGTCATTTATGAAGACTAGGAACAGTATAGGAACCAAGACGCTTCCTTGTGGGACACCACTGACTACGGCACTGATTCTGACACAGCGCCGTCTACAATTACGCTCTGAGTTCTATTTGAAAGAAAGGAACAGATCCATTGTAGTGTAGTGCCATGGACGCCATAGTGTTCAAGTTTCCAAAGTAACCTCTTGTGAGGGACATGGTCAAAGGCTTTACTGAAGTCTAGTATGGCCAGGTCATGTTGCTTTCCTTTGTCAAGTGAGGCAGCCAGTTCGTGGACTAGAGTAAGCAGTTGTGTCTTGCAGCTACGTCTAGATCAAAAGTCATGCTGACACTCAGTCAAGATCTTGTGATGATTCAAGCGTTTCATCAAGTTACTGGCTATGACATGCTCCATGATCTTGCAACAAAAGCATGTACGAGACACAGGCTTATAGTCACTTGCTTTAAACCTATCTCCCTTTTTTGAAGATGGCAGAGACATTTGCCTCTCTCCAAACATCCTGTGCTGAGGCACTTTCTGAAGATGGATGACAGGATAGGCGCTATCTCTCGGGCCAGTTCCTTGAGTATCTTTGCCTGAAGCAAGTCCAGGCCTGGGGCCTTGTTGGGATTCAGGTTGTTTAGTAACTTGTATACTATCCCATCTGTGTTAATAGTGATCTCTGGCATGGGTTGGAAGGATTGACCCATTGGGTCTGGGATGTTCTGGCAGTCTTCTCTTGTAAACACTGATTGATATTGGTGATAAAGAATGTTCGCTGTGTCCTCAGGGTTGGCATGCAGTGTCCCCTGGTCTTTCAGCGGGGCGATTCCGCCACTGTCTTTGCTTAGGGATCTAATGTAAGTCCAGAAGCGCTTCTGTTTACTTTCTTTCTGTTCATTCTCAGTATAGTCTACTTCTATCAAGTTCTCTATGTGTTCCCAGTATGCCTGTCTAATCATCTTCTGCACATTGGTCCTGCAGTCTCTGTACTTTCTCCTAGCTTGTTAATAATAATAATAATAATGAGTACGTGTATAGCGCCTAACCTCAGATTAGAGCTCTAGGCGCTTGACAAAAACTAATTGTACAAAAATAACTAATTACAAAAACGCAATTTACAAAAAGTACTAAGATAAAATACAGCGCACTTTGTAAATAAGCTATAAAGTCACCATTCAAAAGTGCTACACTTATGGACTCATACTCGCATTCATGCGCGCAAGCACGCACACACACACACACACACACACTGCTTCTAACATAGAGATGACTTTAACATGACAGGTGTGTGACAAAGTCATTTGTAGCAGACAGGAAAAATATGTGTCTTTAGGGCTCGCTTGAATGCCTCTCGAATCTATGTATCTCAGTTCGCGTGGGAGGTCATTCCAAACAACTGGGCTCTGGTACCTGAATGACCTCTCACCGAACGACTTTGTTTTGACAAGAGGGATATGTAAAACTGGAGAGTCAGCAGCAGAGTACAAATTCTGTCTTCAGGGCGTATAAGAGAGATACGTAAAACTGGAGAGTCAGCAGCAGAGCACAAATTCTGTCTTCAGGGCGTATACAGCTGGAGAAGAGAGGCAAGGTAGTGTGGGCAGGAACAGGCAATACAACTGTGAGTCATGCATGAAATTTTGTACTGAATCCTAGCTGTTACAGCTAACCAGTGAAAAGCAGACAGATGGGGTGTGATATGATCTGATCTAGGGACTCTAAGAACCAACCTAGCAGCTGAGTTTTGAATTTTCTGGAGTTTGCCAATCAGACACTGGGAACAGCCAGCCAAAAGAGCATTGCAATAGTCTAATTTAGACAAAACAAAAAGCGCAGACAAGTATTTTAGTTGCTTCAGGTGTCAGATAGTGGCGGACTGAAGCAATACATCACAGTTCAGTATAGGCGGATCTGCAAACGTTCACATGAAGGCACATGGACAGCGTACAGGCTACTATCAAGTGTCACACCCAGATATTTTACATGGGGGGGGGGAGGGGGGAGGGGACAGTGGCACCACAAATTTGTAATGACTGGGGGAGTGTCAGCGTCTTCATCAACCTCGGGGAGGCAATGATCATGGCCTCAGTTTTTCCGTCATTCAACTGTAATTTGTTTGATGTCATCCACATCTTAGTCTCCGAGACACACTCCTGAAGGCTCTCGATTGTGTCCATAATCTGATCAGGTGAACATGAGTCATGGAGTTGAGTATCATCTGCTAATGCATGATGTGATATAGAGAAACGGTTAAAGACACTGGCCAGTGGCTGAACATACAGGGTAAAGAGGACTGGTCCAAAGCGCACGGTGGATGGGCTGGATAGCTTATCATTAACAACTATGCACTGAGTTCTGTCCGTCAGATATGATCTAAACCACGATAAAGCAGTTTCATGAATGCCATACACAGAATAGTGACGTTGTAGCAAAATGTCATGGTCAATTGTATCAAAGGCAGCAGATAGGTCTAACAGTGCCAGAACAGATACTTTGCCATCATCAAGAGCCTCGAGAAGGTCATTCAGAATTTTTTCAAGTGCAGTTTCAGTGGAATGACCTGCATGGTAAGCAGACTGATTGGGACTAAGAAGATGATTCAGGTTCATATGGTCGAGAAGTTGTGACAACACAACCTTCTCAACGATCTTAGAGAGAAAAGGGAGGTTTGAGACAGGGCGGTAATTCTGCAGACTATTAGGGTCTAGAGAGGTTTTTTTTAACAAAGGCTTAACAATGGTGGACTTGAAATCCGACGGAAAAACACCAGACCTCGGGGACTCATTAACAACGTTGGTCATGACTAGAAGCACAACATCAATACACTCGTACAGCAATGTAGTAGGAAGTGGTCTAAACCACAAGTTTTTTGTGCAGTTCTCTTCAGCACAGTATAAAGTTCCTGTTCACTGACAGGTCTGAAGGACGAGAGACACTGACCAAAAAAGGGAACGTCATAATGTGATGGAGACTGTGAAATAAGGTCCATCAAGTCTATCACGAATGTTCTGAACTTTGTTTCTTCAAAAACATTACCGATGACATGACTACATGGGAATGTCTACTTCTAGGCTCAATTTTAGCCTACTTGCCCGTTGTGTGCCCACACAACCCGAGAGGCACTCGGGGAACCCCCCCAGAGGGGCCGAGAGTTATCTCCCCATACCTGCCTTACCAGATCCGGTCACGAGACCATCCAGTCTTGCTACTTCGCTCATGATGAGAAGACGTGGCTGGCCTGCGCTCTCGACCGGTCTTCTGCCTACCGACGCCCGTTGCCGACTTCGTGTGCTCTGCGCCCTCTTCTACCCTACCGTCTACCCTGCCTTCTCTTCCTGCTTCGTTGAGGCTGCTTGCGGGGATTCTTCTGCTGTTGGTGGACGGCGGTTTGCCTATCCTTCCCCCTTCCCTTCGTTGCAGAGGTAAGGTAGCGGTAGTTCCCTCGGCCGGCCCTCGGGCTGAGAGCCGGCTGATTGTTGGGTGCTTCCCTGCTTTCTTTCTTTCAGTGCGTAGTGCCTGATTAGCTCACGGTCGTTTTTTTACCGTTTCACGCCCGTTTAGCACGTGGGCCTTGGGCTCCTTGTGTGTTAGCCCGTTTAAAGGCCCTTTAGCCCTCCGAGAGTTCCCCATTACGCTTCACCGGGAGCCCGCTTGCGCTTAGCCATTATGCTTTGTGCTCGCGGTGCGGTGACTTTAACAGACCTGTTTACCATTCACATTTGGTGTATTAAAGTACACAATTTTGCTTTGGGGTACACATACATAAAACACGTGTATACACAAGATACACTTTTTGGAGAAACTGACAACTCCCTGGCTTGTGAATAAATACACACTATTAGGCAGTTGAAAGTACACTGACTGCACCCAGGGGGTAAACAGGTCTGCTTTAAGTGGCCGACGGACACCCACTCGGTCTGCCTACCATGTTCGGGTTGTTCCTCGGGCCGCAGGTGTAACGTTTGTGCGGCCTGGCCTGAGGTTCTGCGGGCGGACCTTTGGTCCTTCTACCGCCGAGAGCGTTCCCGCCCGGCTAACGAGCGTCCGGCGCCCGTTGAGACGTTGGCCGCCCTTGCTGTTTCCTCTTACCTCTCCCGCACGGAACGGTCATCTCGTCGGGGTTCGCGTTCTTTGTCTGACCACAGGACCGCCACTGCTGCCACGCCCGCTGACCCTTCCGGAGGGTCTGTTTGCCGGCTTAGCGCCCGTCTCACTGAGAGTGGCCAGCAGCACTCGGCCGTGAGCCATCCTTCGTTGACGAGCCGTCCTCACCACTCTCCCCGCAACAAGCCCACTGATCCTTCCGGAGGATCGCCTTGCCGGCATAGTGGCCTACTTCCGGAGTATGGCCCGGAGAGACGTCGGCGCCGTCCTTCGCGACGCAGCCGCGACCCTGATCCTCACCATTCCTCCTCCAGACACCGACGCTCTCGCTCGCATCGCGAGCGCCGTGAGCGGGATCCTCGCCGCCCTGCTTCCCCGCGCGCGCCTTCGCGCTCCGTGCCGCGCCAGGCGTCGCCTTCATTGCGTCACCGCCCTCGTCGACCCTCCTCGCGTCGTCGGGACTCCTCGCCGCGTGCTCGCCGGGCGCCTGCCAGTCCTCGCTTCCGCGTTTTGGAGAGGTCTCGTCCTCGGTCCCGCTCCCGATCGCCTCCTCGATTACCGCCGCGCTCCCCGCTGCCCTCGCGTCCCCTGTCTATGCCGGAGGTTCAGCGCTCTCCTTTGACCTCGCTGCGGTCAGTGGTGGTTCCGGTGCCTTCTCGACGCCCCCTAGAGGACGACGCGCTCAGCCTGCTGCCCTGTCTCGGCCCTGTTGAACGAGGAAGGTCGCTCGACCTCGCCCGCGGCCCTCGAGGATGCTTCCCCCTCAGCACTCCCGTCTTCTTCCCGGTCAGAGACGCTCTTAGCTCTGGATGAAGCCGCCAGGATCGTGGCCGTGACGCTGCCGGCGGACGCCTGCCCAGCTTTCCCGCTTTTGAAGAGGAAGGTCGCTGCCTTCGTTGACGCGGAGAGGCAGGTCAAGAAGTTTAAGTCGCTTCCCCAGCCGCCCGGCTTTAAGGACCTTCGAAACGTCCTTTCGTCGCACCTGCAGCTGGCCACGTCCCAGGAGCCGTTCTTCTTCTCCGACCGTCGCTGGCCCGCAGATTTGGACATGTCGTTTCGGCAGGACTGGTATGCTGGCCATTCACAGGCCTTCTCCATCACTCTGCCTACGCTGGACCCGTCGGCCGTGTCGCTAGCCGGCGGCCTGAGTCTGCTGCGGCGGTCCCTGCCACGGGGCCTGGACAGGACAGCGTCCTTCGTCCGAAACACCTTAGCCTGCTCGGGGGTCTTGGAGCTCCTCACTCAAGCCTTGGTCCGTCGGGTGGAGGAACCCTGGCATCCTTCCGTCTCTCCCTTCCTAGGAGACCTGCTGGTCCTCGCGGAGACCGCCAACCGCGCCGCCTACCACTCGTCGGTCAACGCGATGGCTGCGTTGGCCACTCCGACCTCATGTGTCGAGATGCCCTGCTCCTCGCCTGCAGTACGTTGCCGCCGGTCCTGCGAGCGCAACTTCGCCGTGCCCCCTTGGGTGGGCCCTTGCTGTTCGGCGACACCTGGTCCGCTGTGAGAGCCTCGGGGTCTCCGGTCGGCGGGCGGCTAGCTGATTCTCGCGGAAATTGGCTCACGCTCTTTGGCGACGACCCCTGGATTGCGACACCGGCTCTACGGGTCTGCGGATCGTCTTCCGAAGCCCGCCGCCCTTACGTCGTGCCCCTCTCTGGACCGAGATTCCCAACGACCCGCTGAGGGCCGCCGCTTGAGGGAAGAGGTAGCCTCCCTGCTGAGGAAAGCCGCCACAGAGGTTGTCAGAGTCCCCGACTCACCGGCCTTCTACGGCCGCCTTTCGTCGTGCCGAAGCCTGGAGGGAGATGGCGTCCGGTCATCGATCTTGCGGCGCTGAACAAGTTCATTTCGGCCCCTCCTTTCGGATGGAGACTGCCAGAGCCCTGAAAGCCGCGGTCCAGCCTCTCGACTTCGCAGTCAGTCTGGACCTCTCTGATGCGTACCTGCATGTCCCGATGCACCAGGCCGCCAGGAAGTTTCTCAGGTTTGCGATCGACGGCGTCGTTTACCAGTTCCGGGCACTGCCTTTTGGACTCAACCTCAGCCCCTGGGTCTTCACTCGGCTGATGGACGCCGTAGTCACCTTAGCCCGACAGTCCTCCTCCAGTCCGACGTCGAACTACCTGGACGACCTCCTTTTGCGCAACCAGTCGGAGACTGCGCTAGCCACGGACAGAGATGCTCTCCTGCACCTCCTGGCACACCTGGGCTTCCTAGTAAACGACGGCAAGTCGGATCTCTCTCCCTCCCGCCGGTTTGTGCACCTGGGTATGGAATTTGCTACCGACCTCAACTCGGTTCGCCTTCCGGCGCCCCGGATCAAGAAGATTGCGGATCTAGCCGACCAGTTAGCTCGGGAGGATGCAGCCCCCGCCAGAGTCTGGCTCCAGTTGCTGGGTTTGATGAACGCCGCAGCGGATCTTATCCCACTAGGGCGTCTCTACTCCCGGCCGATTCAACTGCATCTTCTTCCCCATTGGCGTCCGTCTTCCGGAGACTTGACGACCGCGGTCCCAGTGTCCCAGATGCTCCATCCGCACCTTCGTCGGTGGACCGACCCTACGTGGCTAGCGTCGGGAGTTCCCCTGGCCTCTCCCCCTCCGCAGATCTCTCTTTGCGTCGATGCCAGCCTTCTGGATGGGGCGGGTCCGTCTCCGGCCGCGGTTCCTCGTGACCTCGGGCCTCTGGCCCTCAGACTTGGCGCACACCCACATCAACTGGCTGGAGATGCAGGCCGTCTGGCAAGCCCTTCAGGTCTGGGAGGACCTCCTCCGACACCAGGAACTTCTCGTGCTTTCGGACAACACGACGGTGGTTGCCTACATTCAGAAGCAAGGGGGCACACACTCCCCCGACCTGTGTATGCTCCTCTACAGGATGATGCGTTGGTGCGAGGACCGGGGCATTATCCTTCGAGCCCGGCACGTTCCCGGACACCTGAATGTCTTGGCCGACTCTCTGTCTCGCCGCGGCCAGCTCCTACACACGGAATGGACCCTGCGACAGGACATCTTTCGGATGATCTGCGCCCGCTAAGAAAGGGAGACTCCCCAGGTCGACTTGTTCGCCACGAGGTGGAACCACCAGCTTCCCCTCTTCGTCTCCCCGATTCCCGACCCCCTTGCCTGGGCTGTCGATGCGCTCTCCATTCCCTGGGACGGCCTTGTGGCCTATGCCTACCCCCCTACCGTCCTCGTTCCCAAAGTCCTCCTCAAACTGCGGGGCTGGTCGCGCCGTTCGCCTGGAACCGCTCCTGGACCACCGACCTGCTCAGCCTCGCCACGGACCCGCCCCTGCAGCTGCCCACCCCGCGGACCATGCTCAAGCAACCGCGCCAGCCGCTGTTCCACCCCTGCCCGGAGCGACTCCTCCTTCACGCCTGGAGGTTGTGCGGCAAGCCCTCGGAGCTAGGGGCTACTCGGGTGCAGCAATGGAGGCGATCGCTGCGGCCCGTAGACCATCGACCCTTCGAGTCTACGAGGGAAAGTGGCGAGTCCTCTGTTCCTGGTGCACCGATCACGGCCTTACGCCCACGGATCGGACTCATCCTCAGCTGGCGGACTTCTTTCTCTGGCTCTTCCGAGACCAAGGCCTAGACCCCATCACGGTACGCGGTTACCTGTCCATGATTGCGGACACCTTTCGTCACCTGGGACGACCCGATCCGGGCGCCTGCAAGGACCTAGCCGACCTTATGGGACACTTCGGCTTACAGCGCCCGACACTCCGCTTGCTCATTCCTCGCTGGGCCTACCCTGGGTGCTCACGTGGTTGAACTCCGCCCGCTTCAAACCTTTACCTTTGGCCCAGTTCGCGGACTTGACACGCAAGACTTGTTTCCTGCTGGCCCTTGCTACCGCTTCGCGTGCGAGCAAGCTACATGCGCTTTCGGCACGCCCTTCATGTCTGCAGTTCCGTACAGACGGCTCCGTCCAGCTGCGCACGGACCCGGCCTTTCTGGCGAAGAACAGGTCTCCTTTAACTCCGCCTCAGGTGATCACCATTAGGCCGCTGAGAGACCGACCCCGGTCCCAGGAGACCAGGCTACAGGTTCCCGTGCGCGCCCTTAAAATCTATCTGCGGCGATCTAGGCCCGTCCTCAGGGGACGGTCGCGCCTCTTCCTACCTCTAAGACCCAACTGGCGTGACATTACAGCCCAGACGATCTCTTCCTGGCTCCGCTGGGTCATACGCTCCGCTTATCAGGAGATCTCCCTCAGGGAGCGAAGAGGCTGCACATTCACGCACACGAGGTACGAGCTATGGCCACGAGCGTCACGCTTGATCGAAACTGCGTTGTCAAGGACATCGTGGCAGCCGTGGGCTGGAAAACCGAGTCGGTCTTTGCCCGTTTCTACCTCCGGGACCTGGCTAGCCAGCGAGAGAATCTCGCACTGGTGGGGGACATCGCCGCGGCGCAACACTCCCTCCCGGCGCCACCGGCACCGTGGTATGCACTTCGCTAAAATTGTCGGGAGTGTGCGACGGGGAGAACGGCGCTGTTCTGTTGGGGAGTTGTGGGCGGCACCCTCCTCCTCATCGCAATTCTCCCATGTAGTCATGTCATCGGTAATGTTTTTGAAGAAACAAATTCATTTTTCTCTAAAAGGTATTTTTTCGAAAAATACTTACCGATGACATGACTCGGATGGCCCTCCCTCCTGCCCCGCTTGCCGCTTTCGAGCGAAGTATCAGACTGAATGGTCTCGTGACCGGATCTTGTAAGGCAGGTATGGGGAGATAACTCTCGGCCCCTCTGGGGGGGTTCCCCGAGTGCCTCTCGGGTTGTGTGGGCACACAACGGGCAAGTAGGCTAAAATTGAGCCTAGAAGTAGACATTCCCATGTAGTCATGTCATCGGTAAGTATTTTTTGAAAAAATACCTTTTAGAGAAAAATGAATTTTTCATTAAATAAATTGATCAGGCGGCTCTACTGGCGAGAAAATGGTCAGGAGTGGAGATGGATCCCTTCTAGCAGTCAGTTTGTTGGTCACATTATAGAGCTGCTTGCTGGTGGTGCACGCTGCAATCTTGGCATTGAAGAAAGCTGTCTTTGCCAGAGTACCAGACGAGTTACGTATAATTTCTTAGCAGCGCTGAAAATCTGCTTGTGCACGGTAAGTCCAGTGGACAGCCACAGTCTCTCAGCTTGTTGTTGCTTTCTCTTTGCAGCAAGAAGCTTGCCTCCCACGGCGATGAACCACGGTGAGGATATCCAACATGACACTTTATGGTGAGCAGATGGAGCCTGCTTGTCAAGTAGTGATCTCAGACCTGAGTTCAACTGTCCAGCAGAGGGATCAGGGTGTTCGCTAAGATATTCATGCAAATCAGCTTTGAAAGCCAGGCGATCAATAGCACGAATGTTTCGTTTTTGCACAAATACAGGCTGAAAGGGTGGCACTGAAACAACTAGATCAGCAATCACGCATAGATGATCAGACTCAAGTGCATATGACACATAAGTGAACTGAACGAAATTATCACTTGGTCGGTGTAGTAGCCAATCAAGAGTATGACCATGCTTGTGAGTTGTCCAACGAACAGACTGTTCAAGGTCAAAAACACTCAAAAGATCCATTAATTTCATAGTACTAGAATTCTGCGCGCAGTCAAAGTAGAAGTCTCCCAAAATAGCAAGGTTACCTGGGAGCGAGTTGCTGTATTTAAGTAATTCAGAAAACTGATCAAAGAACATGGTATCAGTCAGCTTATTTTTGCGGTTAGGAGGGAGCCGGTAGAGAATGAAGAACTGTACTGGCTTGTTTGGTAGCGTAAGTGTTACGTGTGCTAGTTCAAAGGAACAATGTTCGAAGGCAAATGCAGTGTTACAGGAGAAGTAGGGGACGAGGTCACCTCGAAAAAAATGATGGCAAGACCGCCACCCCGAGATGGACGTGGGAATGACTTGACGGTGAAGCCAGCAGGGGCAAGTTCGGCACATTTCGCCTTGTCACCACCCGGTTTTAGCCAAGTTTCAGTCAAAAACAAGAGATCAATGTCATTGTCATATATGAAGTTGCTTATTGTTCTGTGCCTCTTGCTTTCATTCTGTTATATATTTTCTGTCTTCTTCTGATCTGAGCTTTGATGCTTTTGCTAATCCACAGCAGTTTTTTTTTTTTGTCCTCCTTCCTGATATTAGTTTGGATGGGATGTGTTTATCGATGAGGGATTTCAGTTTAGTCTCAAAATGAGTCCACAAATCGTTGGCTCCCATGTTTTTGGTGGCCTTTGTGAACTCTAGCCCAGATGCATCCAGCTCCTCCTTCATTTTGTCATAGTCTGCTTTTGAGTAAATGAATACTTTCTAGGTGCTTGTTTCTGTTCCATTGGTCTAGGACTAGATTCGACAAAGACTGCATCATGTTCAGATATTCCTGGAATCACAGTACATACGTTTAGGAGTGTTCGGTTGTTCGTGAAGAATTGGTCCAGTATGTTTGATGTCCACTCTGTAGTGTGAGTGGGTTCTTCAGTTAGCTGACCCTGGAAAAAGTCTCTCACAATCGACAACAACTGATGACACTGGGATCTATTGCTGGACTGTGGTGACACTGTCTCATCTTCCCAGTAAATATCAGACAGGTTGAAGTCCCCATCTAGCCACAGGTGTGCTTTTGGTGGGATCTTTTGGAGGCTCTCATTTAGCTCATTGAAATACTCAGTATCAGTTTTGTGAGGGGTCTGTAACATGAGCCTATGAATAGGTCATTAGAGCCTTTAATTTTAAGCTTGACCCAGACAAGTTCACAGTCCCCTTCAACCCTTAGCTCCTCTGGCTCATTACTCTCTAGTCATTCAGAGATGAGAATGAATATCCCACTGCCCTGAGAGCTGCTGGCTCAATCTTTTCTGTATGACCTGAAGCCTGGCAGAAAGACTTCACTAAATGAGATAGTTGTACCTGTTAGGAAGTGCAAGGTGTATGCCAACAACAAACCTTGGGTCTCAAAAAGTGTTAATGTGGTAGAGTGATCTTTGATCATGCGGTTAAATAGAGGAATGGAAGTGTTTAGTCTATATTTTCCACTGATTATGATTTGTAAGGTAAATAAATGTTAATTTAATGGATAAAGCCAAATAGGTTGTTAATTCCTAGTAGTATTGTCTTCTTAGATCTTTTTTCTCTTTTAACTTGATCTACTTCATTCCGTTGTCTTGTTTTATAAGGTGGTATGGATAAACTGCACTGCATACCAGACAGGTTTCACTGTAAGTTAGAACAGTTTAGTCAGTGGAAGCATAGAGTTATATTGTGCCTAGCTCTAGCCTAAATGTATAAATATATTGCTGCCTGACTCTGTGTTTGGACAGCGTGTAGCTATAAGTGCTCCAAGAATCCAGTGCATCTTGGGCGGTATGTTTTGTCATGAGTTTTCAGTCATGTGCATGAGCTTTGACTGAACTGTATTCACCTATAGCTGCTGTAACATTTTTGGGCAGTCAGACACAGCAGTTTTGTTACTTGACTGATCTGGTCAATGACATTCAGTCTACCTTGATGTTATCCACCTTTGACACTTTGCTAAGGTATGTTGAATAGCTAAATGTTTGGTTATTTGTTAAGGTAATAGAATATTGCATTAACTGAAAAATGTTGTTATTGCATTTTGTTATTTTTACTTGACTGTCTGTTTTTATAGTTCGTTGTTTAGAGCCGATTTGTACTGTACATTCTTTTGTAATTTCGGTTGCATGACAATAGCTAGAATGTATGTTCAAGCTATAGCGGCGTATATATATTTATGGTAGTTTGATAATAGTAATAGCTAGAACGTACGTTCACGCTATATTGTATATGATATATACTTATGACCTGTAATGTTTGTTGCAGGGTGGCATCATTGACTTAGAGGCATTCACTTAGCATCATTGACTTAAAGGCATTGATTAAGAGCCTTGATTTGATGCTGTGAATAAAAAGATGTTCTTCAATTAAGCCTCTTCTCAACCCTCACGGAAGCGAACCCCAGGGTGTGAGTGCGTGAGAAAGAGCCCACATACCCCCCTCTACAACATTAAGCAAGCTCTTAATGACAGGAAAAGGGTTTACTTTGAGTCTGGTCCTACAGAGAGAAAACAGATTCAGAGAGTTGTGTGGTCTGAAATACGTAAAGCTAAGGACAATTACAAAAACAAAATAGAAACGGAATTTAAGACAGGGGATTTGAGAGCTACTTGGCAGGGTATCAAAACAATGACTGACATTCAGAGTAAGAGCAGAAAATAGAGTTAGAAATAGGTCAGGCGGTTAAGCATCGGAGCAGGAGAGCGAAGGGAATCGCCGGGTCGTGGGTTTGAATCCTGTCCCGGCCCCTGTAGCTGGACTCGCAATCCAGGGGAAAAAGATGCGCTTGTTCAATAGCATGTCCGTTGAAAGGTCCTGGTAAATTAAAGTGGCACAGTTGGAGTGCGCCTGAGCTGATCAGTGTTCAGGTCATACTCCATAGGCAACAGATTTCCCTGTCCCCCATAACTCGCCCGTCGGGGCCATCCATTATCACATCGGTGCTGTGAACGTTAAACCCCGAAACTAACCAACCAAAACCAAGAGCGGAACCTCCACTCGATTGATGCCTTTAGGTGGTAATAACGATGGTGACTTTGCGGAGGAATTGTATACATTTTACTGTTGCTTTTACCTGCAGACTCTGTGTGTGTGTGCGTGTGTGTGTCATTTTCACCTGCGCATGGAGTTATATTATAAATATGAGAAGTGCGCCATATAAATACCATGTATTATTATTATTATTATTATGTTGTGTGGATCGGTCATACACGTGAGCCATAAGGGCTTTGCCTTTCTTGTTCCTCTGATGGATTGGAAATTCACAACGAGGACTTTGAAGTGGTATGTCTCGTCTAGCATTTCTATCTCCTTGCAGGTGTACCATGCGACTTCTGAGAGCCTGCAGGAGGTGAGGTGATAGGATCTTTAATGTTTTTGGCCACACATCTGTGAGAGCTTGGTGAAGAAGTAGCAGTGGGCGACTCGAAACTAACTTCCGAGTCGCAGCACGAGTGAGTGCTAAGACAAGAGTAAGAGTTACTTGTATCCAGCGTGGACTCAAAGAGTCCACTGGAAAAGTTTGGAAGGCTGCAGCGTACACATTTCCAGCTAATGTTGTTAAGAGCAAAGATTGTCACATGTGTGGATCGGTCATAAACATGAGCCATAAGGAATTTGCCTTTCTTGTTCCTCTGATGGATTGGAAATTCACGAGGGCTTCACAAAGAGAAATTCACAGAGAGCAAAGACAGTCTGGTTGAGTACTTTGCGCATATAGCAGTATTAGAGTCATGGTGCAAAGACAGTTTTCTGGATATGAATGTACAGAAAACCAAGGAGCTGGTCATTGACGACAAGAAAGTTGATGATATTTTTGTACCTGTCTCAATTAATAATCAACCTGTAGTAGTGGTCACTGAATTTAAATACCTTGGCACGGTTGTGGATAGTAGGCTGTCTTTGACTGGAAACACCGATCTGATTAATCAGATTATGAAAAAAGCAAACCAACGTCTGTACCTGCTTAGGAGACTGAGAAGTTTTGGTGTCAGTTCCAAGGTTTTAGAAGCCTGATTGAAAGCATCCTCAGTGACTTTTAACATCACTGCTTGGTATGGCAACCTCAGTATGAAAAATAGGGGCAGACTGTCACGTATCGTCAGAACAGCTGGGAAGATCATTGGCCTAGGACAGTACCCATTAGATGATCTGTACCATATGGCTGTCCGAAGGAAAGCTGCTAGCATTGTCAGTGATCCTCGTCACCCACTCTTTGATCAGTTTCAAATGCTAGCATTAGGTAGACGTTTCAACATGCCACTTGCCAAAAAGAATTTTTTTAAGAAGTCTTTTATTCCAACTGCTGTCTCAATTTTGAACTCTTGTTTATAATGACGTGATGTATAATGTGTGATCTACTTAACATTACCTCCCATCTTGTGATAGATTGCTTGTGACATATTGCCTGTGATAGATGCTGCAATGATAATTTTAATGCAATGCTCTTTTAGTGTTTATTAGTGTCTTGTTTTGTTGTTTCATGATGAGCCATAAGGCAAATTTCTGTCGTGCTTTGACTCGAACAGACAATTATACTGCGTCGCACATTCCCATGCATTTCTGGTGATACCATATACCGCACAAGTCACAGCAAACGCAAGGTGTTGTCCATTTGCAGGCCTTGCCACAAACACCGCATGGGTATTTCACACTTCTTGGGCCTTGGTTTGGTTCAGGTGAGTATGACTCGTAGAAGGCTGCAAAAGTACAAGAGGACAGTTTTGTCCTTACAGCCTGACACATTGTGCTTGGTCCTACATAGCCGTAGTGTAGAGACAAGCTGAGTGCAGTGTGAGGTGTATCCTCGGTAGATATATTTAGTGACATCAAAGCCCTCATACTTTGGGAGCTGATCATTAGGGTCACATATCTCTGGAGCATTTGCCACAAGCGTTCTGTTTATAAAGAGGATAACTGCTATCGCAGTCAAGATGAAGTGGAGCTCCATCTTACATCACACAACAGTACTAACAGATATGCACACTTCTTGCATTACTCACAGATACACACTTCTTGCAGAAGTTTTTGCCTTCCAATGTCAAAAACGCAGCTAATGAGAAATTAAGATATAGCAGTTTGTGATGGTAACTTGTCGAGAGTACAGCGATAGGTGTAGATAAGAGCAAGACTAAGACCCGTTCCTGACTAAACACCTCGGAGCACTTGGTCGGCCAGATTGTTGGCAGGAGTTTACGGTGTGAAGTCAAAGTTGTTTTTGATCGAAACGTTGTGGTGTGTCATTGATGCAATTAATGAGAAATAATGTATTCACAATTTTGGTGGTAACTTATCGAAAGTAGGTCTGCTGTATGAAAGTAAGACCCACTCCAATTCAGAGCACATGGTCGGCTATTGTTGGCGGGAGTTTTCAATGCACAGCCAAAGGTATTTTCGAAGAAATGTCATAGAAGTAACAAGTTGCGCGGGCTTCTCCAAGAACGATGCAGGATGTTCTCGGATGATATGAGAAAAGAAAATGAGGGATGTTGTTCTGTTCACTAGCTTGAGTATTTTCAGGAAGAGGGGGGGGGGGGGGGGAGAGAAAGAAAGGAAGCTGCTAGCCACCAGGGGACACTACTACATTAACGTTATTTTGTTAAAACTTTTTATGCTGCACAGTGTACGTAATACTCTTGTGGGCCCGGGGCAGGGGCTTCTTTACTGGAAGGAGAAGAAAATGCAAGAATGTTAAAATATGCATTTTATTTGTCAACATGAGCACTTGTAATTTATTTTCCATATGGGGAATCGGTCATTAATCTCTACTGCCTTCTTGAAAAGAAAAGAAAATTGTGAAGATAAACTCGATCTATAGGTTGCTAATTGCCAAGCCCAAGATACTTCCGACGCCCTAAATGTTGGCAACTCTAGTATTAGTATCCTGTTGCTAATGGCTGCAACCGAGAGCTCTGATGCGATGACTCGTTCGTCTAAAAAAAAAAAACCGAGTTCTTAACATACATAAAAACGGTTACTTGGTGCCGATGCTGATAATTTTTGATTCTCATAGATGCATCTATTTTTAGTAAAGGAAATCGCATCGAAAGCATGAGATGTTAAGGATCCCTAGAATTCTTTATGTGTAATCTTGAAGTCAAACCTGGCTGTGCGTAGATCAGCTGGGAAGTCATATTGTTGAATAAATCCATTATACGATGTTTATCCAGATACTCCTTGGCCTGACCGACACGAGTCGGCACACTGGTTGCACTGGTGTGTTCTGTCGCCATCTTGATAGGTCACTATACCATAGCAACTACACGCAGATTAGAAGAGTACAGGCCCTTAGGTAAATGATTCCGGTCAACACGCCCAAGTCCTATTTCGCCCCACGAACAACTTGTACAAAGGAGCCACCTCGCCCTCGGCCAAAATGCCAACATTAATTGGCCGTTCTACGCTGAAATGTAGACAAATTTGGTTGAACTTTGAGCGTCTTTGGCAAATAGTAGTGGAACGTCTGTATATATCAATACGGCTGCGATCAAGCCTGTAGAGCTCCAGCAACCTAAACAATCAGGATAAAGATTTCTTAAAAACTTTGTAACACAATGACCTCCTGCCTTGTATTGGGTGATCACCTGTGTGAGGAGACAATCTCAGTACGGCGACTATAGTTTGATGGTTCTAGATGGACACCTTAGACAGACCTCATTATGATAACAGGTTCAATTGTAACCACATGTTTGGTAACCTTAATAGGTCACTTTGAAAATTGGCAAGATCTTCCCTCATGATAATTTCATATTTTCTATTAAATATGTCACTTATCGCAAATGGTCTGATGTAAAAGGACCATTGAGATTGCTGTACCTGATTGTGGTCATGAATGCTTATCTGTCAGCTGTCGGCTCACATGGTTGGATTATTCAAGTCATAATTCAATCGTTGGACTGGTCCAGCGCACAGAAAGGATTAACTTTTGTTTTATTATCTATTTATGTGAGCTAGTATTATATATTCTTATTAGTATAAATACTGGGGAGTTTTGACTTCTCAGGGCAGCCACCTTGAGACGATGCCTGGTGCTGTTGTTTGGCCTTCGGCCAACTCGGTAAAATAATAATTGTAAAGATCTGGTTTCGTTATTAATGGTGTGACATAGACGGGGCCGGCCTTCTTTATTTTGCTGCAGTGACCAGGATCCTGGCTAATGTCACCAGTGCCATGATGCCTGAGGGTCGAGACGTGTCCATGTGCTGATTGACTGCTGTGATGTTCTTGATGACTGCGGCGATGTTCATGATTGATGGCTGTGATGTTCGTGATGACTGCGGTGATGTTTGTGATTGATGGCTGCGATGTTCGTGATGACTGCGGCGATGTTCATGATTGATGGCTGCGATGTTCGTGATGACTGCGGCAATGTCAATGGTGTTTTGAACAAAGCGAGCGAGCGACGCTGCACGGCCAATGGTTTTAGAGAGAGACAGTTGGTTTGACTCCTCCAGAGGTGCCAGTAGGATGGTGAGTGGTGTGTCTGGGAGAGGGTTTTTTGTTGTTGTTAAGTGGAAGTACGCATCAGTTCGGGTTTTGGTATAAATTTTTGGTGTTGGTATTTGTAAGCATATATCGAATAGCAGTTTTATGCGTTTACCCCTGTCTTACAATTTGTTAGCGCTTCCACCAAACTTTTGGTTTCCCCTCAGTATGTAACGACTGAACCCAAAAGTTGTATAGGCGCCAGTCTCACGTGCACTCAGACAGGCGCACCGCAGAGTGCACCTGCACTGACCCGCGGACAGTCTGGCACTGACTTGCCATGCACGTGTCGTCATGCGTGTCACACTGAGACAGGACTAGTGTTGGTGTCTTTTGTTCATGGTAGTTTTACTCTTGCTGTAATCATTTTATACTTTAGGTGTGTGCCACCATAAGTTATTTTTTAGACCAACTAAGAATACATCTTTCTTCGAATTCATGCTTTATTTAACTCTAATTTTGATGGTGTTGTAATATTTGTACACTTTATGTTGATCTTTCTTGAATATGTATGTTGATAGCGAGAGACAGTCTGAGAATATCAGCGTCTTTGTGAGCGTGCCTGTTTATGAATCGCCGGATGTGTGCATGTTTATCCATGTGTATGCGGAGTGTGAGACACTGTTAAATCAAAGTTTACAAATACGTTCTAAATCAGTGTAACATTGCCTGATCTGAAACCCCTAGACTGAGCTGGCTTTTCTTTTTTTTTTTAATTAATTTATTTTTTATTATTATTTTTTATTATTTTATTTATTTTATTTGTTTTATTTATTTTTTTGGGAAGGGGGGAGGGGGGAGGGGCGTCCTTGGATGGTATTGATGATTACTGGTGGTACTTTATAGAGTGAGGACTGCCGTTTGTTGGCTGACAGGATTTAGTTATTTTCAGGCAGAAGGTTCTGGATCCAAGAGTTCAGTAGAAATTCAGACTTTTTTTTATCATAAAGTTCTTTTCTGTTGCGGGGAGAGATAGGAACTATGAGTGGATTTGGACAATTTCTATAGACCCCAAATTTCCACGATTTTTGACCCACAAACTTCCACATGATAACGCCGCCCATATTTCCAAAAATGTTCGTATTAAAACAGCGCCCCGACAGTCTTGCCTATCATACGGACCCCTACTGCATTATTATTTTAACAATCACTCTTTTATGTACCTCTCAGCAGAGTAATACCAACAGGGGGTTAACACCTGAGTTAATTAATATATCGATTATGTAAGTGTGTACATTTTGAAATGTGTATTTAATATGTTTAATTATAGTTTCAAAAAATAATATTTTTTATTATAAAATGAACCAAGACAAATTACTTATTCTAAATGATATCAGCGCTGTAGAAAACAAAGACTTAGACTCAAAAAAACAGCATCTTTTGTCTGTAGTTGTGTCAGGCAAATCAAAGGTGTATCTCGGAAAACAATACATGACAGAAGACATAGAATCTCTCACCGCTGACGAGCTAATCAAACTTCATTCTAAATATGAAAATCACATCGCTTCACTAATGACTCGTGATTTGAGTCGATAACTTGTATGTTTATACACAAAAGCAGTGAGTCACTTTCTACCTGTAGACACTGACAGTCTATCACACGACCTTGAAAGCAATCCTATTGTTTCAAGTTCAATAGGTAAATTAGCATGCGTCATGTTTTACAAGTTTGGAAATTACCTTGCACCTGTCGTAACTTTGCTTGTCACTGGGAGTCATATTGATTTTTCGAAATTAAATTTTACTGCAGTAGAAAATGGACGAGACCCAGACGACTCCACAACCGAACCCTGTCTTGACACAGGTTCAAATGGTGACTAAGGCTAAAAGTCCAGGCAGGGTTGAGGCTGGGAAAAGAGTTGCTGCGTTGAACAAACAAAGAAAGTTAGAACTACTGCAAAAGGCTCATGTAACTGACTCACCGACAGGACCACCATCAACAGTGCCGCCATCACTGCCAACACACCCACCACCACAACAAAGTGAAAGACTATCAACTAAGTCTAACCCTGAACCCGAAACAACAAAATATATAGTTGCTGGATTTGTTGTCGGATTTGGTTACATAGGTTACCAATTATACAAAAAATACAAACCACAGACTCGTACAGCGTCCAAAAAATCAGACACTCCAAAAACAAAACCAGAAGTTGCCACATTACCAGTAATACCCAAACCTGTCGACCCATTTCTAATGCAGTAATAAATTTTTTATTTTAATTTTTCTTGTATTAGAAAATGAGCGACACAAAAAACTTAATGAACCTTGTCTATCACTCTGCTGTGATAAGTGGACTAGCAGTAGCTTACTCTATGCTGGGAAAAAGTCTACTCAAAATGAAATTAGCAGATTAGATCTGGAAGACAGTGCAAAGCTAATAACAATTGTCACAGCCGTCAATTGCTATGAAAGACTTTCTCGTCAAGCAGGGAATTATTCCAGAAAATGTTTCTATGTAAATAAAAAGTATGGCGACTTTAGCAGTAATAATTGGAGGGGCGATGGTCAATGCATTGGCCTTCAACGGATCAAATTATCTCTTTTCAAAAATGGGTAGAGAAGAATCAGCAGAAGAAATGAAACGACACAATGAGGCATCTGAAAAACTTGCTCAAGCACAGCAGGATTATGAAAAGAATAGAATTGAAAAACTTGATTTCATTAATGAAAAGCTCAGACTTGAAGGCCATGCACAGCATACGTTTTCAAATACAGACGACGCATTCGTGAATATTTTCTCGTCACAGGTAATGACATGTCTGTCCCAAAACCGAAACTAAGTGACTATTACAAACCGAGTACAGAACAAAGAAACGGAGAGATAATCTTTGTTCTAGTGGGAATGACATTTGTATTTTTTACTGGTCTTTATATTGTTAGAAGAAATGAACGTCGAAAATAAACTATCGAAAATATATTACTCACCAATTGGGTACTGGAAAGGACAAACCATGATTCAGAAATTACACGCAGCCGTAGGCGGGGATGTAACACTCAGTCAAATAAAACAATGGTTACAGAGACAGGCAATTTGGCAGATATACCTCCCTGCGCCAAGAAAAATAACACGTCCTCATTTTGAAAACACAACACCAAATGACACGCATCAAATGGGCCTCCTGTTCCTACCACATGACACAATAAGAAAAAAACAATACAAATACGCACTGACTGTTGTCGAAATAGCTTCAAGGTATAAGGACGCTGAACCTATATCTGACAAGACTGCCAGTACAGTGGGCAGTGGGCAGATGTTCACATCTGCACGGGACATAGACGACCCCGCCCTCCACGAGTCGCCTGCTGCCTTGCAGGCCTGGCCGCTTGGCTGCGGAAAGGCTAAGGGAGGAAACCCCTGACATCAAAGCCCCCGTGTCTCCGGGAAAGGCTTTTGAGCCAGAGACTAGGACAAGGACAGTCTGATATAAAACCTACGACCCGAGGACCTCGATGCCATCGTCCCAGCTTGCTAGGCCATGGCAGATGAACCAAGGGTTTAAAGGGTGGGGCCAGTACTGCGCACACTGCACTCCACCAAAAAGCTCCACCGCGCAGGCTTTAGGAAACGTCCACGGACCATGACACTGACCATTCCAAGTCCTGTAGCGACGGGCGAGGGGCGAAACGGCAGGTGAAAGATGTCACTGGAAGCCGCAGTCTCAAACCTGCATGCAGGCGGTTCAGGATATTGGTCGCCTGATGTTGACCTGGGGATGACAACATCACTCGGCACACCCTGAACGACCAAGCAGCCTTCTCTAGGGACAGCACTGCTTGCTCCACACGGAGAGGGGCCTAGAAAAGGTGGCCTAACCAAAGCTCGTCCCCTCGCAACCCCAGTTGGCTAGCCGCGGTCAACGGGCATCTTCTCCTGCGGTCAAAAAACAAGAAAGAATAACGGATCCACTCTCATGACGACCACGACCGGACTCAACGTAGCATGCTGGAACGTCCGAACCATGCTCAACAAAGCAGACAGCGGACGCCCTGAATGTCGCTCCGCCCTCATTGCCCATGAATTGCGGAGGTTAAACATCGACATCGCCACGCTCAGCGAAGTACGCCTTCCGGACGAAGGCAGCCTCCAAGAACTTGGTGCTGGGTACACCCTCTACTGGTCAGGCAGGCCTGCATCAGAAAGACGGCTCTCAGGCGTGGGTTTCATGGTCAAGACATCCATTGCGACTAAGCTGGAAAACCTACCAACGGGCCACTCAGACCGCATCATGTCCATGCGCCTCCCACTGAGACACCAGCAACACGTCACCCTTCTCAGTGTGTACTCCCCAACCCTCCTGGCAGAGCCTGCTGAAAAGGACAAGTTTTACACTGACCTGCGCAGCCTCCTACAGAGTACCCCTGCAGACGACAAAGTCATCATCCTTGGCGACTTCAACGCCAGAGTGGGCCAGGACTCTGAAGCCTGGAAAGGAGTCCTCGGCAAGCATGGCGTGGGGAACTGCAATGACAATGGCCCCCTACTGTTGGAGTTCTGTGCGGAGCAGCAACTGGTCATCACCAACACTACTTTCCAGCAAAAGGACAGTCGAAAGACCACCTGGATGCATCCTCGCTCCAAACACTGGCACCTTATCGACTATGTCCTAGTGTGTCAGAGGGACCGCAGTGACGTCCTCCTCACTAGAGTGATGCCCAGCGCAGAGTGCCACACTGACCACCGCCTTGTCCGCTGCAAACTCAGGCTCCACTTCAAGCCAAAACCCAAGAAATGGGGGCCCCCCAAGAAAAAGCTTGATGTTGCCAGCCTTCAGCGTGACGATGTGAAAGCTGCCTTTCAGACAGATTTACAGCGCAGGCTCAAAGACACAGCGGACCCAGTAGACTCCTCCCCTGAAACACTTTGGGAACAACTGAAAACTGCTATTGCAAAATCCTCTGCAGAAGTCTTGGGTTTCGCCAGAAAGAAGAACAAAGACTGGTTTGACGAAAACGATGTAGAGATCCAGGAACACCTAGCAAAAAAAAGAGCCGCCCATCAGGCCCACCTAGCCCAGCCTTCCTGCCCTGTGAAGAAGTCTGCCTTCCGCCTCGTCTGCAGCAGTCTCCAGCGCAAGCTCAGAGATCTCCAGAATGAGTGGTGGACCAGACTTGCACAGAGGACCCAGCTTTGCGCTGACAATGGTGACTACAGGGGCTTCTACGAAGCACTGAAAGCAGTGTATGGCCCCAGGCACCTGGTACAAAGTCCCCTGCGAAGCGCGAATGGCCAGGCACTCCTCACAGATAATACCTCCATCTTGAACCGCTGGTCGGAATACTTTCAGAGCCTCTTCAGCGCTGAGCGCACTGTTCAAGAAGCAGTCGTCCTACAAATCCCACACCTCCCAGTAAAGGTTGAATTGGACGAACCGCCCACCGCTGAAGAGACCCTCACAGCCATCCACCAGCTCAAGAGTGGCAAAGCAGCAGGCATTGATGGAATACCGCCAGAGATCTGGAAACATGGAGGCACAGCACTGCACAACAAGCTCCATGACCTCTTTCTCTGCTGCTGGGAGGAAGGAACACTACCAAAAGATCTCCGTGATGCAGTCGTTATCACCCTGTACAAAAACAAAGGCGAGAAGTCTGACTGTTCCAACTATCGGGGAATTACCCTGCTGTCCATTGCTGGGAAAATCCTTGCAAGGCTGCTCCTGAATCGGCTGGTACCTGCCATCGCTGAAGACCAACTCCCAGAGGGCCAGTGTGGCTTCAGAGCAAACAGGAGCACCACTGATATGGTCTTTGTGCTGAGACAGCTACAGGAGAAGTGCCGCGAGCAGAACAAAGGGCTGTACGTAACATTTGTCGACCTAACAAAAGCGTTCGACACTGTGAGCAGGCAAGGCATGTGGCAGATCCTGGAGCGACTTGGCTGTCCCCCAAAGTTCCTCAACATGATTGTCCAGCTACACGAGGACCAGCAAGGCCAGGTCAGACTCAACAATGACCTCTCAGAACCATTCCCTATTCTCAACGGTGTAAAGCAGGGCTGCGTGCTGGCACCGACCCTCTTCACCATCTTTTTTAGCATGATGTTGAAGCAGGCCACAGTGGACCTCGATGATGACGATGCAGTGTACATCAGGTATCGTCTCGATGGCAGCCTGTTCAACCTCAGACGACTGCAGGCCCACACGAAAACCCTAGACCAACTGATTCGTGAGCTGCTTTTTGCTGATGATGCTGCCCTCGTTGCAAACACAGAGAGAGCCCTGCAGCGCATCACGTCTTGCTTCGCAGATGCTGCCCAGCTCTTTGGACTCGAGGTCAGTCTGAAAAAGACAGAGGTCCTCCATCAGCCGGCACCCAAGACAGTGTATCGCCCTCCTCACATCACCATTGGCGAGTCTGAACTAAAGTCAGTGCACCAGTTTACCTACCTTGGCTGCATTATCACGTCGGACGCCAAGCTGGACAAGGAGCTTGACGGCAGGCTGGCAAAAGCGAACAGCGCTTTCGGGCGACTTTTCAAGCGGGTGTGGCACAATCAACAGCTGAAAACAGGCACCAAGATCAGCGTGTACAGAGCTGTGGTCCTCACCACCCTGCTGTATGGTTCCGAGTCCTGGGCCCTCTACCGCAGCCAACTACGACTCCTCGAACGCTTCCACCAGCGCTGCCTGCGTACCATCCTGGGCATTCACTGGAGTGACTATGTCACCAACGTCGAGGTCCTTGAACAGGCTGAAACTGTGAGCATCGAGGCTTTGCTGCTGCGGACACAGCTCCGCTGGGCGGGGCATGTCTCCAGGATGGAGGATCATCGCCTACCAAAGATCACACTGTTCGGCGAGCTTGCTACTGGACACCGTGACAGAGGGGCACCAAAGAAGAGATACAAAGACTGTCTCAAGAAGTCACTTAGTGCCTGCCAAATCGACCACCACCAGTGGTCTTCGCTTGCTGCGGACCGTGACACCTGGCGCTCCACCATTTACAAGGCAGCTGTCTCCTTTGAGGACTCTCACAGAGCTAGCCTTAAGGACAAGCGGCTCAGGAGAAAAAACAGAGATGCCGCAGCTCAGAACCCTGGCCATACCTTCCCCTGCAGCCACTGCGGTCGAACCTGCCTGTCTCGGATTGGCCTCCGCAGCCACGAACAAGCCTGCAGACGTCGTGGTCAACTCCTATAAAATCTTCGTTCGCGAAGTCAAGCCAAGAGAGAGAGCCAGTACAGTTGCGACTGCATTAACAAAAATATATAGTCGAGGTCCTCTGAAATACCCCAGACTTGTACAAGTTGATGACGGATCTGAATTTAAAGGTGCCGTTAATCAGTTATTTGCAAAGCATGGCGTACTGGTTAGACGAGGCATTCTAGGTGTACACAGATCACAGGCAATCGTAGAGAATTTCAACAAACAGTTATCAGAGAGACTTTTTAGTTACCAGTATTCAAAGGAACTCATGCATGATGCACGAAACACAGAGTGGGTTAAGAGATTGCCACATGTGATAAAAGCAATGAATAACGATGGACACCCAAAGCCTGCTCATGCTATTAAATTGAAAACAATTACAGAGCCAAAAAACACGACCAACCCCAGCACCAGACACAAGTTTATTTACAAAACAGGTAAGATATGTGTTTCTGCCCCGTGGCTCATGTTTTAAGATTTTAATCAGATTGGTTGCTTTGTTAGCTTTAGAAATAAGGTAGCAGAGATTAGGTTGAGTTTTGCAGTCAATAAGTCATATGATCGGAGGAACATAAAATCAATAGGTCATTTTGAAAATCCTTAAGTCAACAACAACAAAATCACTTTTTCGGCATTTTCGATTTTGAAATGTCAGCAGCATGTGTAGCCTGTTCATTCCAGAAGCCCAAATCAGACACTGAAGGCATCCGACTCATTATTTTTGTCTTTTATTGCGATTTTGCGGAAATGGCCGTTTACTGGGTGCACAAATACCTTCACTGTGAGCCAGAGATTCAATATTTTTTCATTCTGTTTTTTGCAGAGGACGCAGAAGGTGTACCTTAACATAATAGTGTCTGATTTGGGTTTCTGGAATGAACTCTGATTTATTTAAAGGAATATGTTTCTCAACCTCATTTTAGCATCCGCGAAGAGTGTGAATGGGGATACCCTTGCGCCATCGGCTATATCTCTGGTGTGTTCCTAAGGATTTTTGGGGAAAATGGCTTAAACATCTCAGGATGATATACTAAGGTACACTTTGAACCCATCTTATTGAGTACTGCAGGGGGGGGGGGGGGGGGGTGCACGGTAGATCATGGTAGCTTATGGACTATCAGTGTACAACTAAGATTACATGATGTGGACGGCTTCACCTACAAGACTCGAACAAAGCAAGATTGAGTTACTGATTGTGTAACCATGAAATAAGAACGAAGGTTATATGTGTGAGCACGAGAGACCACTGGTACATCAATTACAACATCTTGCATTACAACATTTTGGACATCATGTAAAAATACGCATATCTCTGCAAAAATTACGAACCGGCAGCACTGATAACAGTAAAGCCATTTCCTTTGCTTCTAGACATCTATTATGAATACGTGAACTGCTGAACTGTGTGGAAAAAAAAAAAAAACTGGCTACAGAGTACAGACATCTAGACCCAGTCCGCTGCGGCACCTTCATACCGACTCCGAGGATAAAAAATCAGCGTCAATGAGACCAACAAGAGACTTAGACTAGAGTTAATGCAGCCGTGGGGACTGATGAAGATGTATGCCTTTTACAGGCGGAAGGCGTTTTGCATCATATTGGACCGTGTACCTAGTCAGGGCCCATGCTTGCAGTATTGTTTACAATTGCTCGAGAGAGGGGGCAAGTGTCATCCATCACTGTTGGCAGCTGGCCTCCCGCCTCCCTAATTTTTAGGATGCACTCTGTTCATACACGCCAACCAACTCGGCGCGGGTCTCGGTGACTGTTTAAAAAATGAATAAGTCATATGACCGGCTCACTGACAGAGCAATGCGTCATTTCAAATTTGTATGCGTCAATGACCGATGAGCATCCTATACGCTGAGGTAGTCCAATTAGAGTGGGAGTGAAATTTTATTTGGTTCGAGAGATTTAGAGGATATCTTATATCGTGAGTACTTACAGTGAACTTGAAATTTGATTTGGTTTTTGCCGGACTGAAAGATATCAGTTGGGCTTTTTCGGGGGCCAGTTCAAATCCATTTTCCTCAAGGTATTTTGCACAGCGTCTATTGCTCTTTGGAATGCTTTAGCGTTGTTAGATGGTATTTCTCTATGCCCTTTTGCTGGGCTTTTAGTCTTGACGGGGTTCCAGATGGCAATGTCATCTGTGAACTGGGATAGTTTTAGAGTCGAATTTGTTATTTTATCCAGTTTTGATTTTTTTAAAAAGGAGGGAGGTCAGCCATCATGATATTAAATAGTGTCGGGGCAAGGCAGTTTTGAGAGTGGGGATTTGGGCGTCCCAGCTTATCGATCTCAATGTAAGCTCGGAGGGGGCGACCCCGGCGCCATCGCAGAGGTGCGGCTGTTGAGTACCTTGGTCCCGCAGACAGGTAGCACCCGTCCCGAGATCCTGGACACGAACTGGGTACAAGCACCAGACCTCGGCGGCAGCGACGGGGCCGGTCCTTCCCGTGTCCATTCTATGGTTATAGCGCGGGTTTTATTTTGCTTTTTTCTTTGGATCTGGGTAAAGGCTGTTTTAGGGTGAGTATCCTCTTCCCCCATCCTCACCGGCAAGGATCGCTGACTCGTCGATGACGAGGGGGGGGGGGGGGGTGGTTGAGGAGAAGGAGTAGAGACGGGGGTGATGTCATGTCGCAGGGGGTCACCCGCGAAGGTGGAGAGGATCCCTCCACAATAGCGGCCGCTTCCCCCAGGCTACCAACCCCCATTTCTAAGGATGACGGAGCATGATTTGGTGGAGATTTTAAGAGGGAGGAAGCTGTCCTACGCCCTCCTGGGACTGTGCAATGTCCGAGGAGATGGGAGAGGGCCTAAGCTCTCCCTGGGCGGGATCCTCTAGGAGGGCCACGTCCGGGGAAGTAGTAATCGAGCTAAGCCCGTTGACAGAAGTAGAAGAAGAAGAAGAACTGGAGTGAATAGAATGCTGGCCCTGGCTCGCTTACCCTGAGATTTAATCTTGTTTCATCTCTTCCTTGGTGGTGTTTCTAAGTTCTCAGTGTTTACCGGTTGGGAAATCAAGTCCCTCATCAGTCTCGGAAGAGATGGACCTGATCAAGGAGGCCATACAGTTTAGATGTAGGTAAAGGCTGAGTCCTGAAGAGGACTAAATGGCTCTAGTAGAGGGCTAGAAACAGCTTACGGCGGAGTAGAAGACGGTAGGTAATTGAAGTTGTAATGGAGCTAGTAGTTGCTGGTGGGCCGGCTGGAAAGGAGGGGACGTAGCGGGCGTAGTAGTAGCTGGAGTAAGTTCAAGATGGCGGCTGGCTGTGGATGGTGAGAGCCCCAGTGAGGCATTGTAGTAGAAGCAGCGTATACAGAGACTGAGATAACGACAGGGTCTGTCAGTAATTTTTTTTATAGGCAAACCAAAAGATGACGCCGCCATTTCTTTGACGGCTCTGATCTTGCAATGAAAAGATGAATTTAACATTGATCTGTCACAGTGTGTCGCCGCGGCACAGATGGGTTGGAGGATTAATGAGCCTTTTCAAGCATTGTGTTGCTTTTAGCTTGCCGTTAACAGCGATCGGAAGTAAAGTGCTGAGATGATTATGATGTTTTGTTAACGGTGATCGGCGACAAGCGAAAGGCGGTGTCTGCTTTGATCAGTACCGGTATGATCACTGAACCGTTTTTATTATTACAGTCCACACTTTACCAGCGAGTATCCTGTAATCATAAAACCAATGCACTATTATGCAGCATTACTTGCTGTATTGGCATCGGTTTCTTTTAATCAACAGTGCATGTTATTTCCGGACTCAATTCGATGTACGACGACTACGAGCGTGCAGTGCGCGTGTATGTGATTGTGTGTGTGTGTATGTGTCGGTGTGTGTGTGTGTGTGTGTGTGTGTGTGTGTGTGTGTGTGTGTGTGTGTTTGTGTGTGTGTGTGTGTGTGTGTGAGAGAGAGAGAGAGAGAGAGAGAGAGAGAGAGAGAGAGAGAGAGAGAGAGAGAGAGAGAGAGAGATTCAGATTCAGATTCTTTATTGTGTTCAAGGCTTTCAGCCCATACACAAGGAGGACTTGGGGGAAGGGTGATTACAAAACAAAACAAAAAAACACACATTAGGACCGTGTCTAAACTGGACAATCTGATCGTGACATGGAAACCATGCCACTTATACATATGTTTAAGGAAATGTTCAGTTTGGCTCATAGTCACACACATACGCTGTCAAAACTCCGTGATTATTGGCTA
Source organism: Semisulcospira habei (assembly GCA_036245525.1). Taxonomy (NCBI): domain Eukaryota; kingdom Metazoa; phylum Mollusca; class Gastropoda; family Semisulcospiridae; genus Semisulcospira; species Semisulcospira habei. Next base: position 126,710,853 of record BTPG01000003.1, on the reverse strand, counting down.
CACATCACAGTCTAACAACACGCATGTTAGCCCATGAAATATTGTACCGCACGTGACACACAGGCCATGTCTTCCAGCAAAGCGTCACAATACTCTTTATATGGGTCAGTGTCAATAGCGTCCCACTTGCGTAAACAGGACAGTGTGTCACGATCTTCTTGAGACATCTGACCGCCGTACACCTTGATGAACCCCAACTACAAATGTGTCGCTTACAGTCATAGGTGAAGACATAATCATCACTGTCACATATGATGATCTCGTTGCTACCCCGTCATGTCTAATACTGTTTTCTTGAACCCAGTGTTCTTTTTGACTTGACGTAGACGCGACTGTTTGATTTTGTTTGTCAAGCCAGCCACAACTGCCTTCACGTCTCCCATGACATATCCTCTCTCTGAAAGGAGCTGTTCAATGGACGTCATTTCTGATGTTTCTCCGTTAGAATCGATGGAAATGTCATAAAGGTCTTCTGTTGTAGTTTGGGCTGGTAGGTCACAACACATCTGTGTCGGGTCACTCATATTGACACTAACGTAAGCTGCACGTGAATGTTCGGGTGTGTCAACTGTTGGGCCTACTGCGTTATTTGTTGCTGTTTCAGCTTGCCGCTTGACTGTCCCACTCCATTCAAAAATAAGGGTGGGGGTAGGGCTTGGCATAAACGGTTCCGAGGGCAAAGTTGTCTGATTAATAAAGTCACCTGCCTGTCTATGTTTGTCATGCTTGTCAATCAGTCCTGCCTTTCACAGCCATACCTGCCCCTGTGTCACAACGACTGCTGTCATTTTCACCGAGTAGTGGGATACCCGGTGGCACAGTCGTTTCGCACTCCATCGCCGCTGCCGAAGTCGTGGTTCAGTGTTGTCGTCGTCACCTTGACGTAGGCTGTTAGCTGTTGTAGTGGTAGTGTGTTGTAGTCTGTGTCGTGCTGCGGCTCGCTGTTGGTCCCTGCGAACCTGCCCCAGTGGTTTTCGCCGCCACTGGTGGTGTGTAATGGCGCCGCGCCCGGTTGTGTAGCTGACAGGCGAAGTATGACGACTAAGCTGTCACCCTCCCCTGTCCGACTTTCCAAGACGTGACATGGTGGTCGTTGCTGAGCAGAGTGGTCAGGATGTTTGATACAGCAGCTGGGAGGCCAGTTACTGCCATGGTGGCGGCAATATCCACTTGGAAAACCAAATTCTGTCGGAGCTGACAGAAAGCGTCGAGAGAGAAAGAAAGAGAGAGAGAGAGAGAGAGAGTACATTATTACTGCGTTTTTATGTTTTTGTTAATTAAATTAGGTAACTGAAAAAAATCCTGACATTTATCTAAAGGATTTTATGAGCCAGAGCAGACGAATCACTGACGTATCAAACCCACAGTGTACTCAGCTAAGCTGTTTAGACGCCGATGTCTTATATTCATACGTCACTATGTGTGATCAAGGGCCGATATCGTAACACTCGGCGTCTATTATCAGACTCATGAGACCCTGCGGCCGTAGGAGCGCAGCGGAATGAATTCAGTATTCTTGCAAGATTTACACTGTAATGAGCCCCTGAGGTCAGTATTCATACATTTTCAACTTGCAATAGGTATTACCACCAATCTATCAACAAAGCCAAACAGTGATTATACGCACAGGCCATATTAACCCCATTGTGCATACAACCCCAGGAACTGTAAACGGTACCTAGCGCACAAAAAGATTAATGAGAAATTATCGCCGGATTCTTTTTCTTACTCCTCATTCCTCCCTCCACCCAACGTATATAAACGCATGCAAATTTAAGACATAATAATTATGCATCATCCATGAAATAGTAGGTCAACTTGATTATTGATAATGACTTACAGCAGACGATACCATCAGTTACAAATGAACGTTATTACCAGTAAACTGATAAAACAGACATCACCAATCATATGTTCTCCAACCCCCACCCCCTTCCCACTCTTCATATCCAAATCCCCCTCCCTCCTTCCCCAACACACACACACACACACACACACACACACACACACACACACACACACACACACACACACACACACACACACACTCCCGCCGCCCCGCCCGCCGTATATCCGACACACACACACACACAGGAACTCGGTGTATGTTTGAAGAGCAATTTACTTCTCAATAATATGACTAGGAACTGATTTGGGCTTTTTAAATGAAACAAATTCTTTACTGTTCAATCTTTTTTCGTTCTTAATATCTTTTTTTTTTTCTTTGTCTTTTTTTTTTGTGTGTGTGTGTGTGTGTCTTTCTTTCTTTTTGTAATCGTCCTTCTCCTGCAGCTTATATTTCTTCTGGCGGTACAGTCTGTTGTGCCCAGTTTTCAGATTCCTCTTGAAAGCCTGCTTTGTTGTAAATCGCTGGCTTGACCACCTCTTGTGAGGGGCGGATCAGTTACCTGGAAGGGGGGGGGGGGATGTTGCAACTCTTTGTTTGGGTCATTCGACATGATGCTAAAAGACCTCCTGACTAGACCTTACTGCCAATGGCCGAAAAATCGGACAACAGAGAGAGGATTACGAGTCTCAACTCTCGCCGAAATAACAAACAACAGGGACCAGGGTGACCCTGGGAAACCAAAAGGAACTTTGTTATAGTATTGCCGGTAAAGAATTTCTCGCCTGGGGAAGGGGGGGGGGGGGAGGGCGGATCCCCCTCCGCCCCTGCTTCCTGCTGTTCCCCCCACATCAGTGTTGGTTTCTCCATTGGACTCCTCTGCACACATAAAAGCGTCCATGCATTAAATCATTTTATGACATACTGATAAACCACCACACCTTTACTCAAATCAACAACTCAAAACAGACTTTCACACACCGAGACAAAACAAACATAGGTCATCGAAACATAAGAATGTAAATTCTTCATGTCCGACTGAATTTAATGATAAACAGTTTTTAACCCTTTGCGTGTCGGTAGCGGGGATTCCTACAGGACTAAAACCGCTACCGACACGCAAAGGGTCAAACTTAAGATTACAGTTCTGAAAACAACTCTCATCTCTTGTGCTGTTGTTTTCTTTGTTTGTTTTTGTTTTGCTTTGTAGGGAGGTAAATTTACATATTTGAGAGTTTTACGTTTACGTATTATATTAATTTATTTATTTATGTAAATTACCTGGCTGAAGTGACACGTGTAGCAGCATCCCTCTTCCTGTCGCCGTGAGATGGCCTTAGTCGCCTGCTCGGCGTTAAACCCAAATAACTAACTAACTAACCCTTTTCACGTGTGGCTGTCTCTTTGCCGTCACTTTTCGGGGTGGGTTGGGCATAGAAAACAAAGTTGGCACAGCATCCCACAACAACCCGTGCCTTTCCGTGACACACGTCTGGCTGTCTTCAAAATGGACACTGCATAACCTGTAGGCCCGTGAATGCAGGTGGCAGTCTCAACAAATCTTTCCTTCAAGTGTTCTGCACTTATTTCTTACATCTGTTCGGAAAATAACAAACACTGAATGAAAATGAAGTATTAAAACGTCACCTAAACGCTTTAATCTGTAGTCCTAGTGCGTGAGAGCAGTTCAGGCTGCAACGCCCCCCCCCCCCCCTCTAAAGTTATATTAGATGTGCACAAGCGGCACAAATGATTAGATCTATCTTGCGTTAATCCAACATTAGCGGTGAGGAGAACTATTCTATGTACAGATGGATCACTTCTACATTTGAAAGAAAATATAAGGACGTATAATATCTTTTGATATAAATGTTAGCTTTCCAACTGATAACATTTCTTGGAATTCGTGGAGATCTAGGGTCTAACTGCAGTCGGACCAGTTTTCCACTTCAGACCAAAAAGTTGACTCCCAAGCGTGCCAAATGCAGAGAAGAACCGAACGGAGAAATTCCCAGATTCAAACTCAAAGATAATCATATTTTTAACGGCTATCCGTTCACATATCACTCATGTACCTTCGTCACATGCGAGACCTATGCTTGCGTATCGCCCGGCACCCATATCTCAAAATCGATTTTTTTTTTTCTCAAAGATAGACCACTCATCCTGTATGCCATTCGATTAGTCTCTAGTCGTAAGTATATGCAAAAATAAGAGCTAAAAGTGATTAGCTTTTCATCCTTGGGAAAGCGAAAGAATGATATGCCGATATAAATTCGCTTGTTGCGTTTGAGAAAGAAACTGCTTTCCGAGTCTCGCCCACGCTTCGCTTTGCTCGGTCAGCCCGTCGCAGCACGTTCATAAGGGAAATAACACTCAAAACTCGGGCCGAGTGCTTTGTCTTATAATGTATTGTCTTTGGTGAGCAACAAAAGTGTACAAAAATAAAAGTGAGCCGTCCCCCCCCCCCCTCCCAATTCTTCCTACGCCACTGTATGTAAAAGAATAACAGAAAGAGCCCTTTGATTTTCAGCAGCCGTTACATGTCTAGGCTTTTGAGAAGCCTATGCTTCTTGTGGATGGAAGGCGATAAGCGAATAAGTCCGCAGTCGCTTACTCATCTGGGGGATCTAATAAGGATGAAAATTGAGACTGCAAAATACGCATATTCCCGTTAGCCGATTCAATACCGGGAAGGGGGTGGTTGGGTGGTGATTTATGTCAACTGCAGTTGTACTGATCTGACTAAGACACTATTTCCAGCCAAAATGAAGAGGTGACAGAAAAGGAAGGGGAAGTGTTGCGTCGGTAACAGTCAACTGCGCAAGATAAACATTGGGCAGCTCGGCACCAACTTGATGAGTTTTCTGACCTCACCCCGCGGTCAGTGGGAATCGGATTTCCTTGAAATTTCAGGGACTCCAGTGGCGTTGGCCCTAAGACTGTATAGAAAAGGCTTGTGGACATAGGTCATCCCATCTTCTTTAGAAACGGGCTGTAGTTTACGTTTGTGGTTGTGTTATTTTTTGAGATCATGTGCGGGTTGATCATAGGAAAGATCCGATATTCATTTGAGTTATTTTGGATAAGAATTACGTACTTTTTTTTTAGTAGGATTCATTTTCCTTTCCACGGAGAATTGAGATAGACGTTGTGACGCGTAATTTTGCTACAATGTTGTCAAGATTATACTGGAAGGCTCGAGCAGGGTCGCGATCTTTAAAGTGACCTCAAATATGACGTGAAAGTTGTTGGCTACATTTCGCAACACTTTTTTTAAATTTTTTTTATCGAAATCTATATGTTAGTCGAAGGCTGTAGTTCTGAGTTCTAGAGTGTTATTTTTAATAAATATTAACGAGTTTTGGTTACATTTTCTCTTCTCATTGGTTGCGTTGTGTGAATTTGCTGGATTGTTCTGGAAACCTGTGATAGTATAAAAGAGCGTGTTAGGAGACATGTGTGTACATTCTATGAGAGACGCAGTGTGTCAAAAGTGTTGATGCATTGTAAAGGAGACAGTGTATCAGTGTGGATGCATTTGTGGACGCATTGTGCTGAGAGTGCATTGAGAGAATAAAATACTGTTGGAACTGTTACTCCAGTGTGGTCTACAACCTTGTGCCACGTGTGACAAGTTGCAACTGAGTGAATTTTTTTAATAATTATTATTATGTTCTATAAATCTTTCATTGAAAGTGTGTTCTTTTTCTTTTATCTGTTGGTATTCCAAAATGAGAATCAAAAACAAAAATGCGCTGGACAAGATCGTAAGGGTCGCGTCAAAAATCATTGGTGAAAATCAACGATTGATTGTACATTGCTTAACGTCCCGACAGCAACAAGACTTTCTCAGGACGTGCCTGCACTGCTTGTGGAAAAAAAACTAAACAGAATATTGAATGCATGTCGCCAGCCGGTCCAATACGTTAAATAAACCTACGACATGGGGCCTAAATAAAGCTAAGACCATTTAGCAACACACATCCAATATCAAGAGCTACAGCAGCGCAGACAGTAGGGAGAGTTTAAAAAAGGAAAATACAGGTGAATGGACCAAGGGTAGACAGAAACACATGCCCCTGAATAGAGGGGAAAACCCACTCTGTGGGGCTGACCAGGGTGACCCTGGGAACTAAAAAGTAGTTAACCCCACCAAAGTCCCCCAGGGCAGACCCGGGTGGGGGCGTGAAAATCAAAGAAACTTGCAGTGTTTTGTAGAGAGACAAATAGTGAAAAAGGCATACTGTATTCTGGCTAGCAATGATCATGTTCTGACCGCCGAGTTTGATCGTCTCCCCTCGGGACGTCGGTTACGATGTCCAGCGTGTAGGACGAACAGACGAAATTTTTTTTTGTCCCTACTGCAATTCGTCTCATTAATGACGCCTAAGTGTGTGTATTGTGTGTGTGTGTGTGTGTGTATTACTTACTTACTTACGCCTGTCACCCCTACCCGGTATAGGCCGTCGACGAGAGACCTCCAGCAACTCCTGTCCTGTGCTTCTCCTTCGATTCTACTCCAGGTGGTTCCCAGTCTCTTGATGTCTGCTTGGAGGTCTCGACGCCAGGAGTTTCTCGGCCTACCTCTTTTCCTCTTTCCCTGGGGGTTCCATGACAATGCCTGCCTAGTGATACTGGAAGCTGGCTTTCTCAGACTGTGACCAATCCATCGCCATCTTCTTCGCCCAATTTCATTCTCTGCTGTTATCTGTTCTGTTCTTTCCCAGAGTCTGACGTTGCTGATCTTCTCTGGCCAGTGGATTTTCAAAATTCTTCTAAGGCAACTGTTCATGAAGGTCTGTACTCTGTTGACTGTGGTTTTTGTCAATCTCCAAGTCTCTGCTCCATATAAGAGAACTGCTTTTACATTGGAGTTGAAAATCCGGACTTTGGTGTGTTGTGACAGCTCTCTGGAGCTCCACACTTTTTTCAACTGGAGAAAGGCTGCTCTGGCTTTACCGATTCGTGCTCTGACATCTGCATCAGTGCCGCCTTTTTTGTCTATGATGCTCCCGAGATAGGTGAAGGACTCCACCTCCTCCAACGGGGTGCCAGCAAGCAAGACTGGTTCTTCCCTGGTTGCGTTCAGCCTCATTGTCTTTGTTTTCTGTTTGTGAATGGAGAGGCCCACTTGGGACGAGATGTCAGCAAGCCTCGTGGTCTTGTCCTGCATTTGTTGATGAGTGTGGGACAGTAATGCCAAGTCGTCTGCAAAATCGAGGTTGTCAAGCTGTGTCCACAGTGTCCACTGTATTCCACTTCGTCTGTGCTCTGTGGTCATCTTCATGACCCAGTCTATGGCCAGTAGGAAGAGGAACGGAGACAGCAGACACCCCTGCCTGACACCAGTTCTGACCTGGAGCTCCCTGGTGAACTGCCCTTCGTGGATCACGCGACATGTCATGCCATCGTAGCTGCTCTTGATCAGGCGGACGAGCTTTGTGGGTACACCGTAGTGTCGTAGGAGTTTCCACAGAGTCTCTCGGTCCACACTGTCAAATGCTTTCTCATAATCCACAAAGTTGACGCACAGCGGGGAGCTCCACTCCAGACTGTTCCACGATGATGCGGAAAGTGGCGATCTGGTCTGTACATGATCGGTTCTTCCTGAATCCTGCTTGCTGGTCTCTCAGCTGGGGGTCAACGGAGCTCTTCATTGGTAAAAGAGCAAGACCGGTCCCACCCAGGTATGCATCCGGTCACTCTGGTCCCGACGCCTCAAAATGTCCGAGCAGAAGAATGTGAAGCACTCGGGGGCGTTTCGATCGGTATTCGTAGTTAGTAACTACAGGCTCCGATTTACTCATCAGGGAACCGGCCTACAATTCTCAGTCCATTTCTTGGTGTCTTCCTCCCAGTGTGTCGCATTTAAATCCTTACATAAGGACATGTTATCCGTGTAGTCCATGCATGTAACTGTAGTCCTGACGCGGCATTATTGATGTCCAGTATGGTCGCTTTCAAACCCTTGCAGTATTCCTGACGCGGTGTTATAGATGTCTAGTATGAACGCTTTCAAATCCTTGCAGTATTGCTGATGCGGTGTTATTGATGTCAAGTATGATTGCTTCAAATCCTTGCAGGGTCCAGTCTTGGTCGGGATCCGATTGTATCGCTGCGTCTTCTGTTCCCTCGGCGCTTGTGCCTGTCCGTTCCAAGATCATTTCCTGCTCAGCGGGGCTTAGCCGCGATAAGATACAAGGAACCGTTGGGCGGAGTTTGCGTGTATCGACGTGGGAGTCATATTCTTTGTTTATTAATCCGTCCGTTTTGACGGATCAATCCCAGACTGAGTGTCGTTGTTGTTGTTGTTGATTCTCCGTGTATTCGTGTTTGTAGACGATGCCGGTTGTTTGTGCGGCTGTGTTGCCTTCCATACGACAGACTAGTGTTTCTAGTATTGTCCTCTGTGTATGTGGTACGCAGTGTTGCCGTGGTGCATATCTCACAGTTGATGCTTTAAAATCAGCTTATTGTTGTAGCTGTTGCTGCTGTTTTGGTGTGGCTGTCGTTTCGTTGATTGCTGTTGTTGCCGTTGGCTTGTTGGGCCGCCTGAATTGTATACCGTTTCGGTGGTAGGTGCCGGGTTTTGTCGTTGTAGAAGGGCCTTCAGTTCTTCGAGTGCTTCACAGAATAGTTGGCCTCGCTTGTTGCGAGCGTTCCAGTCCTCCTTTCGCTTTTGTGCGCTTTAGAACGAGTTTTTTGTGACCAGTGTTGCCTGGTGTTGTAGATTAAAGTTGGTGCTGCGTAGTTTTGTGGTCGGTGTGAAGTAGACAATGTCCGTTTCCTCTATTCTTAGTCCGTGTTGTAGACAAAGTGGCTTGCCTTTCTCGTTGGCGGGAGGTAAGTCTTTTAGCAAACAGTATGACGTCATAGCGTGTAGCGATTCATGACAGATGTCACTTCAGTAGAGGGTTTTGCCGTGGGGGCTGCAGGGCCGATTGTTGGCCTCAGTTGAGTAGCTGGCTCACACGTGTCTTGTTAAAGTAGCAGAAAAAAAAGGATCGCAGTGTAGTTTGTCGCTTGTTCTAGCTTGTCGATCGTGTGGTGTTAATTGGTGATTTTCGTTCCATCCACATTTTCTCAGGTGTGGGGAGTGCGTTCCAACCACCCTATTATAGGTGTGGGAGTGGGTCTCAACCACCCTATTATAGGTGTGGGAGTGGGTCTCAATCACCCTATTATAGGTGTGGTAGTCGGTCTCAACCACCCTATTATAGGTGTGGGAGTGGGTCTCAACCACCCTATTATAGGTGTGGGAGAATGGTCGAAGAGCTCCTTCTTGCTTGTGGTTTCTTGGTTGTATTCAGTCGTTCCATCCACCCTTTATCAGGCGTGGGGAATGGGTCTCAACCACCCTGTTTCAGGTGTGGGAAACCATCGATGACTTTCTTCTTCTTTGTAGTTCTCCGTTGACATAGATGTCTTGGGTCTTGATCCCCGTTTCTGGCGGAGTTAGGGCTGGCAGCTGTTGTTTCCTTCGTCGTCTCGCTTCGAATGATGCTTTGCTGGGTGTGAGGGCAGAGCGGCTTAGTGCAGCGCGCGTGCCGATGACGTATGGTCGAATCCCATTGGTCGGCTGTCGTGGTCGGACTGATCGCCCGCTGTCCGTGTGAGATAGCGTCTTGTGACCTTGGTTGCAGGTGGAGTCTATCTTCTATGTCGGCCAGTCCATTTTTGTGGTATGCTATATCTCTGTCAGCCGTATAGACGTGGAGATGAGAGGTAGTTGTCTGTTGTTGGTGTATATCTGGATGCTTAGAGTAAACATCTGTCATGACACGTCCGTCTCCCGTAAGTGTTTGCTAGAAAGTGAGCTAGCTGGATTGCTCTTTTACCGGCACTGATATGAGCTATCTCCTCTTATTTAAGAGGCGCTCTCTGCTTTGTTGAATCAGTGTTCCGATCCCCTCAGGACGGTGAGCCTGAGGTTGGGGTTGTGTGCATTGAAGCGTGGCCACTCCTAACGGTGCGCGCGTGGCCGGGGCCGATAGCGGTGGCGTCATCCTGATTGCATCATCATTCTGGCCGCGAAGTGAAGATGAGTGATGGTGGGCCGCTGTATTACGCTTAGTCCCTTCGTGTGTTTGTCGATTCAATCTTGATGGTCCAGTAGAGCAATGAAGATGCGATATTTTTCCTGTTCGCACAGTCCGAGTGAAAGGAGAATGAAGTGGGCATAATATGCCAGGATTTGAAAGCGAGGCGTAGGTGAAACCAAAAGTGACCGGTTTTGCACATTGCTGAGGATAGCAAACGACCCTAAAAAAAATCGGGTGGCTATTCACGGGTCCTAGTCAGGTCGGTGCTACGCACCTTCAATCCAGTGGTAAAAGAGCAAGACCGGTCCCACCCAGGTATGCATCCGGTCACTCTGGTCCCGACGCCTCAAAATGTCCGAGCAGAATAATGTGAAGCACTCTGGGGCGTTTCGATCGGTATTCGTAGTTAGTAACTACAGGCTCCGATTTACTCATCAGGGAACCGGCCTACAATTCTCAGTCCATTTCTTGGTGTCTTCCTCCCAGTGTGTCGCATTTAAATCCTTACATAAGGACATGTTATCCGTGTAGTCCATGCATGTAACTGTAGTCCTGACGCGGCATTATTGATGTCCAGTATGGTCGCTTTCAAACCCTTGCAGTATTCCTGACGCGGTGTTATAGATGTCGAGTATGAACGCTTTCAAATCCTTGCAGTATTCCTGATGCGGTGTTATTGATGTCAAGTATGATTGCTTCAAATCCTTGCAGGGTCCAGTCTTGTGTCGGGATCCGATTGTATCGCTGCGTCTTCTGTTCCCTCGGCGCTTGTGCCTGTCCGTTCCAAGATCATTTCCTGCTCAGCGGGGCTTAGCCGCGATAAGATACAAGGAACCGTTGGGCGGAGTTTGCGTGTATCGACGTGGGAGTCATATTCTTTGTTTATTAATCCGTCCGTTTTGACGGATCAATCCCAGACTGAGTGTTGTTGTTGTTGATTCTCCGTGTATTCGTGTTTGTAGACGATGCCGGTTGTTTGTGTGGCTGTGTTGCCTTCCATACGACAGACTAGTGTTTCTAGTATTGTCCTCTGTGTAGGTGGTACGCAGTGTTGCCGTGGTGCATATCTCACAGTTGATGCTTTAAAATCAGCTTATTGTTGTAGCTGTTGCTGCTGTTTTGGTGTGGCTGTCGTTTCGTTGATTGCTGTTTTTGCCGTTGGCTTGTTGGGCCGCCTGAATTGTATACCGTTTCGGTGGTAGGTGCCGGGTTTTGTCGTTGTAGAAGGGCCTTCAGTTCTTCGAGTGCTTCACAGAATAGTTGGCCTCGCTTGTTGCGAGCGTTCCAGTCCTCCTTTCACTTTTGTGCGCTTTAGAACGAGTTCTTTGTGACCAGTGTTGCCTGGTGTTGTAGATTAAAGTTGGTGCTGCGTAGTTTTGTGGTCGGTGTGAAGTAGACAATGTCCGTTTCCTCTATTCTTAGTCCGTGTTGTAGACAAAGTGGCTTGCCTTTCTCTTGCCTTTCTAAGTCCGTTTTAGCAAACAGTATGACGTCATAGCGTGTAGCGATTCATGACAGATGTCACTTCAGTAGAGGGTTTTGTCGTGGGGGCTGCAGGGCCGATTGTTGGCCTCAGTTGAGTAGCTGGCTCACACGTGTCTTGTTAAAGTAGCAGAAAAAAAGGATCGCAGTGTAGTTTGTCGCTTGTTCTAGCTTGTCGATCGTGTGGTGTTAATTGGTGATTTTCGTTCCATCCACATTTTCTCAGGTGTGGGGAGTGCGTTCCAACCACCCTATTATAGGTGTGGGAGTGGGTCTCAACCACCCTATTATAGGTGTGGGAGTGGGACTCAACCACCCTATTATAGGTGTGGGAGTCGGTCTCAACCACCCTATTATAGGTGTGGGAGTGGGTCTCAACCACCCTATTATAGGTGTGGGAGAAAGGTCGAAGAGCTCCTTCTTGCTTGTGGTTTCTTGGTTGTATTCAGTCGTTCCATCCACCCTTTATCAGGCGTGGGGAATGGGTCTCAACCACCCTGTTTCAGGTGTGGGAAACCATCGATGACTTTCTTCTTCTTTGTAGTTCTCCGTTGACATAGATGTCTTGGGTCTTGATCCCCGTTTCTGGCGGAGTTAGGGCTGGCAGCTGTTGTTTCCTTCGTCGTCTCGCTTCGACTGAGGCTTTGCTGGGTGTGAGGGCAGAGCGGCTTAGTGCAGCGCGCGTGCCGATGACGTATGGTTGAATCCCATTGGTCGGCTGTCGTGGTCGGACTGATCGCCCGCTGTCCGTGTGAGATAGCGTCTTGTGACCTTGGTTGCAGGTGGAGTCTATCTTCTATGTCGGCCAGTCCATTTTTGTGGTATGCTATATCTCTGTCGGCCGTATAGACGTGGAGATGAGAGGTAGTTGTCTGTTGATGGTGTATATCTGGATGCTTAGAGTAAACATCTGTCATGACACGTCCGTCTCCCGTAAGTGTTTGCTAGAAAGTGAGCTAGCTGGATTGCTCTTTTACCGGCACTGATATGAGCTATCTCCTCTTATTTAAGAGGCGCTCTCTGCTTTGTTGAATCAGTGTTCCGATCCCCTCAGGACGGTGAGCCTGAGGTTGGGGTTGTGTGCATTGAAGCGTGGCCACTCCTAACGGTGCGCGCGTGGCCGGGGCGGATAGCGGTGGCGTCATCCTGATTGCATCATCATTCTGGCCGCGAAGTGAAGATGAGTGATGGTGGGCCGCTGTATTACGCTTAGTCCCTTCGTGTGTTTGTCGATTCAATCTTGATGGTCCAGTAGAGCAATGAAGATGTGATATTTTTCCTGTTCGCACAGTCCGAGTGAAAGGAGAATGACTTACTTACTTACTTACGCCTGTCACCCCTACCCGGGTATAGGCCGTCGACGAGAGACCTCCAGCAACTCCTGTCCTGTGCTTCTCCTTCGATTCTACTCCAGGTGGTTCCCAGTCTCTTGATGTCTGCTTGGAGGTCTCGACGCCAGGAGTTTCTCGGCCTACCTCTTTTCCTCTTTCCCTGGGGGTTCCATGACAATGCCTGCCTAGTGATACTGGAAAAGGAGAATGAAGTGGGCATAATATGCCAGGATTTGAAAGCGAGGCGTAGGTGAAACCAAAAGTGACCGGTTTTGCACATTGCTGAGGATAGCAAACGACCCTAAAAAAAATCGGGTGGCTATTCACGGGTCTTAGTCAGGTCGGTGCTACGCACCTTCAATCCAGTGGTAAAAGAGCAAGACCGGCCCCACCCAGGTATGCATCCGGTCACTCTGGTCCCGACGCCTCAAAATTTCCGAGCAGAAGAATGTGAAGCACTCGGGGGCGTTTCGATCGGTATTCGTAGTTAGTAACTACAGGCTCCGATTTACTCATCAGGGAACCGGCCTACAATTCTCAGTCCATTTCTTGGTGTCTTCCTCCCAGTGTGTCGCATTTAAATCCTTACATAAGGACATGTTATCCGTGTAGTCCATGCATGTAACTGTAGTCCTGACGCGGCATTATTGATGTCCAGTATGGTCGCTTTCAAACCCTTGCAGTATTCCTGACGCGGTGTTATAGATGTCTAGTATGAACGCTTTCAAATCCTTGCAGTATTCCTGATGCGGTGTTATTGATGTCAAGTATGATTGCTTCAAATCCTTGCAGGGTCCAGTCTTGTGTCGGGATCCGATTGTATCGCTGCGTCTTCTGTTCCCTCGGCGCTTGTGCCTGTCCGTTCCAAGATCATTTCCTGCTCAGCGGGGCTTAGCCGCGATAAGATACAAGGAACCGTTGGGCGGAGTTTGCGTGTATCGACGTGGGAGTCATATTCTTTGTTTATTAATCCGTCCGTTTTGACGGATCAATCCCAGACTGAGTGTTGTTGTTGTTGTTGTTGATTCTCCGTGTATTCGTGTTTGTAGACGATGCCGGTTGTTTGTGCGGCTGTGTTGCCTTCCATACGACAGACTAGTGTTTCTAGTATTGTCCTCTGTGTAGGTGGTACGCAGTGTTGCCGTGGTGCATATCTCACAGTTGATGCTTTAAAATCAGCTTATTGTTGTAGCTGTTGCTGCTGTTTTGGTGTGGCTGTCGTTTCGTTGATTGCTGTTGTTGCCGTTGGCTTGTTGGGCCGCCTGAATTGTATACCGTTTTGGTGGTAGGTGCCGGGTTTTGTCGTTGTAGAAGGGCCTTCAATTCTTCGAGTGCTTCACAGAATAGTTGGCCTCGCTTGTTGCGAGCGTTCCAGTCCTCCTTTCACTTTTGTGCGCTTTAGAACGAGTTCTTTGTGACCAGTGTTGCCTGGTGTTGTAGATTAAAGTTGGTGCTGCGTAGTTTTGTGGTCGGTGTGACGTGAAGTAGACAATGTCCGTTTCCTCTATTCTTAGTCCGTGTTGTAGACAAAGTGGCTTGCCTTTCTCGTTGGCGGGAGGTAAGTCTTTTAGCAAACAGTATGACGTCATACCTCGCGCTGGGACCATACGGCGTTGAGGCGCGTCCCCTGGGTGGTGGATAGGGGGTCCCTCGTGAGAGGGGTGCACCGAATGAAATAAGGTGCCGTGAACCAACATGGTCTAAGGGAAGGTGACCCCGACAGAAAACCCCTGGTCCTCCTAGTAAGGGGGTTGGGCGTGGGGGTAGCTTCCCCACACTGCAAAAAAAGGAAATAGATACAAAAACGCCGACGAAAAGACTAACAGTAATTCCTTTCCTGGAGGAGGAAGGTTCTTCTACTAGAAGACTTATGACGTCCTGTGGTGAAAGCCGGAAGTCTTCGGAAGCCACAGGACCGAGCCGCCTCTCTCTATCCAGGGATACAACCATGGGCACATGGAACGTCAAGACCATGTACCAGAGCGGCAAGGCCGCCCAGATAGCAGCGGAAATGCAAAAGTACAACCTTTCCCTGCTAGGCATCAGTGAAGCCAGATGGACGCAGTCTGGCCAGAATAGGCTGTTAAGTGGGGAGATGATTCTGTATTCAGGTCATGAAGAGGAGAATGCCCCCCATACAGAAGGAGTAGCACTCATGCTGTCACCAGTGGCACAGAGAGCGCTGATGGGCTGGGAACCTCTTGGGCCAAGAATTATAACAGCAGCCTTTAGAACTAAGAAAAAGCTCAAGCTGAACGTCATCCAGTGTTATGCGCCCACCAATGACAGTGACGAGGAAGAGAAACAAGAGTTCTACGACCGACTCCAGAGTGCCGTGGACAAATGTGCGGAGCGAGACATCACCATCGTCATGGGCGATTTTAATGCCAAAATAGGGAAGGACAACACCGGATACGAAGAGGTGATGGGGAGACAGGGACTAGGCTCGGAGATGAGTGAGAACGGGGAGAGGTTTGTAGACTTTTGTGCTCTAAACCGACTTGTCATTGGAGGCAGCATCTTCCCACACAGAGGAATACACAAAGCAACTTGGGTCTCACCTGACCATACAACAGAGAACCAAATAGACCATATCTGCATTAGCAAGAAATTTAGAAGATCCCTTCAAGATGTTCGAGTGAGGAGGGGAGCAGATGTCGCCTCAGACCACCACCTGCTTACCTTAAGAATGAAGCTCAAGCTAAAGAAAAGCCGCACAGAGACAACAAGAAGACAGCGCTATAATGTAGACCTCCTGAGAGAAACTGGAGTTAGAGAAGAGTTCAAACTGGTGCTGTCCAACCGGTTTCAAGCGCTACAGGAGCTAGTAAATGAAGAGGAGGCGGTCACCACAGAGCAGCAGTGGAAGGCAGTTAGAGAGGCGCTGAACTCAACCTGCAAAGACACTGTAGGGTTCAGGAAACACCACCACAAGGACTGGCTGTCGGCACAGACCTTGAAGAAGATAGAAGCGAGGAAGCAGAAGAAAGCAGCGGTCAACAACAGTCGCACGAGAGCAGCCAAAGTAAGGGCACAGGGGGAATACTCGGAAGCCAACCGCGAGGTGAAGAGGAGTATCAGGGCAGACAAAAGGGCCTACACAGACAGCCTGGCAGCAGAGGCAGAAAAGGCAGCAGGCTGCGGCAACATGAAACAGCTCTACGACATTACCAGAAGATTGTCGGGTAAGTATGGCCATACAGAAAGACCAGTAAAAGACAAAGAAGGCAAGCCTATTGCAGACAGAGCAGACCAACTCGACAGATGGGCCGAGTATTTTGAAGAGTTACTGAACAGACCTAGCCCACCCGACCCCCCCGACATCCAGCCGGCAGAGACCGACCTACCCATCAGCTGTGACAGACCCAGCCGGGAAGAGATCAGAAAAGCAGTGGCATTTTTGAAGAATGGCAAAGCAGCAGGGCCAGATGGCATCCCAGCGGAGTCTCTGAAAGCAGACCTAGAGACAACAGTTGAGATGCTGTACCCACTGTTTGGAAAGATCTGGGAAGAGGAGGTGATGCCGGCTGACTGGAAGGAGGGGTACCTAATCAAGCTTCCCAAGAAAGGCGACCTCAGCAAGTGTTCCAACTACAGAGGAATCACCTTGCTGTCAGTACCAGGAAAGGTCTTCAACAGGATCATCCTAGAGAGAATGAAGAGCTCCGTTGACCTCCAGCTGAGAGACCAGCAAGCAGGATTCAGGAAGAACCGATCATGTACAGACCAGATCGCCACTCTCCGCATCATCGTGGAACAGTCTCTGGAGTGGAGCTCCCCGCTGTACGTCAACTTTGTGGATTATGAGAAAGCATTTGACAGCGTGGACCGAGAGACTCTGTGGAGACTCCTACGACACTACGGTGTACCCACAAAGCTCGTCCGCCTGATCAAGAGCAGCTATGATGGCATGACATGTCGCGTGATCCACGAAGGGCAGTTCACCAGAGAGCTCCAGGTCAGAACTGGTGTCAGGCAGGGGTGTCTACTGTCTCCGTTCCTCTTCCTACTGGCCATAGACTGGGTCATGAAGATGACCACAGAGCACAGACGAAGTGGAATACAGTGGACACTGTGGACACAGCTTGACGACCTCGATTTTGCAGACGACTTGGCATTACTGTCCCACACTCATCAACAAATGCAGGACAAGACCACGAGGCTTGCTGACATCTCGTCCCAAGTGGGCCTCACCATTCACAAACAGAAAACAAAGACAATGAGGCTGAACGCAACCAGGGAAGAACCAGTCTTGCTTGCTGGCACCCCGTTGGAGGAGGTGGAGTCCTTCACCTATCTCGGGAGCATCATAGACAAAAAAGGCGGCACTGATGCAGATGTCAGAGCACGAATCGGTAAAGCCAGAGCAGCCTTTCTCCAGTTGAAAAAAGTGTGGAGTTCCAGAGAGCTGTCACAACACACCAAAGTCCGGATTTTCAACTCCAATGTAAAAGCAGTTCTCCTATATGGAGCAGAGACATGGAGATTGACAAAAACCACAGTCAACAGAGTACAGACCTTCATGAACAGTTGCCTTAGAAGAATTTTGAAAATCCACTGGCCAGAGAAGATCAGCAACGTCAGACTCTGGGAGAGAACAGAGCAGATAACAGCAGAGAATGAAATTGGGCGAAGAAGATGGGGATGGATCGGTCACAGTCTGAGAAAGCCAGCTTCCAGTATCACTAGGCAGGCATTGTCATGGAACCCCCAGGGAAAGAGGAAAAGAGGTAGGCCGAGAAACTCCTGGCGTCGAGACCTCCAAGCAGACATCAAGAGACTGGGAACCACCTGGAGTAGAATCGAAGGAGAAGCACAGGACAGGAGTTGCTGGAGGTCTCTCGTCGACGGCCTATACCCGGGTAGGGGTGACAGGCGTAAGTAAAAGTAAGTAAGTATGACGTCATAGCGTGTAGCTATTCATGACAGATGTCACTTCAGTAGAGGGTTTTGCCGTGGGGGCTGCAGGGCCGATTGTTGGCCTCAGTCGAGTAGCTGGCTCACACGTGTCTTGTCAAAGTAGCAGAAAAAAAGGATCGCAGTGTAGTTTGTCGCTTGTTCTAGCTTGTCGATCGTGTGGTGTTAATTGGTGATTTTCGTTCCATCCACATTTTCTCAGGTGTGGGGAGTGCGTTCCAACCACCCTATTATAGGTGTGGGAGTGGGTCTCAACCACCCTATTATAGGTGTGGGAGTCGGTCTCAACCACCCTATTATAGGTGTGGGAGTGGGTCTCAACCACCCTATTATAGGTGTGGGAGAATGGTCGAAGAGCTCCTTCTTGCTTGTGGTTTCTTGGTTGTATTCAGTCGTTCCATCCACCCTTTATCAGGCGTGGGGAATGGGTCTCAACCACCCTGTTTCAGGTGTGGGAAACCATCGATGACTTTCTTCTTCTTTGTAGTTCTCCGTTGACATAGATGTCTTGGGTCTTGATCCCCGTTTCTGGCGGAGTTAGGGCTGGCAGCTGTTGTTTCCTTCGTCGTCTCTCTTCGAATGATGCTTTGCTGGGTGTGAGGGCAGAGCGGCTTAGTGCAGCGCGCGTGCCGATGATTGGTCGGCTGTCGTGGTCGGACTGATCGCCCGCTGTCCGTGTGAGATAGCGTCTTGTGACCCTGGTTGCAGGTGGAGTCTATCTTCTATGTCGGCCAGTCCATTTTTGTAGTATGCTATATCTCTGTCAGCCGTATAGACGTGGAGATGAGAGGTAGTTGTCTGTTGATAGTGTATATCTGGATGCTTAGAGTAAACATCTGTCATGACACGTCCGTCTCCCGTAAGTGTTTGCTAGAAAGTGAGCTAGCTGGATTGCTCTATTACCGGCACTGATATGAGCTAACTCCTCTTATTTAAGAGGCGCTCTCTGCTTTGTTGAATCAGTGTTCCGATCCCCTCAGGACGGTGAGCCTGAGGTTGGGGTTGTGTGCATTGAAGCGTGGCCACTCCTAACGGTGCGCGCATGGCCGGGGCCGATAGCGGTGGCGTCATCCTGATTGCATCATCATTCTGGCCGCGAAGTGAAGATGAGTGATGGTGGGCCGCTGTATTACGCTTAGTCCCTTCGTGTGTTTGTCGATTCAATCTTGATGGTCCAGTAGAGCAATGAAGATGCGATATTTTTCCTGTTCGCACAGTCCGAGTGAAAGGAGAATGAAGTGGGCATAATATGCCAGGATTTGAAAGCGAGGCGTAGGTGAAACCAAAAGTGACCGGTTTTGCACATTGCTGAGGATAGCAAACGACCCTAAAAAAAATCGGGTGGCTATTCACGGATCCTAGTCAGGTCGGTGCTACGCACCTTCAATCCAGTGGTAAAAGAGCAAGACCGGTCCCACCCAGGTATGCATCCGGTCACTCTGGTCCCGACGCCTCAAAATGTCCGAGCAGAAGAATGTGAAGCACTCGGGGGCGTTTCGATCGGTATTCGTAGTTAGTAACTACAGGCTCCGATTTACTCATCAGGGAACCGGCCTACAATTCTCAGTCCATTTCTTGGTGTCTTCCTCCCAGTGTGTCGCATTTAAATCCTTACATAAGGACATGTTATCCGTGTAGTCCATGCATGTAACTGTAGTCCTGACGCGGCATTATTGATGTCCAGTATGGTCGTTTTCAAACCCTTGCAGTATTCCTGACGCGGTGTTATAGATGTCTAGTATGAACGCTTTCAAATCCTTGCAGTATTCCTGATGCGGTGTTATTGATGTCAAGTATGATTGCTTCAAATCCTTGCAGGGTCCAGTCTTGTGTCGGGATCCGATTGTATCGCTGCGTCTTCTGTTCCCACGGCGCTTGTGCCTGTCCGTTCCAAGATCATTTCCTGCTCAGCGGGGCTTAGCCGCGATAAGATACAAGGAACCGTTGGGCGGAGTTTGCGTGTATCGACGTGGGAGTCATATTCTTTGTTTATTAATCCGTCCGTTTTGACGGATCAATCCCAGACTGAGTGTCGTTGTTGTTGTTGTTGATTCTCCGTGTATTCGTGTTTGTAGACGATGCCGGTTGTTTGTACGGCTGTGTTGCCTTCCATACGACAGACTAGTGTTTCTAGTATTGTCCTCTGTGTAGGTGGTACGCAGTGTTGCCGTGGTGCATATCTCACAGCTGTTGTTTTGGTGTGGCTGTCGTTTCGTTGATTGCTGTTGTTGCGGCCGTTGGCTTGTTGGGCCGCCTGAATTGTATACCGTTTTGGTGGTAGGTGCCGGGTTTTGTCGTTGTAGAAGGGCCTTCAATTCTTCGAGTGCTTCACAGAATAGTTGGCCTCGCTTGTTGCGAGCGTTCCAGTCCTCCTTTCACTTTTGTGCGCTTTAGAACGAGTTCTTTGTCACCAGTGTTGCCTGGTGTTGTAGATTAAAGTTGGTGCTGCGTAGTTTTGTGGTCGGTGTGAAGTAGACAATGTCCGTTTCCTCTATTCTTAGTCCGTGTTGTAGACAAAGTGGCTTGCCTTTCTCGTTGGCGGGAGGTAAGTCTTTTAGCAAACAGTATGACGTCATGGCGTGTAGCGATTCATGACAGATGTCACTTCAGTAGAGGGTTTTGCCGTGGGGGCTGCAGGGCCGATTGTTGGCCTCAGTTGAGTAGCTGGCTCACACGTGTCTTGTTAAAGTAGCAGAAAAAAAGGATCGCAGTGTAGTTTGTGGCTTGTTCTAGCTTGTCGATCGTGTGGTGTTAATTGGTGATTTTCGTTCCATCCACATTTTCTCAGGTGTGGGGAGTGCGTTCCAACCACCCTATTATAGGTGTGGGAGTGGGTGGGTCTCAACCACCCTATTATAGGTGTGGGAGAATGGTCGAAGAGCTCCTTCTTGCTTGTGGTTTCTTGGTTGTATTCAGTCGTTCCATCCACCCTTTATCAGGCGTGGGGAATGGGTCTCAAGTGTGGGAAACCGTCGATGACTTTCTTCTTCTTTGTAGTTCTCCGTTGACATAGATGTCTTGGGTCTTGATCCCCGTTTCTGGCGGAGTTAGGGCTGGCAGCTGTTGTTTCCTTCGTCGTCTCGCTTCGAATGAGGCTTTGCTGGGTGTGAGGGCAGAGCGGCTTAGTGCAGCGCGCGTGCCGATGACGTATGGTCGAATCCCATTGGTCGGCTGTCGTGGTCGGACTGATCGCCCGCTGTCCGTGTGAGATAGCGTCTTGTGACCTTGGTTGCAGGTGGAGTCTATCTTCTATGTCGGCCAGTCCATTTTTATGGTATGCTATATCTCTGTCAGCCGTATAGACGTGGAGATGAGAGGTAGTTGTCTGTTGATGGTGTATATCTGGATGCTTAGAGTAAACATCTGTCATGACACGTCCGTCTCCCGGAAGTGTTTGCTAGAAAGTGAGCTAGCTGGATTGCTCTTTTACCGGCACTGATATGAGCTATCTCCTCTTATTTAAGAGGCGCTCTCTGCTTTGTTGAATCAGTGTTCCGATCCCCTCAGGACGGTGAGCCTGAGGTTGGGGTTGTGTGCATTGAAGCGTGGCCACTCCTAACGGTGCGCGCGTGGCCGGGGCCGATAGCGGTGGCGTCATCCTGATTGCATCATCATTCTGGCCGCGAAGTGAAGATAAGTGATGGTGGGCCGCTGTATTACGCTTAGTCCCTTCGTGTGTTTGTCGATTCAATCTTGATGGTCCAGTAGAGCAATGAAGATGCGATATTTTTCCTGTTCGCACAGTCCGAGTGAAAGGAGAATGAAGTGGGCATAATATGATGAATTTCGGGAAAAGGAGAGGGATTTTAGAAGGGCTGCTAGGACTGCCAGACTGAACTATAAAAGCAAGATCGAAACAAAATTTTCTTCTGGCAACGCTAGAGATGCATGGAATGGTCTGAACGGCATGATGTGCAGGCAGCAAAAGAAACAAGCCAGGCTCTGCACTGGGAATCCAGTTGAGATGGCCAATGATCTAAACCGTTTTTACTCACGGTTCGATGGCAGAAACCTTAGTGATAACTGTGATGAATTGTGCCAGTCCATTGTGCCGGAAAAAGCAGCGGTCAACAACAGTCGCACGAGAGCAGCCAAAGTAAGGGCACAGGAGGAATACTCGGAAGCCAACCGCGAGGTGAAGAGGAGTATCAGGGCAGACAAGAGGGCCTACACAGACAGCCTGGCAGCAGAGGCAGAAAAGGCAGCAGGCAGCGGCAACATGAAACGGCTCTACGACATTACCAGAAGATTGTCGGGTAAGTATGGCCAGTAAAAGACAAAGAAGGCAAGCCTATTGCAGACAGAGCAGACCAACTCGACAGATGGGCCGAGTATTTTGAAGAGTTACTGAACAGACCTAGCCCACCCGACCCCCCCGACATCCAACCGGCAGAGACCGACCTACCCATCAGCTGTGACAGACCCAGCCGGGAAGAGATCAGAAGAGCAGTGGCATTTTTGAAGAATGGCAAAGCAGCAGGACCAGATGGCATCCCAGCAGAGTCTCTGAAAGCAGACCTAGAGACAACAGTGGAGATGCTGTACCCACTGTTTGGAAAGATCTGGGAAGAGGAGGTGATGCCAGCTGACTGGAAGGAAGGGTACCTAATCAAGCTTCCCAAGAAAGGCGACCTCAGCAAGTGTTCCAACTACAGAGGAATCACCTTGCTGTCAGTGCCAGGAAAGGTCTTCAACAGGATCATCCTAGAGAGAATGAAGAGCTCCGTTGACCCCCAGCTGAGAGACCAGCAAGCAGGATTCAGGAAGAACCGATCATGTACAGACCAGATCGCCACTCTCCGCATCATCGTGGAGCAGTCTCTGGAGTGGAGCTCCCCACTGTACGTCAACTTTGTGGATTATGAGAAAGCATTTGACAGCGTGGACCGAGAGACTCTGTGGAAACTCCTACGACACTACGGTGTACCCACAAAGCTCGTCCGCCTGATCAAGAGCAGCTACGATGGCATGACATGTCGCGTGATCCACGAAGGGCAGTTCACCAGGGAGCTCCAGGTCAGAACTGGTGTCAGGCAGGGGTGTCTGCTGTCTCCGTTCCTCTTCCTACTGGCCATAGACTGGGTCATGAAGATGACCACAGAGCACAGACGAAGTGGAATACAGTGGACACTGTGGACACAGCTTGGCGACCTCGATTTTGCAGACGACTTGGCATTACTGTCCCACACTCGTCAACAAATGCAGGACAAGACCACGAGGCTTGCTGACATCTCGTCCCAAGTGGGCCTCACCATTCACAAACAGAAAACAAAGACAATGAGGCTGAACACAACCAGGGAAGAACCAATCTTGCTTGCTGGCACCCCGTTGGAGGAGGTGGAGTCCTTCACCTATCTCGGGAGCATCATAGACAAAAAAGGCGGCACTGATGCAGATGTCAGAGCACGAATCGGTAAAGCCAGAGCAGCCTTTCTCCAGTTAAAAAAAAGTGTCACAACACACCAAAGTCCGGATTTTCAACTCCAATGTAAAAGCAGTTCTCCTATATGGAGCAGAGACTTGGAGATTGACAAAAACCACAGTCAACAGAGTACAGACCTTCATGAACAGTTGCCTTAGAAGAATTTTGAAAATCCACTGGCCAGAGAAGATCAGCAACGTCAGACTCTGGGACAGAACAGAGCAGATAACAGCAGAGAATGAAATTGGGCGAAGAAGATGGGGATGGATCGGTCACAGCCTGAGAAAGCCAGCTTCCAGTATCACTAGGCAGTCATTGTCATGGAACCCCCAGGGAAAGAGGAAAAGAGGTAGGCCGAGAAACTCCTGGCGCCGAGACCTCCAAGCAGACATCAAGAGACTGGGAACCACCTGGAGTAGAATCGAAGGAAAAGCACAGGACAGGAGTTGCTGGAGGTCTCTCGTCGACGGCCTATACCCGGGTAGGGGTGACAGGCGTAAGTAAGTAAGTAATTGTGCCGGAACCTTTGTCAATTACTGAAGAGGAGGTAGTAAACATCTTTTCTCAGCTGAATGCACACAAAGCACCTGGACCAGATGGGTTAGGTGGAAGAGTATTGAAAACCTGTGCAGGTCAATTGGGGAAGATCTTCACTACTATCTTTCAGTTCCTGCTTGATCATCATACTGTCCCTACGGCTTGGAAATCATCAATCATTGTCCCGATTCCTAAAAAAACCAACGCTCATGAATTCAACGATTTCCGTCCAGTTGCATTGACTTCTATTCTGTCAAAATGTATGGAAAAAGTGGTGAGGAGGCATCTGTTAAATGATGTTGCCGAACTACTGGATCCATTCCAATTTGCTTACAAAAACCATAGGGGTGTGGAGGATGCATGCCTTACTCTGTACAATCTTGTATTTCAACATCTTGAGAAATCAAAAGCACATGTGAGAATTCTTTTTATTGACTTTTCTAATGCTTTTAATACTGTTGAACCACTGATGCTTTTGCAGCGTATGATGGACTTTAATGTGAACACAAACATTATTCTGTGGGTGCGAGACTTTTTGAAGGACAGGCCACAACGTGTAAATGTACACGGCAGTCTGTCTGACCAAGTGGTGCTAAATTCAGGCTGCCCTCAAGGTTGTGTCCTCTCTCCGACATTGTTTTCTATATACACAGACCATATGCGTTGTCACACTGCCACTTCTCGTCTCTTAAAGTTCTCAGACGACATGGCCCTTGTACGCCTACTCCAAAAAGAAGACAGTCTGGCCGAGTACTTTGCACAGATAGCAGTATTAGAGTCATGGTGCAAAGATAGTTTTCTGGAAATGAATGTACAGAAAACCAAGGAACTCATCATTGATGACAGGAAAGTTGATGATATTTTTGTACCTGTCTCAATTAATAATCAACCTGTAGAGGTGGTCACTGAATTTAAGTACCTTGGCACAGTCGTGGATAGTGGGCTGTCCTTCACTGGAAACACTGATCTGATTGTGAAAAAAAGCAAACCAGCGTCTGTACCTTCTTAGGAAACTGAGAAGTTTTGATGTCAGTTCCAGGGTTTTAGAATCCGTTTATAGAAGCCTGATCGAAAGCATACTGACGTTTAACATCACTGCTTGGTATGGCAATCTCAGTATGAAAAACAGGGGCAGACTGTCACGTATCGTCAGAACAGCTGAGAAGATCATTGGCCTAGGACAGTACCCAGTAGATGATCTGTACCATAGAGCTGTCCGAAGGATAGCTGCTAGCATTGTCAATGATCCTAGTCACCCACTCTCTGATCAGTTTCAAATGCTACCATCAGGCAGACGTTTCAACATGCCACTTGCCAAAAGGAATGTTTTTAAGAAGTCTTTTATTCCAACTGCTGTCTCGATTTTGAACTCTCATTTATAACGCCGCGATAAGTATGATCTACTTAACATTACCTCCCATCTTGTGACAGATTGCTTGTGATAGATTGCTGCAATGATAATTTTTCATGATATGCTTTTGCAGCATTTGTTAATGTCTTATATTGTTGTTTCATGACGAGCCGAAAGGCAAATTTCTGTCGTGCCTGGACTCGAACAGACAATAAAGTTGTATTGTATTGTATTGTATTGTATTGTATTGTATTGTATTGTATTGTATTGTATGCCGGGATTTGAAAGCGAGGCGTAGGTGAAACCAAAAGTGACCGGTTTTGCACATTGCTGAGGATAGCAAACGACCCTAAAAAAAATCGGGTGGCTATTCACGGGTCCTAGTCAGGTCGGTGCTACGCACCTTCAATCCAGTGGTAAAAGAGCAAGACCGGTCCCACCCAGGTATGCATCCGGTCACTCTGTCAAAGCAGAAGAATGTGAAGCACTCGGGGGCGTTTCGATCGGTATTCGTAGTTAGTAACTACAGGCTCCGATTTACTCATCAGGGAACCGGCCTACAATTCTCAGTCCATTTCTTGGTGTCTTCCTCCCAGTGTGTCGCATTTAAATCCTTACATAAGGACATGTTATCCGTGTAGTCCATGCATGTAACTGTAGTCCTGACGCGGCATTATTGATGTCCAGTATGGTCGCTTTCAAACCCTTGCAGTATTCCTGACGCGGTGTTATAGATGTCTAGTATGAACGCTTTCAAATCCTTGCAGTATTCCTGATGCGGTGTTATTGATGTCAAGTATGATTGCTTCAAATCCTTGCAGGGTCCAGTCTTGTGTCGGGATCCGATTGTATCGCTGCGTCTTCTGTTCCCTCGGCGCTTGTGCCTGTCCGTTCCAAGATCATTTCCTGCTCAGCGGGGCTTAGCCGCGAAAAGATACAAGGAACCGTTGGGCGGAGTTTGCGTGTATCGACGTGGGAGTCATATTCTTTGTTTATTAATCCGTCCGTTTTGACGGATCAATCCCAGACTGAGTGTCGTTGTTGTTGTTGTTGATTCTCCGTGTATTCGTGTTTGTAGACGATGCCGGTTGTTTGTGCGGCTGTGTTGCCTTCCATACGACAGACTAGTGTTTCTAGTATTGTCCTCTGTGTAGGTGGTACGCAGTGTTGCCGTGGTGCATATCTCACAGTTGGTGCTTTAAAATCAGCTTATTGTTGTAGCTGTTGCTGCTGTTTTGGTGTGGCTGTCGTTTCGTTGATTGCTGTTGTTGCCGTTGGCTTGTTGGGCCGCCTGAATTGTATACCGTTTTGGTGGTAGGTGCCGGGTTTTGTCGTTGTAGAAGGGCCTTCAATTCTTCGAGTGCTTCACAGAATAGTTGGCCTCGCTTGTTGCGAGCGTTCCAGTCCTCCTTTCACTTTTGTGCGCTTTAGAACGAGTTCTTTGTCACCAGTGTCGCCTGGTGTTGTAGATTAAAGTTGGTGCTGCGTAGTTTTGTGGTCGGTGTGAAGTAGACAATGTCCGTTTCCTCTATTCTTAGTCCGTGTTGTAGACAAAGTGGCTTGCCTTTCTCGTTGGCGGGAGGTAAGTCTTTTAGCAAACAGTATGACGTCATAGCGTGTAGCGATTCATCAGTAGAGGGTTTTGCCGTGGGGGCTGCAGGGCCGATTGTTGGCCTCAGTTGAGTAGCTGGCTCACACGTGTCTTGTTAAAGTAGCAGAAAAAAAGGATCGCAGTGTAGTTTGTCGCTTACGCGGCAAGTTTGAAAACTGGTTCTGTTACCAATAACTTCTACCGTTGGAAAATAAAGGTTCATTGTTCATTGTCGATTGTGTGGTGTTAATTGGTGATTTTCGTTCCATCCACATTTTCTCAGCGTGTGGGGAGTGCGTTCCAACCACCCTATTATAGGTGTGGGAGTGGGTCTCAACCACCCTATTATAGGTGTGGGAGTGGGTCTCAACCACCCTATTATAGGTGTGGGAGTGGGTCTCAACCACCCTATTATAGGTGTGGGAGTGGGTCTCAACCACCCTATTATAGGTGTGGGAGAATGGTCGAAGAGCTCCTTCTTGCTTGTGGTTTCTTGGTTGTATTCAGTCGTTCCATCCACCCGTTATCAGGCGTGGGGAATGGGTCTCAACCACCCTGTTTCAGGTGTGGGAAACCATCGATGACATTCTTCTTCTTTGTAGTTCTCCGTTGACATAGATGTCTTGGGTCTTGATTCCCGTTTCTGGCGGAGTTAGGGCTGGCAGCTGTTGTTTCCTTCGTCGTCTCGCTTCGAATGAGGCTTTGCTGGGTGTGAGGGCAGAGCGGCTTAGTGCAGCGCGCGTGCCGATGACGTATGGTCGAATCCCATTGGTCGGCTGTCGTGGTCGGACTGATCGCCCTCTGTCCGTGTGAGATAGCGTCTTGTGACCTTGGTTGCAGGTGGAGTCTATCTTCTATGTCGGCCAGTCCATTTTTGTGGTATGCTATATCTCTGTCAGCCGTATAGACGTGGAGATGAGAGGTCTGTTGATGGTGTATATCTGGATGCTTAGAGTAAACATCTGTCATGACACGTCCGTCTCCCGTAAGTGTTTGCTAGAAAGTGAGCTAGCTGGATTGCTCTTTTACCGGCACTGATATGAGCTATCTCCTCTTATTTAAGAGGCGCTCTCTGCTTTGTTGAATCAGTGTTCCGATCCCCTCAGGACGGTGAGCCTGAGGTTGGGGTTGTGTGCATTGAAGCGTGGCCACTCCTAACGGTGCGCGCGTGGCCGGGGCGGATAGCGGTGGCGTCATCCTGATTGCATCATCATTCTGGCCGCGAAGTGAAGATGAGTGATGGTGGTAAAAAAGCAAGACCGGTCCCACCCAGGTATGCATCCGGTCACTCTGGTCCCGACGCCTCAAAATATCCGAGCAGAAGAATGTGAAGCACTCGGGGGCGTTTCGATCGGTATCGTAGTTAGTAACTACAGGCTCCGATTTACTCATCAGGAAACCGGCCTACAATTCGCAGTCCATTTCTTGGTGTCTTCCTCTAAGTGTGTCGCATTTAATTCCTTACATAAGGACATGTTATCCGTGTAGTCCATGCATGTAACTGTAGTCCTGACGCGGCATTATTGATGTCCAGTATGGTCGCTTTCAAACCCTTGCAGTATTCCTGACGCGGTGTTATTGATGTCTAGTATGAACGCTTTCAAATCCTTGCAGTATCGTTCCTGATGCGGTGTTATTGATGTCAAGTATGATCGCTTCAAATCCTTGCAGGGTCCAGTCTTGTGTCGGGATCCGATTGTATCGGCGCCGCGTCTTCTGTTCCCGGCCTCGGCGCTTGTGCCTGTCAGTTCCAAGGTCATTTCCTGCTCAGCGGGGCTTAGCCGCGATAAGACACAAGGAACCGTTGGGCGGAGTTTGCGTGTATAGACGTGGGAGTCATGTTCTTTGTTTATTAATCCGTCCGTTTTGACGGATCAATCCCAGACTTAGTGTCGTTGTTGTTGTTGATTCTCCGTGTATTCGTATTTGTAGACGATGCCGGTTGTTTGTGTGGCTGTGTTGCCTTCCATGCGACAGACTAGTGTTTCTAGTATTGTCCTCTGCGTAGGTGGTATGCAATGTTGCCGTGGTGCATATCTCACAGTTGATGCTTTAAAATCAGCTTAATCATAGCTGTTGCTGCTGTTTTGGTGTGGCTGTCGTTTCGTTGATTGCTGTTGTTGCCGTTGGCTTGTTGGGCCGCCTGAATTGTATACCGTTTTGGTGGTAGGTGCCGGGTTTTGTCGTTGTAGAAGGGCCTTCAATTCTTCGAGTGCTTCACAGAATAGTTGGCCTCGCTTGTTGCAAACGGCGTTTCAGTCCTCCTTTCACTTTTGTGCGCTTTAGAACAAGTTCTTTGTGACCAGTGTTGTCTGGTGTTGTAGATTAAAGTTGGTGCTGCGTTGTTTTGTGGTCGATGCGAAGTAGGCAGTGTCCGTTTCCTGTATTCTTAGTCCGTGTTGTGGACAAGGTGGCTTGCCTTTCTCGTTGGCGGGAACTAAGTCTTTTAGCAAACAGTATGACGTCATAGCGTGTAGCGATTCATGACAGATGTCACTTCAGTAGAGGGTTTTGCCGAGGGGGGCTGCAGGGCCGATTGTTGGCCTCGGTTGAGTAGCTGGCTCACACGTGTCTTGTTACGCAGTGTAGTTTGTTGCTTGTTATAGCTTGTCGGTCGTGTGGTGTTATATTTTTCCACCTGGATTTCGAGCCTTTTTCAGCCGTGGGGGACGAGTTACTTGGTGGTTTTCGTTCCATCCACCCTTTCTCAGGTGTGGGGAATGCGTTTCAACCACCCTATTATAGGTGTGGGAGAGTGGGTCTCAACCACCCTATTATAGGTGTGGGAGTGGGTCTCAACCACCCTATTATAGGTGTGGGAGTTGGTCTCAACCACCCTATTTTTACTATAGGTGTGGGAGAATGGTCGATGAGCTCCTTCTTGCTTGTGGTTTTCTTGGTTGTATTCGTTCCATCCACCCTTTTTCCGGTGTGGGGAAAGGGTCTCGACCACCCTGTTTCAGGTGTGGGAAACCATCGATGACTTTCTTCTTGCTTGTAGTTCTCCGTTGACATAGAAGTCTTGGGTCTTGATCGCCGTGTCTGGCGGAGTTAGGGCTGGCAGCTGTTTCCTTCGTCGTCTCGCTTCGAATCTGTGTGTGTGTATTATGTAGCGGCAAATCGTGTGCTTTTCTGTAAGAGTTTTTGTTTTGTTTTTTTCACCGGTGATAATGCCAGTAACATTTCCCCCCTTCCCCTTTAAATTTCTAATTATCAAATCTTAATTTTTATTTATTGTTTTTTTTTTATTTCATTTTATTATTTTCTGTAATTTCATTTAAAAATAATTGTATTATTATTATTGTCTTAAATTAATTACTTTTTTATTTTATTTTTTTAACCGTTTTTACTGCTGTGCATTGTGTGGTGATATGAGCTGATATGTGCACGTATGTGTTGTTTTTTTTTTACATAAATTTTATTTATTAATGTTGTGCTATTTTTAAAAACATTAGATTTTAATTTAATTGATTGTTTGTATCATTATTGTGTGCATATTTTAATGTAAGTTTTGTGCATATCTAAGTCATTGAGCCTGTCGGACCACTTTAATTGCCCCTAGCGGGATAAATAAAGTTTATTGAATTGAACTGAATTGAATTACAAGAATGCTACGTGCGTGCGTCTGGTGTGGTTGCATCATACTACAATTACGACTACCACGTAACAGAGATGAATCAGAAGGATACGATTAAAAAAAAAAAATAGTAACAACTCTGACTGTTCCTAAAGAAAATCGCATGTGGGCTCAAAACAATAAAATCCTCATCTTGTTTTTTCCTAGGGAAAGCAGAAGAATCTTAAGCCGATACAGCTTCGCTTGTTGCGTTTCAGAAATAAATTGTTTCAGAAATAAATTGCACCAGGAGTCTCCTCCAC
Organism: Semisulcospira habei; assembly: GCA_036245525.1. NCBI lineage: Eukaryota > Metazoa > Mollusca > Gastropoda > Semisulcospiridae > Semisulcospira > Semisulcospira habei. Next base: position 126,680,452 of record BTPG01000003.1, on the reverse strand, counting down.
GCTTCCCTTTGCTCGGTCAGCGGCTCGTCAATAAGAGGAATAGCTCTCAAAACGCGTCCTCGTACTCTCGGGGCGAGTGATTTGTTTTATAATATATACTTTGATACTATCATGCCTAATTTGGGCTTCTGAAATGAATTGATTTATTTAGATGAAGATGTTTCTGAAGTTCATTTCAGCATCCACGAAGAGCGTGAAAAGGGGTACCCTTGCTTCATCGACCATATCTCGGTTGTGTTCCAACTTAAGGTCGATTTTATGGGAACATAGCACAGTAGCGGGTAGGTCTGGCTCACATGCCGCTGCCGCAGTATCTCATGTGAAATGAGTCACTTATGGTGAAAACGGTGTCACTGGGACCATCTGGAAATAGACGACCAAAGAACAATCGAAACTCAGTCATCCTGTACGTGTTGGGTCCTAACCTCGGCGTCGACCAAACCTCGGCCAAAGTGACATATACTGCTCACAAATAGTAAGGTATATTAATTATTCAGCTTGCATTACTAAACGTCCTCAGAATCGGTATTATCACGGGTATATCAGTGGTTAGTCATCCCACTGGCCTACAGGTTCACACTGGTGTGACACATAGTGCTCACACTAGGACATTTTATTTTTAGCTTAAATTATTGAAATGTCCCAAAAAGTTAAAACATTAATCGGACCAAAAAGGTGGCTGCACTTTGCAGATGTAAGGTGTTTTCTGACATTTTAGTAATTCACGCTGAAATTATGACGTCCCTTACTTTTTGCGAACACTATATGTCATACCGATGTGAATTTGTAGGACAATGGAATGGCTGATATAATGACTGGTATAACCGTTATTATAACTCCGCCGAGGTGTACCCTAAAAGTTACCTTGCCGGTCCCAAGCCCGGACAAAGGAGGAGGGTTGGGCGTAGGGCTAGCAACCCTACCCCGGAAAACACTCCCTGCTACAGAAACGCCAACAAAGAATCGGCAAGAAAACTCAGCCCTGGGAAGAGAGAGGTCTTCAGCAAGAAGATTTATGACGCCATGTAGTGAAAGCCGGAAGACTGGAAGCTAAAAGGCTGATACCCCTTCTTTCGACCAGAGCAACCAACATTGGTACACGGGACGTAAAAACCATGTGGGAGACGGGGAAGACATCTCAAGTAGCGGCGGAGAATGAAGAACTACAACCTTGCCCTGCTTGGAGTTAGCGAGACTAGATGGACACAATCTGGACAGAAGCGACTAGCCTCAGGAGAGATGCTGTCGTATTCTGGACATGAAGAGGACAACGCCCCTCACACACAAGAAGTTGCATTGATGCTCTCAAAAGAAGCACAAAGAGCACTCAAAGGATGGGAACCTCATGGTCCTAGAATTATTACAGCTTCCTTCCGCACCAAGATGGACAAGATCAAGATGAACGTTATTCAATGTTACGCACCTACCAACGACAGCGATGAAACCATCAAGGATCAGTTTTATGAGAGACTACAGTCTATCATAGAGAAGCACCCACAAAAGGACCTCATCATTTTGACGGGGAGACCTCAACGCCAAGATAGGAATGAATAACTCTGGATATGAATAAGTCATGGGGCGCCATGTATTAGGAGATAGGAACGAGAATGGAGAGAAGCTGGCAGATCTGTGCGCATCGAGCAACTTGGTCATCGGTGGCAGCGTTTTCCCCCACAAGAACATTCACAAAGCCACATGGGTTTCCCCAGACAACACAACAAAGAACCAGATCGACCACATCTGCATCAGCAAGAAATTCAGAAGGTTCACGCAAAATGTGAAAGCAAAGAGAGGAGCGGACGTGGCCTCACACCACCACCTCGTGGTGGCCATGCTAAAACTGAAACTAAAGAAGAACTGGACAACAGCGCACAGTGCACAACATAAATACAACACCGCCTTCCTGACAGACACTACCAAGCTGCAAGAATTCAAGATGATCCTCAGTAACAAGTTTCAAGTATTACAGGAGCTGCTGCTAGGGGACCTCGCGCTGGGACCATATGGCGTTGAGGCGCGTCCCCTGTGTGGTAGATAAGGGGTCCCTCGCGAGAGGGGTGCACCGAATGAACTAAGGTGCCGTGAACCAACATAGTCTAAGCCGGAAGGACACCCCGACAGAAAACCCCTGGTCCTCGTAGTAAGGGGGTTGGGCGTGGGGGTAGCTTACCCACCCTGCAAATAAGGAAATAGCTACAGAAACGCCGACGAATAGACAAACAGCAATTCCTTTCCTGGAGGAGGAAGGTTCCTCTACCAGAAGATTTATGACGTCGTGTGGTGAAAGCCGGAAGTGTTCGGGTTAGTTAGTTAGTTATTTGGGTTTAACGCCGAGCAGGCAGCTAAGGCCATCTCACGGCGGGAAGGGTAAAAATCTGATCAGCCAGACTAAAAGAAAGGTCTTAAGACATGATGTAAATATACCTTAAAAATATGTCAGGCTAAAAAGTCGCACAGGTCTTTAAAGAAAGCGTCGACAGACTCTCAAAAAGGTCAAAATAATAGAAACATCATAGTCTATAAGCGCACAAATCTTATGAAAAATATGGCACTCTCTCAGAAAACTGAAGATCTTGTTCGGGGGTACATCCCGGAACAAAACCTTCAAGGAGTCTGTGAAATGTTTATACCTTGTGTCGATTAGATCAGCACAAGACAGCAAAAAGTGTTGAACAGAGTACTGCTCGTCGCAGGCATAACACCATGGACGCTCCTCCTGTTTTAGTAAATAAGAGTGCGTAACATACGTGTGCCCGATGTGGAGCCGAGCAAGGACGGTCTCCTCACGGTGGCTGCCGCAGCGATAAGGTAGGCCGTCGGACAATTTAGGAAGGGCTTCATGCAGCTTGTTAGCTTCCTCTTTGTCCCACTCGGACTGCCACTCACGGGTTATGTACGCACTAACCACATGTCTAAAATCACTATAAACAGTTTGTGTGTCAGGGACAGGGTCGTTGCGGGCATCGTTGGCAGCAGAATCTGCGATCCTGTTGCCTTCGATGCCCACATGCCCTGAGACCCAAATAAAAATGATGTCATAATAGTCCTTCATCAAATCTACGTAGAGCTCTCTGATCTGCACCAGCAGTGGGTGGTCATTTCCCGTGCCCTGAAGGGCCTGCAGGGCAGAAAGAGGATCAGAAAAATAAGGAAGTTCCTTTCTCTAGATCGATAAGCATGCCTGAGTGCCAGCAGAACCGCCTGCAGTTCTGCACTAAATACAGATGAGTGGTCTGGGAGGCGGTGCTTAAATGGGCGTCTAGGATGGCGAGAGGACACTGCGGCCGCAGCCACTCTCCCATCCTCAGACTTTGACCCATCCGTATAGATACGACAATAGCCAGGAAAAATTGAAAGCAGTTCATTGAGGTTCTCCTATAGCAGAGACTTCGAGATTGACAAAAACCACTGTCAGCAGAGTACAGATCTTCATAAACAGTTGCCTTCCCACTGGCCAGAGAAGATCAGCAACGTCAGACTCTGGGAGAGAACAGAGCAGATAACAGCAGAGAATGAAATTGGGCGAAGAAGATGGGGCAGTCTGAGAAAGCCAGCTTCCAGTATCACTAGGCTTGTCATGGAATCCCCAGGGAAGAGGAAAAGAGGTAGGCCAAGAAACTCCTGGCGTCGAGACCTCCAAGCAGACATCAATAGAATGGGAACCACCTGGAGTAAAATCGAAGGAGAAGCACAGGACAGGAGTCGCTGGAGGTCTCTCGTCGACGGCCTATACCCGGGTAGGGGTGACAGGCGTAAGTAAGTAAGTAAGTTCATTGAGGCTCTGTTGGTATATGGCTGGTGGAGTAGAGTCTTTCTTGTGGGCACTGAGTCAAGTCCAGCAAGATGTCAGGAACTGGTCAGAGCCAGGGTGGAGTGATGTGTTGCAGGGATTCCGAAACTCTGTCCAGGTCCAATCCGGCCGCCTGCAGATGAGGTCGGAAACGGAAAGAAAGTGGACAGACAGCTCCCGGATGGGTATCGTAAATCTCTGCAAACGATGGTTTAAAAACACAATCATAGACAGGATTGTATGGATGGGCCTTCAGTTTCAGAACGTACCTGACCATGAGGCGGATGCGGCGGAGCTTGAGAGAAGGCTCCCCTGCCTCGGCATACAGACTAGAAACTGGAGACGTCCTGAAGGCTCCAAGACATATCCGCAGACCCTGATGGTGAATTGTGTTCAGACGCTGTAGCACAGACTTGGAAGCTGAGCCATACACCACAGAGTCGTAATCCAGTTTGGACCGAACAAGGGCCCGGTACAGTTGAAGTAAGACGGTACGGTCCGCACCCCAGTCAGTACGACCAACGACACGAAGAACGTCGAGAGCCTTCTGACAAGAGGTTCTGAGGTAATTAATATGGTTGCAGAAGGTAAATCTTTTGTCAAAGATGACCCCCATAAACTTCGCCTCCTCGGCCACCTTAATTGGCACTCCAGCAATGCTCAGGCTAGGTTCTGGACAAAATTTCGTCTGGTTAGTAAAATGCACACAGACTGTCTTGGAGGGCGAGAACTTGAATCCATTGAGAGACACCCACCGCTGGATGCGATCAACGCACAGCTGCAAGCGCATCTCAAGGGACGCAAGTCCTCGACCACGTGCGCACAAAGCAAAGTCGTCAACAAACAAAGAGCATTCAGAATCATCCTTGACGGCCTTTACAATGTTATTAATTTTAATACTAAATAAAAGAGGAAATAGAATGCTGCCCTGTGAGACACCCACCTCCTTTTCAAAGGAGTCGGAGAGGGTGGAGCCCACACGGACATGGAACGACCGGTTAGTCAAACAATTGTGAATAAAGACGGGCAGGTGCCCTTTAAAACCCATGTCCAACAAGTCAGACAATTTGCCATACTTCCAGGTAGTGTCATACGCCTTCTCAAGATCGAAGAAAATTGCATAGACATGCTGCTTGTTGACAAAACATCTCGAATAAATGATTCAAAGCGGACTAAATGGTCAGTTGTACTACGGAAGCGCCGGAAACCGCACTGGAGGTCTGTGAGGAGACCTTGTGACTCAAGTTGCCACACCAGGCGGGCGTTGACCAGGCGCTCCATAGTTTTACATAAACATGATGTCAAAGAGATAGGCCGGTAGTTCCCCGGGTCGGAAGGATCCTTACCCGGCTTGGGGCTCGTTCCAACCACAGCCTGGTGCCAAGACGGCGGAAAATGGCCAGTTCTCCAGATATGGTCAAAGGCCTTAAGAAGTACAAGGAGTGACCTCTCAGGCAGATGCGTTAGGAATTGATAGTGGATGGTATCTAGGCCAGCAGCAGAGTCATTACATTTCTGCAAGGTTTGCTGCAATTCTGATAATGTAAAAGGGGCATTATAGTCTTCTGAGTTATCGGACTTAAAATCACAAATACGAGACTCTCGCTTCTCCTTCTCTCTCTGGAAGAAGGGTGAATAATGCTCTGTTGAAGAATTATGGGCAATGGTGGAGGTAAGCAAATTGGCCACAGCTTTTTTATCTGTGACCAAGATGGCACCATCTCTAAGATGGCCGACAGAAGCCGAGCCACCCCTGCCCTTAATTCTTCGCACAGCCTTCCAGACTTTCTGGGACGGAGTCCGAGAAGTTAAAGATGAAACGAAGCGTCTCCAGGAAGCACAGCGTTCACGTTTAAAAATGTAACGGGCTTTCGCCCTCTGTCTTTTAAAGGTTAAAATATTCACTTGCGACGGATTACTGAAAGCACGTCGCTGAGCAGTTTTGCGCGCTTTTTGGGCCTTGCGGCACTCTTCATTGAACCATGGTACTCTCGGTTTCCGAGGGACTGATGCGGAAGTTTTAGGGATGGTTTCACTCTCTACGTCCAACAAAATAGTAGTAAAAGAAGAAACAGGTTCTTCAGCTGTCATGACCACCTCCTCTGAAATACGAGACTGACAGAGGGAGGCGAACAGAGGCCAGTTAGCTTCCTTAAGATTCCAGCACCCCACCGGTGGCTCCTCCCCACAGCTGACCGATGACAGGACTACTGGGAAGTGGTCACTACCACCCAGGTCGTCGTGAACCTTCCAGTCAAAGTCCAGCATGAGAGAAGTATCACACACAGTGAGGTCTAGAACAGAACTAGATCCTGAACCTGGAATAGAGTAAGTAGGTGAGCCATCATTAAAAACACATAGGTTAAGTTGAGAACAAACATCTTCTAACATCTGACCTCTGCCATCATAGTGGTCACTACCCCACAAGTGAGCGTGACCGTTAAAATCTCCCATGAAAATAAAGGGAGGGGGCAGCTGATCTACTAAGTTAAAAAATATCATTACTACAGATCCGCAGGGATGGTGGCAGGTAAATACTGCATATGGTTATGGTCTTCTTTAAAGTAACCCGAGCTGCGACAGCCTGAAGACAGGTGTCAACACTAACGGGGCTACATAAAAGCTGGTTGCTAATGAGAAGAGCCACTCCACCCGAGCGTCTCTCCGAATCAGAGCCTTTATGGATAGCAAGAAACCCATTAAAGGAGAAAGGGTCTGAAGTCTTCAGGTAAGTCTCCTGAAGAGATATTACTGAGGGGTTATAGGACTTGACTAGAAGGCGTAATTCTTCAAAGTTGGTGTGAAAACCACGACAATTCCACTGAAGCAGAGAGCACATGGTAAGGTTTTATGTGGAGGAGAACAGTTCTTTTCCCCATTTTCCTGTGCTTTGGAAGGAGTCGAAGAAACAGAGAGGGGTCGACTCCCGGCCTCCTCTGGTTCCTCGGAGATGAGGAGGGAGGAGCTGCCGCAGCACCAGCCACAACAACTTCCACTCCCTCCATCTGCTCCTCCAATGCAGCATATTTATTTTGAAGGGGGACATCAGTGTCCCCCCTTCTGGGCCCGTACGCACAGCGGTCCCGTAACTTTCTTAGACTTCTGGGCCGGGGCAGCGTTCCTGCCGCCAGAGTTGGCGGCCCTAGAAGGCTTACCAGAGCAAGACGTCTTTGTAGTAAGATTGGCAGGCTTGGGTGGGGGCTGAGGCTTAGGGGCAGCAGAAGGCGGTGCCACCGGACCGGTATCGTCCGCCCTCTGCGTTCCCTGGCTCCTCGTCACCACCGGAGGAGGGTTACTCTCCAGGGGCGAGAGGATCAGAGGCTCCGCCCCCAACCAAGAAGTTGGGGTTTGACAAGAGAAGTCTTTAGTGGGGCGCTTGCCTGCCACCGCAGCACTAAAAGTATACACAAAGGTGTTATTTGAGTTTGGCGCAGCCTCAGCTGCACCAGGGCCATCAACCAGTCTTTTGGCGTCCGCAAAGGACAGCCCCTTCTCCACACGCACCTGCTGAATCTTGCACTCGGATATCCAACGAGGGCACTTCTTGTCCGAAGCCATATCGCACCCTGGCAATTCACACACAGGGGGATGGCTATGCAGGACTCAGCAGAGTGTCCGGGCTTAGTGCAGGGGGCGCATAGAGCCTCTGCCTGGCGGCATGTCTTCTGCCCATGGCCATACTTTTGGCAAAGCACCGGAGGGGGAGAGGGACGTACCTTTTCACTTTTAGGGAGTAGTAACCTCCCCAGATGGTAGTAGGAGCGGTGGGGGTGCCAAACGTCAGGATGATGGTAGGGAGACGGATCTCCCTACCACCTCGTTTGGAAACGAAGCGCCTGACATAGGTCACCCCCTGTGACTTAAGGTTCCGTACAAGTTCATCTTCAGACAGTTCGGCCAATGCTTGATCTTTAATCACTCCTCTAGAAGAATTCATCGTTTTTGTGGGGAGTGACCTCCGATAGAGAGAGCCTCAGTAGCCCATTGGAGTGTGCCCGGGTACGGCCCTCTACCAGCAAGTCACCAGACCTGAGGCGCTGGGCCTCAGGCCTGCCAACACGGCTCCTGAGGGTCTCCCCTACCAGGAAAGGGTGCAGCTTGGAAACAGGCTTCTCTTTAACTTTGCTGTGGATAATGAGAAAGCGAGGCCAGGCGGCCGACGCCTGAGGCGTCGCTTCCTCACAGTCAGAGTCACTATCGTTCTCAATAACAATGTCGGCGGCTATGTGCCGCTTTGGTGCCAGTTTTGGTTTTTTGGGGTTTTCCATATTATAGTATGTTAGATATTCATCCCCCGGGGGTCCCCGCCCGCCACCGAGCCCAACAAGGGAAAGTGCATTTGTCGGCGGGTCTTCAGCCGACGCACGATGGAGACTGCCCGAATGACATACTCAAGGGGGTAAGCCCGATTGAACCGTTTGAGCCACCGCCTTCTATCACACCGTTGAATGCAGGGGAATAATTGCGTAAAGCACTAATCAGCAGCGGCGGCTGTAGCATGGTGTTCCGTATATCAGCCCGCATGTCAACAATGGGATAAGGCTCAACGTGACAAGAGCCGATTGACTAGGCCGGTACGACTAGCCTCCCGTTTAGGCAGAAGTCAAGGCCAAAGTGGAGTGTTTCAGCCACCAGGATCCTCTTCTCCCCCGACACGGGTCTCCAAGCACGGCAAACACTTGGGATCCAAAGGACCAAAAAATAATGAGTATTTTTAAGGACCAATCCAACATGGTAAAACCTGGGTTAGCACAGCTCCTTATAAACCGGACCAGAGAAAAACTGGACTGAACAACATATCTGCTGACGTCAAGTCCTATCCTGGACAGTGATGGCACCCCTCTGCTAGCCCCCTCATTCAGTGACTGGAGAGACTACCCACCCACGCCACGTGGAGGCCGGTGCCCAGTGGGCGCAAGTGTTCGGAAGCCAGAGGACCGAGCCGCCTCTCTCTATCCAGGGACACAATCATGGGCACTTGGAATGTCAAGACCATGTACCAGAGCGGGAAGGCCGCCCAGATAGCAGCGGAAATGCAAAAGTCCGGGCAGAAAAGGAGATGATTCTGTATTCAGGTCATGAAGAGGAGAATGACCCTCATACAGAAGGTGTAGCATTCATGCTGTCACCAGTGGCACAGAGAGCGCTGATGGGCTGGGAACCTCTTGGGCCAAGAATTATCACAGCAGCTTTAGAACCAGGAAAGAGATTAAGCTCAACGTCATCCAGTGTTATGTGCCCACTAATGACAGTGACGAGGAAGAGAAACAAGAGTTCTGCGACCGACTCCAGAGTGCTGTGGACAAATGTGCGGACGAGACATCACCATCGTCATGGGCGATTTTAATGCTAAAATAGGGGAGAACAACACCGGATACGAAGAGGTGATGGGGAGACAGGGACTATGAACAATGAACCTTTATTTTCCAACGGTAGAAGTTATTGGTAACAGGACCAGTTTTCAAACTTGCCGTTGATACATCTACTACATAAGTGATATAGACATGTAAACATACACATACCACACACTGCTGCATGCATGCATTCGCTCACGCACGCACGCACATACACACACACATACCCACACACGCACTCAGGTACGCACGCATGCACATCACAACTCGCGCATTGCACGCACGCACTCACACACACACACACACACACGCACACACACACACTCATGTACACCGCAATTCAGTACGCATGCACACACGCACGAACACTCTCTCTCTCACACACACACTTACACACGCACGCACTCAGGCACATACGCACAAAAACAAACACACGCACTCCAGACGTACGCACAAAAATATAAAATGAGGGACTAGGGGAGATGAGTGAGAACGGGGAGAGGTTTGTAGACTTTTGTGCTCTAAACAGACTTGTCATTGGAGGCAGCATCTTCCCACACAGAAGAATACACAAAGCAACTTGAGTCTCACCTTACCATACTACAGAGAACCAAATAGACCATATCTGTATTAGCAAGAAATTTAGAAGATCCCTTCAAGATGTTCGAGTGAGGAGGGGAGCAGATGTCGCCTCAAACCACCATCTGCTTACCTTAAGAATAAAGCTCAAGTTAAATAAAAGCCGCACAGAGTCAACAAGAAGACAGCGCTATAATGTAGGCCTCCTGAGAGAGACTGGAGTGAGAGAAGAGTTCAAACTGGTGCTGTCAACCGGTTTCAAGCGCTACAGGAGCTAGTAAATAAAGAGGAGGCGGTCACCACAGAGCAGCAGTGGAAGGCAGTTAGAGAGGCGCTGAACTCAACCTGCAAATACACTGTTGTTGGCATCCTTCTGTCTCGGAAGACAATGGAGTATAAGCGCTTGCTGGGTCAGTCCGTGTGACCTCTCCAGGGCGCATGCCTGGGCGAAGTGTATGGAGATCCTGGGATGCCCAGTCGTAAGATCCCCCTCTCGGCCTCGCCGATGTAGTCCAAAGGAATGCAAAGCAATACGTTTGGCTGCAGGAGCTGCCAGAACAGTGCGTGAATACAGGCAGCTGTCTGCCTTCGGGGCTCCACTCCTGATTTGATGGGTTTACTCCCCCACATTTGGCCGTTGGATCAAGCCTGATCTCTTCCGTCCTTTAGCCGTTGGCTGTCAAAAACAGCTCATCCGCCTAGTGGTGTAATGTGAACACCCCCCCCCCCCCCTCACGTGGTTTAGCCCCCCAGCTGAGGTGGTTTGCCAGGGTGTGGCGCTTGGAGCCAGCACGTGAGAGATTAAGGAGATGGATGAGGACCAGTGATGCCCGTCCGTCCTATCATAGTGTAGGACGCAGCTGCGGAACAGCAAAGGTACTACCTCTATCCAGAACCCCCCTACACCCCAAATACACTGTAGGGTTCAGGAAACGGCACAGACCTTGAAGAAGATAGAAGTGAGGAAGCAGAAAAAAGCAGTGTCAACAACAGTCGCACGACAGCAGCCAAAGCAAGGGCACAGGAGGAATACTCGGAAGCCAACCGCGAGGTGAAGAAGAGTATCAGGGCAGACAAGAGGGCCTACACAGACAGCCTGGCAGCAGATACAGAAAAGGCAGCAGGCAGCGGCAACATGAAACAGCTCTACGACATTACCAGAAAATTGTCGGACAAGTATGATTGATTGATTGATTGTACATTGCTTAACGTCCCGACAGCAACAAGGCTTTCTCAGGACGTGCCTGCACTGCTTGTGAAAAAAAAAAATAAACAGAACATTGAATGTATGTCGCCAGCCGGTCAAATACATTAAATAAACCTAACACATGGGGCCTAAATAAAGCTAAGACCATTTAGCAACACACATCCAATATCAAGAGCTACAGGCAGTGCAGACAGTAGGGAGAGTTTTAAAAAGGCAAATACAGGTATGGCCATAAAGAAAGACCAGTAAAAGACAAAGAAGGCAAGCCTATTGCAGACAGAGCAGACCAACTCGACAGATGGGCCGAGTATTTTGAAGAGTTACTGAACAGACCCACCCCACCCGACCCCCCAGACATCCAGCACGCAGAGACTGACCTACCCATCAGCTGTGACAGAACCAGCCGGGCAGAGATCAGAAGAGCAGTGGCATTCTTGAAGAACGGCAAAGCATCAGGGCCAGATGGCATCCCAGCGGAGGCTCTGAAAGCAGACCTAGAGACAACAGTAGAGCTGCTGTATCCACTGTTTGGAAAGATCTGGGAAGAGGAGGTGATGCCGGCTAACTGGAAGGAGGGGTACCTAATCAAGCTTCCCAAGAAAGGCGACCTCAGCAAGTGTTCCAACTACAGAGGAATCACTTTGCTGTCAGTGCAAGGAAAGGTCTTCAACAGGATCATCCTGGAGAGAATGAAGAGCTCCGTCGACCCCCAGCTGAGAGACCAGCAAGCAGGATTCAGGAAAAACCGATCATGTACAGACCAGATCGCCACTCTCCGCATCATCGTGGAACAGTCTCTGGAGTGGAGCTCCCCGCTGTACGTCAACTTTGTGGATTACGAGAAAGCATTTGACAGCGTGGACCGAGAGACTTTGTGGAAACTCCTACGACACTACGGTGTACCCACAAAGCTCGTCTGCCTGATCAAGAGCAGCTACGATGGCATGACATGTCGCGTATTACACGAAGGGCAGTTTACCAGGGAGCTCCAGGTCAGAACCGGCGTCAGATAGGGGTGTTTGCTGTCTCCGTTCCTCTTCCTACTGGCCATATACTGGGTCATGAAGAGGACCACTGAGCAGAGAAGAAGCGGAATACAGTGGACACTGTGGACACAGCTTGACGACCTCGATTTTGCAGACGACTTGGCTTTACTGTCTCACACTCATCAAAAAATGCAGGACAAGACCACCAGCCTTGCTGACATCTCGTCCCAAGTGGGCCTCACCATCCACAAACAGAAAACAAAGACAATGAGGCTAAGCGCAACCAAGGAAGAACCAGTCTTGCATGCTGGCACCCCGTTAGAGGAGGTGGAGTCCTTCACCTATCTCGGGAGCATCATCGACAAAAGAAAGCGGCACTGATGCAGATGTCAGAGCACGAATCGGTAAAGCAAGAGCAGCCTTTCTCCAGTTGAAAAAAAAAATGTGTGGAGTTCCAGAGAGCTGTCACAACACACCAAAGTCCGGATTTTCAACTCAAACGTAAATTCAGTTCTCCTATATGGAGCAGAGACTTGGAGGTTGACAAAAACCACAGTCAACAGAGTACAGATCTTCATAAACAGTTGCCTTAGAAGAATCTTGAAAATCCACTGGCCAGAGAAGATCAGCAACGTCAGACTCTGGGAGAGAACAGAGCAGATAACAGCAGAGAATGAAATTGGGCGAAGAAGATGGGGATGAATTGGTCACAGTCTGAGAAAGCCAGTTTCCAGTATCACTAGGCAGGCATTGTCATGGAACCCTCAGGGAAAGAGGAAAAGAGGCAGGCCGAGAAACACCTGGCGTCGAGACCTCCAAGCAGACATCAAGAGACTGGGAACCACCTGGAGTAAAATCGAAGGAGAAGCACAGGACAGGAGTCGCTGGAGGTCTCCCGTCGACGGTATATACCCTGGGAGGGGTGACAGGCGTAAGTAAGTAAGCTGGAAGGGGAGGAAGGTACCCTCGAGAGTAAGTGGAAAGGAATTAAAGAAGCAGTTACATCAACATGCCAGGAAGTGCTGGGCCCCAAGAAGTACCAACATAAAAAATGGGTCTCTGTTGACACGCTGAGTAAGATTCATGAGAGGAAGAACAAGAAGATGGCCGTCAACAACAGCCGAACAAAAGCATAGAAAGCCAAGGCACAAGCAGAGTACACGGGCGCAAATAAAGAAAGAAGAAGAGCATTAAAGCAGACAAGCAGAAATATTTGGACGACCTGGCAACCAAAGCAGAACAAGCAATCAGAGAGGGCAACATGAAGGAACTTTACAACACCACCAAGAAGCTAGCAGGGAAGTACAGTAGACTCGAACGTCCGGTCAAAAGACAAGAAGTAAAGCCAATCATGGGTGATCAAGAGCAGAGAAACAGGTGGAAAGAACACTTTGAAGAGCTCCTGAATAGACCAGCACCGAAGAACCCTCCAGACATCGAACCTGCTGAAACGTACCTACATATAGAGGACAGCCCACCCACAAGAGAAGAAATTAGGACGGCCATTAAGCAGCTCAGGAGTGGAAAATCAGCAGGACCAGACAGCATCCCAGCTGAGGCGCTGAAGTCGGACATAGAAACAACAATTATTTAAGAAGCTCTGGGAAGAGGAACAGATACCAGCTGTCTCGAAAGATGAATATCTTATCAAGATTCCGAAGAAAGGAGACATTAGTAATTGCACGAATTACAGAGGGATCACGCTGTTATCAGTGCAGGGGAAAGTATTCAACAGGGTTTTGCTGAACAGAATGAAAGACCCAGTTGACACCCTACATAGAGACTAATAGGCTGGCTTTCTCAAAGATCGATCCTGCACTGACCAGATTGCAACGCTGAGAATTATAATTGAGCAGTCGTTAGAGTGGAACTCACCGCTGTACATCAATTTCCTTGACTATGAGAAGGCATTTGACAGCATGGACAGAGAGACCCAATGGAAGCTCCTACGCCACTATGGGACACCGGGGAAAATCTCCACCATTGTCAGGAACTCATATCAGGATCTACGCTGTAAAGTGGTACATGGAGGACAACTCACCGAGGCATTCCACGTGAGGACAGGCGTCAGGCAAGAATGTCTTCTCTCGCCATTTCTCTTTCTACTGGCGATTGACTGGATTATGAAGACCTCTACAGCTCGGAGAAGGAATGGAATCCAGTGGACACCTTGGAAGTAGCTAACTGACTTGGACTTCGCGGATGAGTTGGCCCTACTATCACACACCCAGCAGCAGATGACAACCAGTGTAGCAGCTACCTCCGCACAAGTTGGCCTCAACATTCACAAAGGCAAGAGTAAGATCCTCAAGACAAACACAGCCACTACTAACCCAATCACACTTGACAGAGAAGCACTGGAGGAGGTGGATGCCTTCACCTATTTGGATAACGTCATCGATAAACAGGGAGGCTCAGATACAGATGACAAACAATGGATAGGGAAAGCACGAACAGAATTTATACAACTGCGGAACATCTGGAGATCCAAACAACTATCAACCAAGACCAAAGTCAGGATCTTCAATACAAATGTCAAAGCAGTTCTTCTGTATGGAGCAGACTTGGAGAACAACAGTTGCCATCACAAAGAGAATACAAGTCTTCATTAACAACTGCCTACGCAAGATCCCAAATATCCATTGGCCAGAGACCATCAGCAACAACGAACTTTGGAATAAAACCAATCAGCTGCCTGCAGAAGACGAAATTTAAAAACGACGTTGGAGATGGATAGGGCACACTTTACGTAAGCCAGCGGACAACACCACCAGGCAAGCCCTAACATGGAATCCACAGGGCACGCGGAAAAGAGGCAGACGAAGAAACACATGGCGCCGAGAACTGGATGCAGACCTTAAGACTATGAAAATGACCTGGAACCAACTGGAGAGGAGAGCCCGGGACAGAGACTCTTGGAGATCCCTTGTAGGCGGCCTATGCCCCAGGAGGGGTGCAAGGCATAAGTAAGTAATAACCGTTATTATACCCATTCTGCGAACCTTTAGTAAGTCAAGCTGAAAGTTAATGTACCTTACTATTCAGTTTTGAGCATTATATATAATCAAAATATATGTAACTCTGGCCGAGGTTGAGACCCAACATCCTATATTGCGTGAAGTTGCCCATCACGGCAGGAATCAAAGTCAAGTAGCTCCAGATCCTCTCGCTTGCTTAGATGTCCCTGTGTGTGGGTTGGAATACTCTAAGAAAACCAGAGGCTTTTAGTGATCTCTCATGGTGCATGTGTGCTTTATCCAGCTGTCGACACCAAATTGTATAGTGTCGGTAAACCAGCTTCAGACACGGGCAAATCTGTAGTGTTGCTGGCTGTGTGCTGTGTTTGTGTGAACGGTGATGGTGAATGTGTATGTGAATGTCATATCATCACAAGCTCCTATATAGCGTCCCAGTAGCCCTTTTGTTGACAGACAACATTTTAATAGGGACGGCACGCGCCGCCTCCCATCTGGTTTCACTAAATGCCGGGCAGGGGTGGGGGTGGGAGGGGGGGCGGTGGGGGTGGGTGGGTCTACGACCTGTCCGGCCAACACTGACCTGTAAATTGATACACCCAGAGCAGTGTCAAATGTCCGTGACCCAGATGTTTAGCATGCCGAAACAAGGCCTCGCTAGAATCTGGTGCCAGACTGCCTCTTACCCCAACATAACGACAGAAACTGTCAACGCCTCGGCCGCTTTAACAGCTCGCCGCTGCCGCTTTATCGCTCCCTGGTCGTGCCGGCGTGTTTATGTGTACTGTAAACAAATTCCCAACCCTTTCCCGAGGTCTCTGTACAGTCTATTTTTACTCTGAGGCCTTCCTTTGTAAAAATTCTCAGCTTTTCAAGTCGGTAAAGCGATCGCTGATTCCATTGCTAACGACGCGGTCCGACATCTTGGTTTTACTCTCTTCGGTTGTTTTTCTTTTTTTATGTGATACTGTGGAAATTGATAATCTATTGCTATATTGCCAGGAAACTTGTAGCAATGTTTCCAAGTGTTTAAAATCAAATGTTTTATTTAGAATGCTTTAAATGGTCAGCTATTGATAAATTACTTTTGTTTGAGTGTATTGTGTTGACCTCACGTGCTACGAGCGTTAGATTTGATGCTGCACAATCAAAGTATGCGTTTGTTTGGCCATTCATTTGAAACCTAAAGCCAGGCACTAGGCTTCTAACGTACACAAAAGCGCCCGCATTCGTTTGCGAAAATTCGCCGGCCGCCTCGGGGTTACACGTTAGACAAACCCTACTCTGATGCGGGAACTGAGGAGCACTATAGTATAAATCACGAGAGAGGTTTACCACCGAAGGTTTTCAAAACTTGCACAGACTCATTACAATCTATGTATTTTCACCAAGCTGGTATTGCAGGCCAGTATGCTTGCTGAAACTGAAACCGTGCAGGAGACAGGCCAATATACCGCTTCTAGTCCTAGCATATATGTACATTTGCCCCTGTGCATCGTGTCAGGGTGCCTTCACACACAAAAGCACAGTCACTCGCATTCAATGCTAACTACAATAAAACACGAGAAACGAAAATCACATTTCGCACAGACTATATTGCAGTACAGGCTAAGTAATGGTAAAGCGACAACAATAAAAACAAATGCCCCGGCATGAGGCCGTTTGAGAAAAATATATTCTCTGGTGGTCACAGTAGTCAGGCATTACTACACTAGTATACGTAGTGCTGATAGCCTATGTATCTTCCTATCAGAAAGAAACAGTCGAAGGAAATGGCAAAGTCCGAAGTGCTCTTTTTTAAAGGGGAGTCTAGAAAAATGACCAAGTCCGACGCGCCCTTTATACAAGAAAGTCTTTAAGAAAACGACAGGGTTCTCAGCCTCCGTTCAGGAGAGAAACTTCCTTTAAAAAATGACTAAGTCCGAGCGTCTTTTACAATGGGAAAGTCTAGAAAAATAACTAAAGTCAGAGAGGGCCTTTGGTGAAAGAGAGCCTCTACGGAAATGACTAAGTCCGAAGCGCCCTTTGCAAAGGTAAGCCTTGGAAAAACGACTGAGTCCGAAGCGCCCCAAAAATGGCAAGGATAACTGCCCCAAAATAAATCTTTATCATGTTGACAATGGTTTTCTTATCTTATTATTGATAAACATCCCGATTGGTTGTACATTGCTGAATGTCCCAACTTTTTCAGGACGTGCCAGCACTGATAATGAAGGGGGAAAAAATAAAATAAAATAATGAACAGAATATTGAATGCATGTCGCCAGCCGGTCTAATATGCTAAATAAACCTAAGACCATTTAGCAACACATCCAAAATCAAGAGATTATTCAGACCCAAAAGGTGACTGCCAATCGTGTAAAATGCAAAGAAGTACCCAACGGAAAAAGAAACACGCTTAGAAAAGATGGTTACAACACAATTTATTAATATTTCGGGTAAATCCGCCTTGTCAACAAACAAAGAGATCAGTCGCTACTTATCTTTGTTCACAGAAGGAATGTGCCCCATTCCTAATGCGAATGAAGATAAGTAGCGACTGATCTCTCTGTTTGTCTGTTTTGACAAAGCGGATTTAACCAAATATTAATAAACTGTGTTGTAACCGTCTTTTCTAAGAGTGTTTCTTTCTCCGTTGGGTACTTCTTTTCAAGAGATACAGGCAGCGCAGACAGTAGGGAGAACTTAAAAAAGAAAAATACAAGTTAATGGACCAAGGGTAGACAGAAACACATGCCCCAGAAACGAGAGGAAAACCCACCCTTTGGGGCTGACCAGGGTGACCCTAGGAACTAAAAAGTAGTTAACCCCACCCAAGTCCCCAGGGCAGACCTGGGTGGGGGCCACTGTTTAGTTGCAAAGTAAGGTTATTGTTACACAGCATACAAAATGATCCAGGTGTACATCAGATAAAAACAGAGCTATACAGACTGAAAACAACCAAATAATAATGTTCTTGTAATAAATCTTTATGCTGACAATGTTTGTTTCTTTTTATCTTATTACTGTCTTTCGTCCCCAACCGCTGTACCATTTTCAAAGTTTTAAATGTTATACAGTATACAAAATGATCCAGGTGGACCAACCCCATAGTAGCACTCTTGTAATAAATCTTTATGTTGACAATGGTTTTCTTACCTCTTATTATTGTCTCTCGTCGTCCGCAACCATTGTTCCATTTTCAAAGTTTTAAATGTTATACAGTATACAAAATGATCCAGGCGGACCAACCCCATAGTAGCACTCTTGTAATAAATTTTTATGTTGACAATGGTTTTCTTACCCCTTATTATTGTCTCTCGTCGTCCCTAACCATTGTTCCATTTTCAAAGTTTAAAATGTTATACAGTATACAAAATGATCCAGGCGGACCAACCACATAGTAGCACTCTTGTAATAAATCTTTATGTTGACAATGGTTTTCTTACCCCTTATTATTGTCTATTGTCGTCCCCAACCGTTGTTCCATTTGCAGTTCCATTTTCAAAGTTTTAAATGTTATACAGTATACAAAATGATCCAGGCGGACCAACCCCATAATAACACTCTGGTAATAAATCTTTACGTTGATGGTTTTCTTATCTTACTATTGTCTTTCGTCCCCAGCTGGCTGTTTCCTTTTGCAATTATGCAGTATACAAAATGATCGAGGTGTCCATCAGATAAAAACAAGCTATACATGCTGAAACCAACCCAATAATAATTAACACTCTTGTAATAAATCTGTATGAAAACGAAAATGCCATGAGTGTGGGAGAATCTCAATTCATTTCTTTTGTAACTTTTTCAGTTTGGTGCGGATGTAATCCTTAATGTTTGTCCAGCGCCTATGTCTAAGTGCGGGCTCTTCTGCGATTGCCTCTGTATCTCGGCCTTTCCAGGAAGTTTGTTCACGACGAGGTGTGTCTTGAAATGAGTTTCAACAGCTTTCTCTTCAGCTTTCCCCCATCGTTTCCTTGTAAATCTAGCTTTCTTTCGAACAGGAGCTGACGCAGTACTGTCATCATCAAAACAATCTAGATTGTCATCAGGCTCTGGACGTCTTTTCTCTGTCATGCTCATTGATTCCTGTGTTGTTGACTTGCTACTTGCTTCATTCACAGGTGCTGTTTCCCCCGAGACCTCTCTGCGAGTTTCTGATATGTCTTCATTGTCAAAGTCAATCTCTTCATCATCGCCCAGTTCAGCTCTAATGCAACTCTCAAAATCTGTCATCCCATTGTTAACTGACAGAAGAATCTTTGCCACTTTTGCCTTTTGAAGGATGTCTTGAGGTTGGCTGTAGATATGGCGATGTATCCTAATATCACAACCATGGAAGTCTGCCAGCTGATCCTGGTCTAACTTCGAGATGGCCATGGACTGAGCCAAAGTTGCAGCCTGCTTCCATAACTGAGTAAATGTGAACATGGCTGGGTTTGACACTTGTGCTTGTAGCGCATATTCCTTCAGAACATCATGACCTCTGTAAGGCCTCTGACCAGAAGGTGTGGCAAAGATGTACTGGGAACCAGCGAGAGCTGGCACTGATTGCCTCATTTCAAGGATGCTGTCTACAGTTGTCATCATCTTCTTTGTCAGCAAAATGGGAACACTCCTATTAAACTTGCCTCTGATTTCCACTTGCTAAAAATGATTCACCATTTTCTTCTCAACCTCTGTGAGACCTTTCAAGATATCTTGATTGGTGATCGATCCAATCTTGGCATTCTGGAAGTCTGATACCTTCATTTTCTGAACTTCTCCCCCTCGTTTTCGGTTGAAAAGTGATACAGCACAAAGAGTTGCTTTAACCACTGTCGGATAATATTCTAAAACCATCCTTGTCTCAAAAAGCTGTTGGACCTTCCTCACATCTTCACATGATGGGATCAGCTTGGGTTTGTTCATGGTCATATTCCTGACCGACTGGGCTGCTGTAGCTGACACACAATCATACCAGTCCCCGGTGAAGACAGAGTCAAACCGCTGCGCCTCAGAGAGCTCCTGTCGCCACCTGTCATCTGAACCATGCCCAAGCTGTTTGGATGCCTGCGACTGTTTGATCTGTGAACATTTTTTCAAAGCATGGCCTATGCGCATTGTGAGATTGCCTTTTTTTAACTGATGTGTGTCCTCATCAAATTCTGCTAGCTCTTTTACAGCCAGTACAACATGATCAAAGCTAGCTGAATTGATCACAGCATTTAAACTTGCGATTTTCATTTCTGACCTCACTCTAAGAATCTTTAATAGTCTCCCCAACTCCCGCATCCTGGAGCTGATTTGCCCAGCTGTGTGTTCTTCAATGTCCCTGCGGTCAAATAATCTCTTTCCATACTCAAGAAGCAAGGGGCCAGTTCTGATGAGACGGCTTATCTCATCATCTCTCTGTCTGGCTAAAACCTTATGATAGAAGGAAAAGTCAACATTTAAGGGTATTGGAAGCATTAGCCTCCCACATCGTGCCACCTCACCTCTCTTAGTGAACTGAAACCCTCCTTGTTTCTGACAGCAATGTTTTGAGTGTACAGCGATCAGCTTTTTTTTATATTTCCCTTTGCAATGGCTACAGGCGAGAAGGTCGTCTACCTTACTAGTTCTGGTGTGATACTTAGGAATCAAACATCCTGATTTCTTTTCAAGAACGGCAACGTTATGCATGTAATCACCCTCATCTTGTAGTCTGATCCATGCTTGACGTCTCCTCACATCTTTACATGATGGGATCAGCTTGGGTTTGTTCATGGTCATTTTCCTGACCGACTGGGCTGCTGTAGCTGACACACATCAAACATCCTGATTTCTTTTCAAGAACGGCAACGTTATGCATGTAATCACCCTCATCTTGTATTCTGATCCATGCTTGACGTCTCTGCTTAGTCCCTTTTTTTAATCATCAAAATTTTAGCAACGTCTGCCTCATCTGCATGGACATCTTGTAAGTGCGTGCTCATTTTCAAGACAAGCTTGCCACAAATTTGCATGCATGTTTCTTGTCTCATTTGTACTTTCCTTTCCCTCTCTGCAACACGTGCACACCCGTTTCTTCGGTAAGCGCTCTTTCCCCACCCCCAACGTCATATTCCTTCTGCCTATCCACATTGTCATTGCCACCCCCTAATTCACCCCCTAACGCACACTGCACCTTGCTGGTACTTGATTCACTGACACCTGCCCACCCTGAACCAGCCACTTTGAAATCTAACATATTTAACATATTCAATACAATACTGTCTGTGTCAGAGACCCCAGAGATTGATGACGACACACCGTCTGAATCCTGCGAGCTCGAGCCAGGAACAAACTCCTCATCATCACTGTCCTTGTATTGCGATGTGCTTGCACTCTCAGTCTCAGGTCCATCCCAGGCTCCATTTGCCAAATGGAAAAGGAAAGAAAAAAAGAAAGCTTCATTAGGACAAAAGCAGCCCAATTTTGGTTTAAGGGGCCTTGCACAAGAATATAAAGAGTAATCCCGTGTATGACCGATTTACATATGTGTGACCTCGGTGACGAGGGCTGGCTTCTGCAGCAGCAAAATTCATGTTTTCTGAAAATGTAAGCAGTTTTCACACATCTGTCAACCTGGCGTGACCCTTTGAAAGAGGTCACTCAAATTGGTATGTTTACAAAGGTCTTGCCATAAAGTATCCTTAAGCCAAGCTTGAAGAATGTGGCTTGAATAGTCTCTGAGAAAATGCCACTGTTAACGTTTACCATGGACAACGGACGGACGACCAGAGGCCCAGAATATAAACTCACTTTTGCTTCACACGCGAGCCAATAAAATGAAGATGATCATAGAATCACTTACCAGTTTGTAATTGGGGGCATTCCGCTGCCGTCTATGCACCCTCCTACCAGACGCACCCTCTGCGGCAGAGGCTGGTCCATCATGCTGCAGCTGACTAATTTTGCCATGGGCCTTGGTCATGTGCCAGGAAGGGGCGTGCTTGTCCACTTCCATAGATCCGGATGGGTTTGGACATCCTGCTGCCATCTGGCGCTGGGTGTGTGCCATCTGGCGCTGGGTGTGTGCAGAAAGTGCTGAGTGTGGCCAAAACTGTGCTGCAATGCAAACATGTCAAATGCAGCCATTGTAAACCGTTGACATTTTGGATCAGATATTTACATAATTACTGCAGTACCCCCTGCCCCCTACGAACAATAACTGGTAATACAGTAAAAAGCGACAGTCCAGTTGCACAATCCGAAAAACCTGTTAATGGAAGTCTGTTCTTCGAATCGCGAGGTAGTTTTGCGTACGAGGATTGAAATACACACTGAAATCTGGCGCCATTTTGTTATCAGTGCATGCATGTGTCAAGTTACTTTTCGATCACAGTCACACATGTAAGAAAAAAAAGCAACCCAATGACGTGACAGATTGACCTTGTTATTGAACGAATTCCTTTCATTGAAGAAGAAAGCTTTTGTTAAAATCGTGGGGTTCTATTATCTGTTACTACAAGACTGACTGAGCAGCTGATGCCGGTCGTAGCAGACGTCTCAGTTTTCTCGGCCAAACGGGTCCATATAGGCTACTGTGCAATTGTATCGGATTGGGAGCATCTCAGTTAAATAACTGCGCTGCAGAAGTACACTTGGGCGTGCTCTTAACTAAAAAATATTGCATAAAATCAATCGTACATGATGGAACAAAGGTTGGCGGGACGAGAGACAATAGAAGGGGAAACAACTCAGTTCATGTTACTGCGCAGCCGACCATCTGCGCAGCCGACCAATCAGGTATCATGTTGATCCATAGAGACGCTCGTTTCCATGGAAACACACTGGCCCAGTGCGTTTGAAACACACAACATGAGGTAAACCTGCAAACATGGGACAAATTTTGATATTTTTTTTCTGACTTTTGAATGAAAGATAATGCAGAAACAACCCTCAGAAAAAAAAATGGGTGCCTGACTTGGTCACCCAGAATTTTACACACACCCATTTTCCATAAGGATGGTAAAGAAAGTCACCTATTTTAAGGGTTTTGTGCACGCACGCACACACACACACGCGCACGCACACACACGGCAGTCAACAGCAATGCTAGCGTAGCTAGACGTGACGCAATTTTATTTTGTTACTACACTTATACAGTGTGACGCCTGCCCGCCTATGTTATCGCGTACACCTAGTAGTTAAACAGCTCGATTTCAAAGTCTACCGTATTTTTCAATACGTTGGACAACAAGATGGGACCCCAGCCCAAAGTTGTTCCTAGCCAATCTCGTATCCTTCTGATCCATCTCCTTCTACTCTAACCCACCCTCTGATCTACACACACTGACACACAGAAATAAAGACGGACGCACAGCAATTGCCGCCATTCGTAAGCTCTGTGGTCTGGCGTAGCATAGCTGCCAGTACAAAATTGCAATTTTCGCCTATCGGCATTTTGACGGATCTCTTCCGGCGTACCTTTCTGCCAAGCTGTTTGTTTATCAGCTATCAGTTCCTCCAGTGAAAAAACTGTCGGGGAGCGTTCTTTCACCTTTTTTTTTTATCCCCAAGTGTGTGGAACTCGCTGCCAATTGAAATGCGGAATCTGCCCACATTGTCACACAGTTCAAAGCTCACTTAAAGACTTCTTTTCTGTCGGTCATTTAACAATTAGCTCACCTTTAGCTCACTGTTAACTGCCTTTTATTCTGATTCTGGAGGGGTGGATGTAAGGTATTGGGAAGGGATGGATGGGTTAAAGTAGTGTATAATTTGTGCGTGTGCCGTCTGAGAGAGAGAGAGAGAGAGAGAGAGAGAGAGAGAGAGAGAGAGAGAGAGAGAGAGAGAGAGAGAGAGAGAGAGAGAGAGAGTGCTGTTCAGTGTGCATGCGCAGTGAGTCCAGTGTTTTCCTGGAGAACAGCGCTATACAAGAACTATTATTATTATTTATTCTGAAGAAGAATGATCAAGCACGAGCAGCGAAATGACGTCACTTCATGCTTCACGTCATGGCATCATTAGTAACACGACGCCGTGTTCATAGTGACGACTCGATGTTATATGTCACCAAAGACAATACAATACATTATAAATAATGTATTGTTTTTGATGTCACTCATCGCAGTACCGTCATCATAGTTTCGGCAGATGGGACGGTAGGGACAGCCAGTTCAAGTCAGGCAAAACAACGGGCTTGTTCAGATAGCTTGTCCGTTAAACTTCTTAGCTCGGAAAAGAAAGTGGCACAGTTGCAATGCAGTTAAATTGATCAGTGTTCAGGTCGTACACCATAGGCAATTTGCTGTCCTTATCCCCGGCGGCCATGTGACCCACCCGTTCATCGCGTCCTTTTTCACAC
Organism: Semisulcospira habei; assembly: GCA_036245525.1. Taxonomy (NCBI): domain Eukaryota; kingdom Metazoa; phylum Mollusca; class Gastropoda; family Semisulcospiridae; genus Semisulcospira; species Semisulcospira habei. Next base: position 126,656,269 of record BTPG01000003.1, on the reverse strand, counting down.
CCGTGCCGTGGACGTTAAAACCTCGAACTACTAGAACCAGGGAATGCCAATTGCGACCTGAGGCCAGTTTACAGACAGCAGTCCTTCCCCAGTACAATCTGCGACTGGAGCATCCTCACTCCGACGGTAGCACAAACCACCACATTCAAGTTCCTCATCATACCCCCCACCCCCTCCCCCTCATAGTCATAACAGCGGCCCTTCATAGACGATCAGCCGTTTACGAGATAGTGATTTTCTTCAGAGTAACTGACCATATCAAAATCAAGTCTAGCAATACACCGGGCCTGTCCCTGAGATGTATAAACGCTACATCGATGACGGTTTAGGAGCTACACACATGACCCAAGCTGCACTTTTAGACTTCATTTACTTCGTGCAGGACTTCCACCCATCCATCAAGTTCACATACACTATATCAGCTACTTCAGTCGACTTTCTGGACATGAACATCAGGATTGACTGCGGAATGTTGAAAACTTCAATACATTACAAACCTACCGACTCACATTCCTACCTCGACTACCGATCTTCTCACAACCCCAAAACTAAAAACAGCATCCCTTATTCCCATTTTCTTCGGGTAAAAAGAATATGTTCCGAAGAATCAGATTTTGATGTTCAATCCAAAGAAATGGCTGGATTTTTCATCGACAGACATTACCCACATACTGTTGTTCAAGGATCTCTCCAAACGGTTCAAAAACTTAGTCGCGCGAGTACACTGCAGACTAAACCTACCGCTGATAGTGACAGGCCTATCGTAACCATGATCTACCATCCCCACACCAATCCGGTTCGTAAAATCCTTCTTTCTAACTGGGGTCTTTTGTCATCCAGTCAAGAATCTGCTGCTATCTTTTCTGAACCTCCGTTGGTAGCTTTCAAGAGGGATATTAATTTGCGGGACATGCTTGTTCGCTCTACTCTCAAGCCTCGTCATACCACCAGACCCTCCGGCTCCACTCCGTGCAATGTTCCTAAGTGCAAGACGTGTCCTTTTATTTGCCCTTCCACCGTGGTGATTGGTCCACAATACAAATTCAACATAGACAGATACTTCACGTGTCAAACCACCAACGTGATTTATGTCATCTCCTGTGTGAAATGCGGCCAACTCTATGTTGGAGAGACGGAAAGAACCATCAACGACCGTTTCAAAGAACATCTTCAGTCTGTCAAGTACCAATACAACAGACCGGTCGGACGACATTTCAATCAGGCCGACCACTCCGTCTCGGACATTCGGGTTAAAGGCCTCTGGCTTATAGCCAGGAAAGACCGTGAACAATTTCTGATTAATAAACTGGGCACTGTGGCGCCACTCGGGATGAATATGAAAGATTAACATTTTTTACCTTGCTTGTGTCTGCTAACTGTACCTTTACCTCACTGTTTTACTACTCACTAACCAGTTAGGTGAGGATGGCGCTGGTTAATTTGTACTTTTCCCTTGGGGACTTTCTCAGCGCTGGCCGAACGTTTGGTTGGATCCCTTGCCCTTCCCTGTCGGGCGCCCGGTCTCCGGCTCACGGAGTAATACGCGGTTTTGGGGCGGGGCAATTGTGTGCATCCCTTGGGGATGTATGTGGTCGTCTTGTTGCGTGCCTGTGTGTTTTTCTGTGAGCTGGTGGGTGCTTGTTGGGTGGGGCTGGTGGCTCCACCCCACCCCCTTGTGGACCATAAACTTCTACTTTCCAAGCTAAATGTGTACTTCGGTAGTTCGTTTGGCAATAAATGCATTTCTTCCTCAATTAACTACAGCCAGAAATCTCTTTACCACCATGGCACAACTCCACTTTTTGCCTCATATCTTAGTGACAGACAGCAGCGCGTCATGGTCAATGGATCATACTCCTCAAGCGGATTAGTAACACGGGGAGTTCCCCAGGGTTCAGTCCTAGGGCCTCTTCTGTTTTGCCTCTTTATAAATGACCTACCGCTACATTTGACTAGCGACAAAATTTCATGTGATTTATTCGCTGATGACGCCACAATTCACACCCCGGACAAGAGTATTGATTCTTTAAATGGCCGTTTGCAGCAGGGTTTCAGCGAAATTTCCACTTGGTGCGCAAACAATGAAATGATTTTAAATCCTTCCAAAACGGAATGCATGACGATAGCAACCCGTCAGAAGCACCAGCTCAAGCCACTTACACTCAGCCTGACTATCCATAATGACATCGTTAATCAGGTCACGGAACACCGATTACTTGGTGTAATTGTTGATGACCAGATGAAGTGGCAATCACACATAAATGCTGTATGTAAAACTGTTGCTAGAAATGTTTTTATGCTTTCAAAGTTGAAGTACTTTATCGATGTTGATGCCCGCAAGTTATTTTACAATGCGCATGTCAAATCCCACATCGATTATGCGTCCACGATATGGGATGGCAGCGGTGACATACACTTAAAGAGGCTTAACTCCCTGCATCGGAGAGCAGTGAAACATATCCTGCCTGATTCAGCCCTAACAACTGATGAAAGACTTGAAAAACTGAAAATGCTACCTCTTAGCAAGCATCACCTCTTAAACAAGGGTGTGGTTATGTATAAAATCTGGAATGAGATTCACCCAAAATATCTTTGTAAGCTCTTTACCAAGGCAAGTTCAGGTTATTCTACTTCAAGACGAAACTTTATTACACCTCGCCCCAGGATAGATCTATTTAAAACCAGTGTATCTTTCTCAGGCGCATCTTTCTGGAACACACTGCCAACATGTATAACACACGCTAGCTCCCTCTCCTCTTTCAAGGAATGCCTCCTCAAGTACTTGTCTGCTGATACATAATCTACCACAAGTATTCGTATCAAACATGTGCTTATCGTATAATCAGTGCATGCTGCCGTATGGTTTGTCCATACTAATAATAATCGCCTAATTACATAATTCAACTTTCTATTATAATCCAAATAATTTTGCTGTCTGAAGTGAATTTTCACTATGATCCAAATGATTTGCTTCGTATATAGGTCAAGTTATCATTAGCGCGTGTCTGTGTGTGCGCGCGAGCGTGTATGTGTCAGTGTGCGCGCGTTGCGTGTACTTTTTATTTTTCGTTTGTTTTTTGTATGACCGAATGAATGAATGAATTTTGTTTAATGTCTCTTCATGTTTAATGTTTTCTAATTTTTCTTTGTGTAATTAGTATTACAATTATTATCCTGTGTTTGTAGAGTAGCAACGGCAAGTATGAAAAATGGCACACGTGCTAATTACTTTATCCGTTGAGAAATAAAGTTTCATTTCATTTCATTTCATTCATTTCATTTCATTTCCCCCACGTAACACTTCTCTCTAGCCCTCTTTCTCTCTTTACGCTTTTTCCTTTTCCTTTCTTCCCCTTCCTCTTCCCCCCCCCCCCCCCCGCCCCCGTCTCTCTCCCCCCCCCCCCCTTATTATTTTTTTTTAGTTACCCTTGAAGACGGTTTCACAACTACCTACTCTCCACTTATACCTAATTATTCTCTTACTGAATTTGATTTTTTGCTTTGTTTTCATGACTTATTCCTTGTTGTGTACCGTGCTAAATGCTGGGGTTTTCACCGGGGTCCTCCCGTTTTTCCCCGAGGTAGTCCTCAACTTGAAGGTGATATAAAGTTTGCCTTCGGGTTGGTGTTTAGCAGGCTTTGTGTATTAGACACTCAGCCTACTTCGTGCCCAAGGGTAATCCCCGTTCTTTCTTTCTCTCTTTCTCTCTCTCTTTCTCTGGCCTCATCTACACGCCTTTTCTTTCGCTCGCTCCTGCACGTGCTTGCACATACTCTTGTCTCTCGTGTTCAGGTTCTTTCCGAGTCTCTCTCACGATTTTTCGTTGACGTCATTTTTACTTTTTCCGCACTTTTGTTCTTCCTTTTCTTTTATTTTACGTCACCTCCTTCAGTTGCCACATTCCTTCTGCCAATGAAGATAAGTAGCGGCTAAGCTCTCTGTTTGTCTATTTTGACAAAGGGTATTTACCCGAAATATTAATAAATTGTGTTGTACCCGTCTTTTCTAAGCGTGTTTCTTTCTCCGTTGGGTACTTCTTTGCATATTACACGCTTGGCAGTCACCTTTTTGGTCTGGATTGAAGTCTAGTATATATAAGTGATTAAATGCAGTGCGCACTCGTTTTAAACCGCCTAAGGATGGATAAATTTTTCTGTAGCACATTTTGTTTCAGTTATTTTGTTGCAGCTTTGTTCAATGGGGATCAGTTAGTTTACACATGCATCATTGTTCCTGTATTCAGTGGTAGTATGCTCCATATGTTATTTAAAAGGATTTAAATTTAATTTTTAAAGTATACTTCACACTTAATTATATTAAGAGAATAAACAGTTACGAAAAAGCATGCTTTGAGCTCAAATATCGTTGCTCAACAATAAGGTATCCCAAAACACGTGATCGTCTCATGACACAAGACGCACGCGGACTTGTTGACGTGAATTTTGGTGTGCCAACGGGTTCTTTCAATTTGTTTTAAATAAGCTTGTTTGTTTCCCAAGAAAAGCGAACGTGCAAAGTCGCTTTGCGCAGTTTTACGCCTTATTAAAGGTTTGTCACGTTTATTAGTTTCCATTCACTTTGCCACCCCACCCGGGTCTGCCCTGGGGGACTTGGGTGGGGTTAGGTATTTTTTAGTTCCCAGGGTCACCCTGGTCAGCCCCACAGGGTGGGTTTTTCTCTCTCTTCTGTGGCATGTGTTTCTGTCTACCTTTTGTCCATTCACCTGTATTTGCCTTTTTAAAACTCTCCCTACTGTCTGCACTGCCTGTACCTCTTGATATTGGATGTGTGTTGCTAAATGGTCTGAGCTTTATTTAGGCCCCATGTGTTAGGTTTATGGATCAGAATTGGATGCTGGAATGTGCGAACGCTCTACCAGACTGGAAAGCTGGCGCAAGCAGTAAGTGAACTGAACCGCCACAAACTAACCCTCATGGGAGTAACAGAAGCAAGATGGACTGGTGCTGGCAAACAGAGGTTGAGCTCCGGAGAAGTCATCATCTGGTCTGGAAGAACAGACAACGAACACCGAGAAGGAGTTGCTGTCATCATCAATAAGAGCAAGGCCAACACCGTTCTACAGTGGAAACCTGTGAACGAGCGCCTGCTGTACGTCAGGATGAATTCCAAATACGCAAAGCTGTCTATTGTTGTGGGCTACGCACCGATAGACGATGCGGAAGAAGAGGATAAGGATGTATTCTACGACGCCCTCCAAGCTGTTTTGGAAGACATCCCTCGACATGACGTGCTGATGCTGATCGGTGACTTCAACGCTAAGGTCGGCTGCGACAATGAAGACAGAGAGAGGACCATGGGACGACATGGAGCGGGTGTGATCAACGACAACGGGGAGAGGCTGGTCAATTTCTGCGAGGAAAATGACTTAGTCATAGGAGGGACCCTGTTTGCGCATAGGGAGATCCACAAACTCACATGGAAATCACCAGACGGCAAGACCCAGAACCAGATCGACCACATCATCATTAACGGTCGCTGGAGGCACTCTCTGCAGGATGTGCGAGTGATGCGACATGCTGACATTGGCAGCGACCATAGTCTTCTGGTGGGGAAGGTGACATTGAAGCTTAGGAAAGTAAAGATAGGAGACACCAGAAATCAGCGCTACGACGTGGCCAAGTTGAAAGACCCAAAAGTGAAAGAAGAGTTTAGGTTGGCCCTCAGGAATAGATTTAGTGTTTTGGAAGATGAGACAGCGCTGACTATTGAAGATTTCAACAGAGCCATGAAGGAGACAGGAGGGGAAGTTTTAGGATACAGAAAGAGCAGGAAGACAGAGTGGATCTCAGAAGACACGTGGGCTCGCATAGAAGAGAGAAGACAGATCAAGAAGAAACTTTTGGACGCCAAATCACCAAGACTGAAGGAAAGAATATCAAGAGAATACAGAGAGAAAGATCAAGCGGTGAAGACATCAGCGAGAAGAGACAAGAGAATGCACACAGAAAGGCTGGCAGAAGAAGCGGAGGCAGCTGCAAAACAGAGAGACGTGAAGACAGTATACCAGAACACCAAGAAGCTGAAGGGCGATTACGGGCAGTACCACGACCTCCCAGTGAGAGCTGAAGATGGAACTCATGTCACAGTAGAGGAAGAGAAGCTGAAGAGATGGAAGCAACACTTCGAGTCCATCCTGAACCGCTCAGACCCACCAACCCTCACTGACATTCCTGAAGCGGAGGAGGACCTGGACATTAACCTCGGCAACATTACTATTGCGGAAGTCAAGCAGGCCATTCAAAAGCTGAAGAACGGGAAGGCACCTGGCGATGACGGAGTGTGCCCTGAGATGCTGAAAGTAGAAGATGCAGTAACGCCGCAGCTTCTTTGTCAGATTTTTCAAAAGATCTGGGACACTGAAGAAGCGCCGAGCGATTGGAAGACCGGCACCATCGTCAAACTTCCGAAGAAAGGAGACCTGGGGAACTGTAACAACTGGCGAGGCATCACCTTACTATCCCTCACCAGCAAGATCTTCAGCCGCATTCTCCTTGAACGCATTACGACAGCAGTGGATGGCATCCTTCGCCAGGAGCAGGCAGGCTTTAGGAAAGGCAAGTCCTGCATTGACCATATTTTCGTCCTGAGACAGATCCTTGAACAGTCTAACGAATGGAATGGATCCCTCTATGTGGTCTTTGTGGACTTTGAGAAGGCCTTCGACAGTCTGCATCGAGACTCCCTTTGGAAAATCCTGCGATACTATGGAATCCCCCAGAAACTTGTCAACGTCATCAGGTCCCTGTACAAGAATTTTGAGTGCAGAGTCGTCCACAACAACCAGCTCACCGAACCGTTTAAGGTGGAAACCGGAGTGAAACAAGGATGTATTCTTTCGCCGATCCTCTTCTCAATGGCAATTGATTGGATCATGCGCCGCACCACAGAGAGAAGGAGGCAGGGAATTCAGTGGACGCTGACCTCAATGCTGGATGACCTCGACTACGCTGATGATATCGGGCTGCTGGCAAGCAGAAACCAGGACATGCAACAGAAGACACAACAGTTGACACAGTCAGCAAGCTCCATAGGTCTCGGGGTCAACATTAGGAAGACTCAAGTCATGAGGAAGAACACCATAGTGGGCGACCCAATCACCATCAATGACCAACCTCTGCAAGAGGTGGACGAGTTCACGTACCTGGGCAGCAAGGTTACCACAGATGGAGACTGCACAAGGGAGATCACCACAAGAATCAGCAAAGCCAACCAAGCCTTCGCAATGCTGAAACCCATCTGGAGGACTACAAACCTGAGCATCCACACCAAGCTTCGTATTTTTAAGAGTAACGTGCTGAGTGTCCTTCTCTATGGGTCAGAGTGCTGGAAATCCACTACTGCTACGGAACGCAAGCTGGAAGTCTTCCAGAACAAGTGCCTGCGACGGATCATGAAGGTCTTCTGGCCAAACATGATTACAAACGAGGAACTACGGAAGAAAGCAGGCGCAGACAGCATCGCTGAAACCATCGCCACACGGAGATGGAGATGGCTAGGCCACGTTTGCAGAATGTCACCCGACTTATTACCAAGGGTGGCACTGAGATGGACACCACAGGGGAAGAGAAACCGTGGGCGACCAAAGGAGACGTGGCGCCGAACCGTGGAGCGAGAGCTCAAGAACAGAGGCCTTACTCTGCAAACAGCACCCAAAATAGCAGCTGACAGACAAAAGTGGCGTTCCCTTGCCGTCGCCTCAAGCACCAGACGGCGCAGAGAGGACTGAATGAATGTGTTAGGTTTATTTAACGTATTTGACCGGCTGGCGACATACATTCAATGTTCTGTTTTTTGTTTTTTTTTTCACAAGCAGTGCAGGCACGTCCTGAGAAAGCCTTGTTGCTGTCGGGACGTTAAGGCGCAATGTACAATCAATCAATCATTCACTTTGCCCATTTCATTTTGACACCACAGCACCAAAACAAAACGCAACCCACAAAAACGAACACTATCTTCGAAGCCGATGTTCGAAGTGCAATATACTGCATGCTGTAAAAGAGAAAGAGTGTCACGCCACTTGGTTTTAACTTCAGGGAACCTTTTGCAACTTGATTAATTATATATTACTGTAAAATTTAATTCAATCAGTTGCACTGGTATTATGTTGTGATGTGTGATCACTGCCACTGCAGTCTCAGTGATCACTGATGGTACAGTACACTATACACTGAAAAAATACACAGCACAATGTGAACACGCTTGGAGGTTAATGCAATGATTTGTTCAAAATTAAACCCTATCTCGCTAGCAGTAGCCTAGCTGCACAAAGAGGAACTGTATTTTGCTGGTGCCTAATTTGCAGTTTATCTGCATATTGACATTTGAAGTTCGCTGCAAGGATTCTTAGCAGCTGGCATTAACACTGACACTTGTATATGGTGGGATTAAAATGAGAAAGAAAACAGAAAAAGGTGACACAGAGATGATTTAAGAAATCAGTCAAGTGATCAATGAATGAGAGGTTTTATGATGAACACGGCTAGTTTTAGTTGGCGGGGGGTGGGGGGGGGGGGGTGGGGGGGGGGAGGCACATACTATATGATGTACACGTACTATTTCTTTCAGTGTTTCCATCACCCACTCATAACACCATTGGGCTCGATGAGTTCTCATGTTTTATTTGAGCGATTAACAAAATACATGTACTTGCTGCTGTTATCGTATTTTCTTACTGGCTTTGACATTTCACTGGAAGATTTACAGTCTCATACTTTAAGCCTGCCCCACCTAACACACACCGAGGTTGACTGTATCATTGATATGTGTGTGTAGGTTACATTTTGTTTTAGCGGCAGTTGTGGCCTCCTCTTTAAGTTTGGTGCCCATGTGCATGTGGCCACCAGTATTATTTACAGAACTGATGGCTGCATGTGCAGGCTAGTTCACAGTATCACTGATCAATGTGTATTGGGCAGCCTATTGTTTGAAGTGATCAGTGGTGGCATCATCCATGACGTCTGTGTGCATTTGGCCACTGGTACTGTTTACAAAGGTGCTGTTTATAGAACTAGTGGCTGTGTATGCATATTAGTTATGCTATTGTTATCAGGTATGGCCTCATCTCTAAGTTTTGATGCCCCTTTTGCTTGAGGCCAACAGTACTTTTCACAGAACTGATGTCTGCATGTGCAGTGTGATTAACTGTATACATGAGATTTGTAGGTGGGCAGCTAAAATACAGGCAGTAAATACAAGCCACTTTCTTAACCTCAAGTCTCTATATATAGGTTTTACAGTCCACTAATGCCCTTCGGTATACAATTGTGCATGTATTTGGTGGGTGTTCTGTGGTTTTGTGTGTATATGAGGTGGGGGTGGGAGCGGGCAGTATAGTACCTATTACCATGTATGTGGGGTGTAGGGGGCTCTGGATAGAGGTAGCACCTTTGCTGTTCGGCAGCTGCGTCCTACATGGGACGGACGGGCATCACTGGTCCTCATCCATCTCCTTAATCTCTCACGTGCTGGCTCCAAGCGCCACACCCTGGCAAACCACCTCAGCTGGTGGGCTAAACCACGTGAGGGGGTGGTGTTCACATTGCACCACTAGGCGGATGAGCTGTTTATGACAGCCAACGGCTAGAGGACGGAGGAGATCAGGTTGGATCCAACGGCCAAATGTGGGGGAGTAAACCCTTCAAATCAGGAGTGGAGCCCCGAAGGCAGACAGCTGCTTGTATTCACGCACTGTTCTGGCAGCTCCTGCAGCCAAACTGGTGCCAAACGTACTGCTTTGCATTCCTTTGGATACATCAGCGAGGCCGAGAGGGGGATCTTGATGACTGGGCACCCCAGGATCTCCATACACTTCGCCCAGGCTTGCGCCCTGGAGAGGTCACTCCAGTGACTGACCCAGCAAGCGCATATACTCCATTGTCTTCCGAGACAGGATGCCAAGACCATGTATGTGTATGTTCTCATGTTGTATGCAGATGTGTATATACAAAACTTACATTACAAACAAACAAAAATACACAAATAATTTAAAAATAAATATTTAGTTATTTGGGTTTAATGCTGAGCAGGCAACTCATGGCGGTTAAATAAATAAGATAAAGTAAGTCAAAGATACCTGGGATATGAATGCTAAGTAAAGGATATATTATGAACATGCATGGATGTGCATATCTTTAGGTGGGTGTTCTGCGGTTTTGTGTATGTGGGGTGGGGTTGGGAGCGGGCAGTATGGCACCTGTTACCATAAATATGTGTATATTTTCTTGTTGTATTACTTACTTACGCCTGTCACCCCTCCCAGGGTATAGGCCATCGACGAGAGACCTCCAGCGACTCCTGTCCTGTGCTTCTCCTTCGGTTTTACTCCAGGTGGTTCCCAGTCTCTTGATGTCTGCTTGGAGGTCTCGACGCCAGGTTTTCTAGGCTCTTTTCCTCTTTCCCTGGGGGTTCCATGACAATGCCTGCCTAGTGATACTGGAAACTGGCTTTCTCAGACTGTGACCAATCCATCCCCATCTTCTTCACCCAATTTCATTCTCTGCTGTTATCTGTTCTGTTCTCTCCCACAGTCTGACGTTGCTGATCTTCTCTGGCCAGTGGATTTTCAAGATTCTTCTAAGGCAACTGTTTATGAAGATCTGTACTCTGTTGACTATGGTTTTTGTCAACCTCCAAGTCTCTGCTCCATATAGGAGAACTGCTTTTACATTTGAGTTGAAATCCGGACTTTGGTGTGTTGTGATAGCTCTCTGGAACTCCACACTTTTTTTCAACTGGAGAAAGGCTGCTCTTGCTTTACCGGTTTGTGCTCTGACATCTGCATCAGTGCCGCCTTTTTTGTTGATGATGCTCCCGAAATAGGTGAAGGACTCCACCTCCTCCAATGGGGTGCAAGCAAGCAAGACTGGTTCTTCCCTGGTTGCGTTCAGCCTCATTGTCTTTGTTTTCTGTTTGTGGATGCTGAGGCCCACTTGGGACGAGATGTCAGCAAGCCTCGTGGTATTGTCCTGCATTTGTTGATGAGTGTGGGAAAGTAAAGCCAAGTCGTCTGCAAAATCGAGGTCGTCAAGCTGTGTCCACAGTGTCCACTGTATTCCGCTTCTTCTCTGCTCAGTGGTCCTCTTCATGACCCAGTATATGGCAAGTAGGAAGAGGAACGGAGACAGCAAACACCCCTGTCTGATGCCGGTTCTGACCTGGAGCTCCCTGGTGAACTGCCCTTCGTGGATCACGCGACATGTCATGCCATCGTAGCTGCTCTTGATCAGGCGGACGAGCTTTGTGGGTACACCGTAGTGTCATAGGAGTTTCCACAAAGTCTCTGGGTCCACGCTGTCAAAAAGCTTTCTCGTAATCCACAGAGTTGACGTAGAGTGGGGAGCTCCACTCTAGAGACTGTTCCACAATGATGCGGAGAGTGGCGATCTGGTCTGTACATGATCGGTTTTTCCTGAATCCTCCTTGCTGGTCTCTCAGCTGTGGGGTCGACGGATCTCTTCATTCTCTCCAGGATGATCCTGTTGAAGACCTTTCCTTGTACTGACAGCAAGGTGATTCCTCTGTAGTTGAAACACTTGCTGAGGTCGCCTTTCTTGGGAATCTTGATTAGGTACCCCTCCTTCCAGTCAGCCGGCATCACCTCCTCTTCCCAGATCTTTCCAAACAGTGGGTACAGCAGCTCTACTGTTGTCTCTAGGTCTGCTTTCAGAGCCTCCGCTGGGATGCCATTTGGCCCTGATGCTTTGCCGTTCTTTAAGAATGCCACTGCTATTCTGATCTCTTCCCAGCTGGGGTGGGGTGGGGTTGGGAGTGGGTGGTATGGCACCTATTACCATAAATGTGTATATTTTCTTGTTGTATGCTGATGTGTATGTACAAAACCTACATTACAAACAAGCAAAAATAAATAATAAATGTAAATAAATAAATAAAATAAAGTAAGTCAAAGATACCTGGAACTTAAAAAATGAATGCCAAATAAAGGATAGATTATGAACATGCACAGAAGTGCATGTCTTTTCATGGGTGTTCTGTGATTTTGTGTGGGGATGGTGTGGTCACAGCTGTTACAGCTGATGGGTAGGTCAGTCTCTGCTGGCTGGATGTCTGGGGTGGGTCTGTTCAGTAACTCTTCAAAATACTTGACCCATCTGTCGACTTGGTCTGCTCTGTCTGCAATAGGCTTGCCTTCTTTGTCTTTTTCTGGTCTTTCTGTATGGCCATACTTGCCCGACAATCTTCTGGTAATGTCGTAGAGCTGTTTCATGTTGCCGCTGCCTGCTGCCTTTTCTGCCTCTGCTGCCAGGCTGTCTGTGTAGGCCCTCTTGTCTGCCCTGATACTCCTCTTCACCTCGCAGTTGGTTTCCAAGTATTCCTCCTGTGCCCTTGCTTTGGCAGCTCTCGTGCGACTGTTGTTGACAACTGCTTTCCTCTGCTTCCTCACTTCTATCTTCTTCAAGGTCTGTGCCGACAGCCAGTCCTTGCGATGGTGTTTCCTGAACCCTACAGTGTCTTTGCAGGTTGAGTTCAGCGCCTCTCTAACTGCCTTCCACTGCTGCTCTGTGGCGACCGCCTCCTCTTCATTTACTAGCTCCTGTAGCGCTTGAAACCGGTTGGACAGCACTAGTTTGAACTCTTGTCTCACACCAGTCTCTCTCAGGAGGCCTACATTATAGCGCTGTCTTCTTGTTATCTCTGTGCGGCTTTTCTTTAACTTGAGCTTTATTCTTAAGGTAAGCAGATGGTGGTCTGAGGCGACATCTGCTCCTCTCCCCTCTCGACCATCTTGAAGGGATCTTCTAAATTTGTTGCTAATGCAGATATGCAGATATGGTCTATTTGGTTTTCTGTAGTATGGTCAGGTGAGACCCAAGTTGCTTTGTGTATTCTTCTGTGTGGGAAGATGCTGCCTCAAATGACAAGTCTGACACAAATGACACATTTGTCCACAGCACTCTGGAGTCGGTCGTAGAACGCTTGTTTTTCTTCCTCGTCACTGTCAGTAGTGGGCACATAACACTGGACGATGTTGAGCTTAATCTTTTTCCTGGTTCTAAAGGCTGCTGTGATAATTCTTGGCCCAAGAGGTTTCCAGCCCATCAGCGCTCTCTGTGCCACTGGTGACAGCATGTATGTGGGGCATTCTCCTCTTCATGACCTGAATACAGAATCATCTCCCCACTTAACAGCCTTTTCTGCCCAGACTGCGTCCATCTGGCTTCACTGATACCTAGCAGGGCAAGGTTGTACTTTTGCATTTCCGCTGCTATCTGGGCGGCCTTCCCACTCTGGTACATGGTCTTGACATTCCATGTGCCCATGATTGTGTCCCTGGATAGAGAGAGGCGGCTCGGTCCTGTGGCTTCCGAAGACTTCCAGCTTTCACCACACATCATAAATATTCTGGTAGAAGAACCTTCCTCCTCCATGAAAGGAATTGCTTTTTGTCTATTAGTCGGCATTTCTGAAGCTATATCTTTATTTGCAGGGTGGGGAAGCTACCCCCACGCCCAACCCCATTACTAGGAGGACCAGGGGTTTTCTGTCGAGGTCTCCTTCCACCTTAGACCGTGTTGGTTCACAGCACCTTATTTCATTCGGTGCACCTCTCTCGCGAGGGACCCCTTATCCACCACCCAGGGGATGCGCCTAAATGCCATACGGTCCCAGCGCGAGGTTCTTGTTGTATGTTGATGTGTATGTACAAAACCTACATTACAAAAAAACAAAAATAAATAATATATTTACATAAATAAAATAAAGGAAGTCAAAGATACCTGAGACATATAAATGTTAAGTAAAGGATAGATTATGAACATGCACATATGTGCATGTCTTTAGGTGGGTGTTCTGCAGTTTTGTGGGGTGGGGTGGAGTTGGGAGTGGGTGGTATGGCACCTATTACCATAAATGTGTATATTTTCTTGTTGTATGCTGATGTATATGTACAAAACCTACATTACAAACAAGCAAAAATAAATAATAAATGTAAATAAATAAATAAAATAAAGTAAGTCAAAGATACCTGGAACTTAAAAAATGAATGCCAAATAAAGGATAGATTATGAACATGCACAGATGTGCATGTCTTTTGATGGGTGTTCTGTGATTTTGTGTGGGGATGGTGTGGAGTGCATGGTATGGCACCTACAGTGTATTACCATATATGTGTACATCTTGCATGCTGATGTGTATGTGCAAACATCATCATGGCTTGACTTCGCGAACGAAGACTCTATAGGGCTTGCCCACGTCGTCTGCAGGCATTTTCGTGACTGCGGAGGCAAATCCGGGACAGGCAGGTTCGACTGCAGTGGCTGCAGGGGAAGGTCTGGTCAGGGTTCTGAGTTAAGACAACTCTGTTTTTTCTCCTGAGCCGCTTGTCCTTGAGGTTAGCTCTGCGAGAGTCCTCAAATGAGACGGCTGCCTTGTGAATGGTGGAACGCCAGGTGTCACGGTCCGCAGCAAGCGAAGACCACTGGCGGTGGTCGATTTGGCAGGCACTAAGTGACTTCTTGAGACCGTCTTTGTATCTCTTCTTTGGTGCCCCTCTGTCTCGGTGTCCAGTGGCGAGCTCGCCGAACAGAGTGATCTTTCTTACTTACTTACTTACGCCTGTCACCCCTACCCGGTACAGGCCGTCGACGAGAGACCTCCAGCAACTCCTGTCCTGTGCTTCTCCTTCGATTCTACTCCAGGTGGTTCCCAGTCTCTTGATGTCTGCTTGGAGGTCTCGACGCCAGGAGTTTCTCGGCCTACCTCTTTTCTTCTTTCCCTGGGGGTTCCATGACAATGCCTGCCTAGTGATACTAGAAGCTGGCTTTCTCAGACTGTGACCGATCCATCCCCATCTTCTTCGCCCAATTTAATTCTCTGCTGTTATCTGCTCTGTTCTCTCCCAGAGTCTGACATTGCTGATCTTCTCTGGCCAGTGGATTTTCAAAATTCTTCTAAGGCAACTGTTCATGAAGGTCTGTACTCTGTTGACTGTGGTTTTTGTCAATCTCCAAGTCTCTGCTCCATATAGGAGAACTGCTTTTACATTGGAGTTGAAAATCCGGACTTTGGTGTGTTGTGACAGCTCTCTGGAACTCCACACTTTTTTCAACTGGAGAAAGGCTGCTCTGGCTTTACCGATTCGTGCTCTGACATCTGCATCAGTGCTGTCTATGATGCTCCCGAGATAGGTGAAGGACTCCACCTCCTCCAACGGGGTGCCAGCAAGCAAGACTGGTTCTTCCCTGGTTGCGTTCAGCCTCATTGTCTTTGTTTTCTGTTTGTGAATGGTGAGGCCCACTTGGGACGAGATGTCAGCAAGCCTCGTGGTCTTGTCCTGCATTTGTTGATGAGTGTGGGACAGTAATGCCAAGTCGTCTGCAAAATCGAGGTCGTCAAGCTGTGTCCACAGTGTCCACTGTATTCCACTTCGTCTGTGCTCTGTGGTCATCTTCATGACCCAGTCTATGGCCAGTAGGAAGAGGAACGGAGACAGCAGACACCCCTGCCTGACACCAGTTCTGACCTGGAGCTCCTTGGTGAACTGCCCTTCGTGGATCACGCGACATGTCATGCCATCGTAGCTGCTCTTGATCAGGCGGACGAGCTTTGTGGGTACACCGTAGTGTCGTAGGAGTTTCCACAGAGTCTCTCGGGCCACACTGTCAAATGCTTTCTCATAATCCACAAAGTTGACGTACAGCAGGGAGCTCCACTCCAGAGACTGTTCCACGATGATGCGGAGAGTGGCGATCTGGTCTGTACATGATCGGTTTTTCCTGAATCCTGCTTGCTGGTCTCTTAGCTGGGGGTCAACGGAGCTCTTCATTCTCTCCAGGATGATCCTGTTGAAGACCTTTCCTGGTACTGACAGCAAGGTGATTCCTCTGTAGTTGGAACACTTGCTGAGGTCGCCTTTCTTGGGAAGCTTGATTAGGTACCCCTCCTTCCAGTCAGCCAGCATCACCTCCTCTTCCCAGATCTTTCCAAACAGTGGGTACAGTATCTCCACCGTTGTCTCTAGGTCTGCTTTCAGAGACTCCGCTGGGATGCCATCTGGGCCTGCTGCTTTGCCGTTCTTCAAAAATGCCACTGCTCTTCTGATCTCTTCCCGGCTGGGTCTGTCACATCTGATGGGTAGGTCGGTCTCTGCCGGCTGGATGTCTTGGGGGGTCGGGTGGGCTAGGTCTGTTCAGTAACTCTTCAAAATATCCGGCCCATCTGTCGAGTTGGTCTGCTCTGTCTGCAATAGGCTTGCCTTCTTTGTCTTTTACTGGTCTTTCTGTATGGCCATACTTGCCTGAAATCTTCTGGTAATATAGTAGAGCTGTTTCATGTTGCCGCTGCCTGCTGCCTTTTCTGCCTCTGCTGCCAGGCTGTCTGTGTAGGCCCTCTTGTCTGCCCTGATACTCCTCTTCACCTCGCGGTTGGCTTCCGAGTATTCCCCCCCTGTGCCCTTACTTTGGCTGCACTCGTGCGACTGTTGTTGACAACTGCTTTCTTCTGCTTCCTCACTTCTATCTTCTTCAAGGTCTGTGCCGACAGCCAGTCCTTGTGATGGTGTTTCCTGAACCCTACAGTGTCTTTGCAGGTTGAGTTCAGCGCCTCTCTAACT
Source organism: Semisulcospira habei (assembly GCA_036245525.1). Classification (NCBI taxonomy): domain Eukaryota; kingdom Metazoa; phylum Mollusca; class Gastropoda; family Semisulcospiridae; genus Semisulcospira; species Semisulcospira habei. The sequence goes on along the minus strand of BTPG01000003.1, from coordinate 126,639,680 downwards.
GCCTTCCACTGCTGCTCTGTGGTGACCGCCTCCTCTTCATTTACTAGCTCCTGTAGTGCTTGAAACCGATTGGACAGCACCAGTTTGAACTCTTCTCTAACTCCAGTTTCTCTCAGGAGGCCTACATTATAGCGCTGTCTTCTTGTTGTCTCTGTGCGGCTTTTCTTTAGCTTGAGCTTCATTCTTAAAGTAAGCAGATGGTGGTCAGAGGCGACATCTGCTTCCCTCCTCACTTGAACATCTTGAAGGGATCTTCTAAATTTCTTGGTAATGCAGATATGGTCTATTTGGTTCTCTGTTGTATGGTCAGGTGAGACCCAAGTTGCTTTGTGTATTCTTCTGTGTGGGAAGATGCTGCCTCCAATGACAAGTCGGTTTAGAGCACAAAAGTCTACAAACCTCTCCCCGTTCTCACTCATCTCCGAGCCTAGTCCCTGTCTCCCCATCACCTCTTCGCATCCGGTGTTGTCCTCCCCTATTTTGGCATTAAAATCACCCATGACGATGGTGATGTCTCGCTCCGCACATTTGTCCAAGGCACTCTGGAGTCGGTTGTAGAAATCTTGTTTCTCTTCCTCGTCACTGTCATTAGTGGGCGCATAACACTGGATGACGTTCAGCTTGAGCTTTTTCTTGGTTCTAAAGGCTGCTGTGATAATTTTTGACCCAAGAGGTTCCCAGCCCATCAGCGCTCTCTGTGCCACTGGTGACAGCATGAATGCTACACCTTCTGTATGGGGGGCATTCTCCTCTTCATGACCTGAATACAGAATCATCTCCCCACTTAACAGCCTTTTCTGGCCAGACTGCGTCCATCTGGCTTCACTGATACCTAGCAGGGAAAGGTTGTACTTTTGCATTTCCGCTGCTATCTGGGCGGCCTTGCCGCTCTGGTACATGGTTTTGACGTTCCATGTGCCCATGGTTGTATCCCTGGATAGAGAGAGGCGGCTCGGTCCTGTGGCTTCCGAAGACTTCTGGCTTTCACCACAGGGCGTCATAAGTCTTCTGGTAGAAGAACCTTCCTCCTCCAGGAAAAGAATTACTGTTAGTCTTTTCGTCAGCGTTTTTGTAGCTATTTCCTTTTTTGCAGGGTGGGGAAGCTACCCCCACGCCCAACCCCCTTACTAGGAGGACCAGGGGTTTTCTGGCGGGGTCACCTTCCCTTAGACCATGTTGGTTCACGGCACCTTATTTCATTCGGTGCACCCCTCTCACGAGGGACCCCCTATCCACCACCCAGGGGACGCGCCTCAACACCATATGGTCCCAGCGCGAGGAGAGTGATCTTGGGTAGGCGATGATCCTCCATCCTGGAGACGTGCCCCGCCCAGCGAAGCTGTATCCGCAGCAGCAAAGCCTCGATGCTCAAAGTTTCCGCCTGTTCAAGGACCTCGACGTTGGTGACATAGTCATTCCAGTGAATGCTGAGGATGGTATGCAGGCAGCGCTGGTGAAAGCGTTCGAGGAGTCGTAGTTGGCTGCGGTAGAGGGCCCAGGACTCGGAACCGTACAGCACGGTGGTGAGGACGACAGCTCTGTACACGCTGATCTTGGTGCCTTTTTTCAGCTGTTGATTGTGCCACACCCGGTTGAATAGTCGCCCGAAAGCACTGTTCGCTTTTGCCAGCCTGTTGTCCAGCTCCTTGTCCAGCTTGGCGTCTGACGTGATGATGCAGCCGAGGTAGGTAAACTGGTGTACAGACTTCAGTTCGGACTCGCCAATGGTGATGTGGGGAGGGCGATGCTCTTCCTTGGGTGCTGGCTGATGAAGGACCTTTGTCTTTTTCAGACTGACCTCAAGTCCAAAGAGCTGGGCGGCATCTGCGAAGCAGGACGTAATGCGCTGCAAGGCTCTCTCTGTGTGTACAACGAGGGCAGCGTCATCAGCAAAGAGCAGCTCACGAATCAGTTGGTCTAGGGTTTTCGTGTGGGCCTGCAGTCGTCTGAGGTTGAACAGGCTGCCATCAAGACGATACCAAATGTACACTGCGTCGTCATCGTCGAGGTCCACTGTGGCCTGCTTCAACATCATGCTGAAGAAGATGGTGAAGAGGGTCGGTGCCAGCACGCAGCCTTGCTTCACGCCGTTGCGAATGGGGAATGGTTCTGAGAGGTCACTGTTTAGTCTGACCTGGCCTTGCTGGTCCTCGTGGAGCTGGACGATCATGTTGAGGAACTTTGGGGGACAGCCTAGTCGCTCCAGGATCTGCCACATACCTTGCCTGCTCACAGTGTCGAACGCTTTTGTTAGGTCGACAAACGTTACGTACAGCCCTTTGTTCTGCTCGCGGCACTTCTCCTGAAGCTGTCTCAGCACAAAGACCATGTCGGTGGTACTCCTGTTGGCTCTGAAGCCACACAGGCCCTCTGGGAGGTGGTCTTCAGCGATGGCAGGTACCAGCCGATTCAGGAGCAACCTTGCGAGAATTTTCCCGGCAATGGACAGCAGGGTAATTCCACGATAATTAGAGCAGGCAGACTTCTCTCCTTTGTTCTTGTACAGGGTGATGATGACTGCATCACGGAGATCCTTTGGTAGTGTTCCTTTTTCCCAGCAGCAGAGAAAGAGGTCGTGGAGCTTGTTGTGCAGTGCTGGGCCTCCATGTTTCCATATCTCTGGCGGGATTCCGTCAATGCCTGCTGCTTTGCCACTCTTGAGCTGGTGGATGGCTGTGAGGGTCTCTTCGGCGGTGGGCGGTTCGTCCAATTCAACCTTTAGTAGAAGGTGTGGGATTTGGAGGATGACTGTTTCTTGAACAGTGCGCTCAGCGCCGAAGAGGTCCTGAAAGTATTCCGACCAGCGGTTCAAGATGGAGGTATTATCTGTGAGGAGTGCCTGTCCATCAGCGCTTCGCAGGGGACTTTGTACCAGGTGCCTAGGGCCATACACTGCTTTCAGTGCTTCGTAGAAGCCCCTGTAGTCACCATTGTCAGCGCAGAGCTGGGTCCTCTGTGCGAGTCTAGACCACCACTCGTTCTGGAGTTCTCTAAGCTTGAGCTGGAGACTGCTGCAGATGAGGCGGAAGGCAGACCTTCACAGGGCAGGAAGGCTGGGCTAGGTGGGCCTGGTGGGCGGCTCTTTTTTTTCCTAGAAGTTCCTGGATCTCTACATCGTTTTCGTCAAACCAGTCTTTGTTCCTCTTTCTAGCAAAGCCCAAGACTTCCACAGAAGATTTTACAATAGCAGTTTTCAGTTGTTCCCAGAGTGTTTCAGGGGAGGAGTCTGCTGGATCAACTGTGTCTTTGAGCATGCGCTGTAAATCGGCCTGAAGGGCAGCTTTCTTGTCGTCACGCTGAAGGCTGGCAACATCAAGCTTTTTCTTGGGGGGGGGGGGGGGGGCCCCCTTTCTTGGGTTTCAGCCTGAGTTTGCCGCGGACAAGGCGGTGGTCAGTGTGGCACTCTGCGCTGGGCATCACTCTGGTGAGGAGGACGTCACTGCGGTCCCTCTGACGCACTAGGACATAGTCGATAAGGTGCCAGTGTTTGGAGCGAGGATGCATCCAGGTGGTCTTTCGACTGTCCTTTTGCTGGAAAGTAGTGTTGGTGATGACAAGTTGCTGCTCTGCACTGAGCTCCAACAGTAGGCGACCATTGTCATTGCAGTTCCCAACGCCATGCTTGCCGAGGACTCCTTTCCAGGCTTCAGAGTCTTGGCCCACTCTGGCATTGAAGTCGCCAAGGATGATGACTTTGTCGTCTGCAGGGGTACTCTGCAGGAGGCTGCGCAGGTCAGAGTAGAACTTGTCTTTTTCTGCAGGCTCTGCCAGGAGGGTTGGGGAGTACACACTGAGAAGGGTGACGTATTGCTGGTGTCCGGGAGGCGCATGGACATGATGCGGTCGGAGTGACCCGTTGGTAGGTTTTCCAACTTAGTCGCAATGGGGGTCTTCACCATGAAGCCCACGCCTGAGAGCCGTCTTTCTGATGCAGGCCTGCCTGACCAGTAGAGGGTGTAGCCAGCGCCAAGTTCTTGGAGGCTGCCTTCCTCCGGGAGGAGTACTTCGCTGAGCGCGGCGATGTCGATGTTTAACCTCCGCAATTCATGGGCAATGAGGGCGGAGCGACGCTCAGGGCGTCCGCTGTCTGCTGTGTCGAGCATGGTTCGGATGTTCCAGCATGCTACGTTGAGTCCGGTCGTGGTCGTCATGAGAGTGGATCCGTTGTTTTTTCTTGTTTTCTGACCGCATGAGAAGATGCCCGTTGACCGCGGCTAGCCAACTGGGGTTACGAGGGGATGAGCTTTGGTTAGGCCACCTTTTCTAGGCCCCTCTCCGTGTGGAGCAAGCAGTGCTGTCCCTAGAGAAGGCTGCTTGGTCGTTCAGGGTGTGCCGAGTGACGTTGTCATCCCCAGGTCAACATCAGGCGACCAATATCCTGAACCGCCTGCATGCAGGTTTGAGACTGCGGCTTCCAGTGACATCTTTCACCTGCCATTTTGCCCCTTGCCCATCGCTACAGGACTTGGAATGGTCAGTGTCATGGTCCGTGGACGTTTCCTAAAGCCTGCGCGGTGGAGTTTTTTGGTGGAGTGCAGTGTGCGCAGTACTGGCCCCACCCTTTAAACCCTTGGTTCGTTTGCCATGGCCTAGCAAGCTGGGACGGTGGCATCGAGGTCTTCAGGTCGTAGGTTTTATATCAGACTGTCCTTGTCTTAGTCTCTGGCTCAAAAGCCTTCCCCGGAGACACGGGGGCTTTGATGTCAGGGGTTTCCTCCCTTAGCTTTTCCGCAGCCAAGCGGCCAGGCCTGCAAGGCAGCAGGGGACTCGTGGGGGCCGGAGTCGTCTATGTCCCGTGCAGATGTGAACATCTGCCCACTGCCCAGACGGTGACACTTACCACTACCAGAGGAGAAAAATCCAACGCCGGAACCCGGTATCGAACCTCGCACCTTTGGCATTGGAGGCAGATGCCTTAACCACTGCGCCACTTCCCCGCCCATGTGCAAACATACATCACAAACAAATAAATAATAATTTAAATAATAAATAAAATAAGTCAGAGATACCTGAAACATGAATATGCATGCTAAGTAAAAGATAGATTATGAACATGCACAGATGTATGCATATTGAAATTTGTTTCCTTTTCTCTCCTTGGTGGCCACCATCATACCACTAGTGATAATGTGCATCAAGGAATTCCTTCCATCCATAATTAAAAGGATAAATAATAAATAAACATGCAAGTAAATGCATAAATGAATCAATAATACATAAATAAATAAAACGGTAATGTACTAGAGAGGGCTATTATCTGTATTGTGTCTCATGCAGTCCTGATAAAGCTTGATCATAAGAGTTCTTGAGAGTACTTCAGTGCAGATTGGTTGAATGGGTTGCAAAAACAAAAATTTGTATATTTAGGTGTTCAGCTGAACATGGTGATTTTAGATGGAAACGGTTCGGAGATGGATTACAGCCTGCCTGGCTTGTGCCTAAGACTAGACGGATAAGACCGTGCTTGATCAGTTAAAAATCCTATCTCCAATAATAAAAAAAAAAAAGAGCAGGCCTACACATAGAGCCGTTACGCTGGAAAACAGGCGAACATGCATGTTGTATCTGGGCAAAAAATCGTCAGAATGTTGAAGATGGTCGGCAGACACAATGCAAAACATGCACAAAGCGAGTTTACTTTCGATATTCTTTACTCCCACGAAAGACCGAGCACTATGGGAAAGGCTGTTTTAAAGACCAGGTGATCGACTTCTTTCGAAGGCATCTCGCTGACCGCCATTTTGAAACTAGCGACGCGAGTATGCTTACGGCATTAAAAATATTACTTTATCGTAAATATGTTTTCACTCATACATGTTTACTTGCACATAATTTTCATTTACTCACTGGAATAAAATTGTAACTTGTATGATTGAAATTTTAAATGTTATGCACAAAAAATGTCTGGCACCTTATCCGGTCCAGGACTGGTTCCCTCACAGCAAACAAATAGCGTTCGAAAAACACTTCTACAAAAATGTCTCCACCCTAATGACAAATATTGTTGTTATGCATAAACTATATAGCATTAGTACTTTCGTTTCGTACCTGCAAACCTTTGTTACTGTTTTGACGAACTACTTACCTCTGCAGAAATTGCGGCGTAATCTGCTAGACTATCACATTTCATTTTATGAGTGCCAGTCTTCGAAATGTTTAACTGAGGCGGGCTAGGCACTCACCGAAAGAAGAAGGAAAACCGAGGACCGAGTTTCATTAACTCATTGCTAAAGTTCTTGTGTCTTTTTTTCGGGATTTCATGAAATTCGCTTCAGTGATTTTGTGAATTTATTGGTTTCATAAATTGAATAGACCTGGAATCACGTGGACACATTACATCGCCAGCATTTGGCCGGTTTTTACAATCTTTCATAACCCTCGCAGGGCCTCACTTTTTTTTCTTTGCGGCGAGTAGCTGAGCGATCTAAACTTAGCAACACATGCTTCTTGTCGCGTGACCGCCGTTGTAAACACACGTGACGTCAGCTACTTGGCGGCAGGGCACGTGAGCTACAGCATGCACGCGGGTGCAAGCATTAACACATCTTTGCACAGACTATGGTTTATCTAAGATGTTAAGTTACAACAATATGCTTAGGTTCACTTTCATTTGCTTCCGTCTATCACCCTGCGTAGTCCCTGATGGATGTGGATGACACGTTTAGTGTGGAGAGCGCTGCCTCGGTGACATCAAGGCTTGATACAGACCTCGGCAACCCGTAAGTTGACAAAACTAGTGTGTTCACGCTACGCTGCGGTTGTATAAATCGTTGCGTTTTCATGCAGACGTAACGAGCGCATTTTAAAAACCTTGTGTTTCTTTATTATTTTCAATACGTGAACATGTTATGACTGGAACGTTTGAAAGTCACTATCAGTCACGGATTTACTTCATCAGATTCACGAATTGTTTTTTTTTTTTTTTTTTTTTTTTTTAAATTTTAAAATGGCATTCACGTTTCACGAAGGAAAAAGACAACGAAATGAGGTTCTACCGCTCTTTTCACTGACCGCAACTTAAACGTGACTATCGGGGTGGGGTGGGGGGTGCAGCAGGGAGTTAGTTGTTGTTGGTAAACTTGCCGGAAAACCACAGGCGTAGGATGATCGTTGGGAGAACTGGTAACATCTCAAACGCCAGTATTGGTGCTTAAATAGTCACTGTAGTATACTTTTCTGACACTGTACCCCGTGTTCAGTGTTAAACTATCCAAGACGTTTCAAGTCTCCCTTCCTAAGAGAAAATGCTGCATAACGTGCTGTAAAGCGGCCATTTTCCACTCTTTCAAATGAACGTATACACATAAAATCAATGAAATTCACATGAACATGATCTGTTACTAGAGAGATATTTTACAACAGCCTAAGTTACACACCAGCAGAATGAGTTTTGAGCTGAGCGCGTGTGGTCATAGCTACTTTTGTATATATATTATAAGCCAAAATGCAACCCAATCCGTTTACAATAGTCTTGAGGAGCTTCGACAACTGTTTCTAGTCTTACTCTGTAAATATGCAGTAGTCTAAGAAATTATATTCATTGCAAGACATAGGGTCATGCAAAAATTGTCTTGCATAAATCAAAAGATCTCCATAAATTATGCTTATTCTGTGATTTTTGTCTACCATATTGAAAATACTGTAGACTTTGAGATGGGGCTGGTCAGAGCACATTACGTAACATGCAAATGACGAACATAGGCGGGCACACATCTGACTCTGACAGTGAAGTAACATAATAACACGATAAAAATTACCTCATGCCTAGCTATGCCGAACCATGCTGTTGAACGTACATTTGGCGGGAAATGCTGGGTGTGTGTATGTATGTATGTAGACACGAGTTTCTCTTGTGTCTGTATAGGTACAGATCTGAAAATTTAGGAAATGCTTCCTTTAAGATGTATAGATCTCGGAGTACTTTTCAGCATTTTTAGATTGGATTACTCGTTATGAAGAAAAATTGCCGTTTATACAAAGTCAGTTGATCCGCATTTGAGTCCGTAATTTGTGTTATATTCATTTGAAATTTTGAATACAGCTAGCTTCAAGAAAGATATTGGATGACTTCATTAACCAGCTTTGTATCTATTCAATGTTTTTGTCAAAAATAATTCATCGCAGAAAAAATTGTCCCCAAGAAGAGAAGAATTCTCGACTTCAGACAGTGACTGTGACGTAAAAGCCCTAGCCACATTATATATTGTTGCTGTTGTTATACATTGTTGCTGAACTGAGCAAAGCACCAGACATGTTATTGTTATACATGAATAGACACAAAGAAAAGCTCTCTCTCTCTCTCTCTCTCTCTCTCTCTCTCTCTCTCTCTCTCTCTCTCTCTCTCTCTCTCTCTCTCTCTCTCTCTCTCTGTGAGCTCTCTCTCTCTCTCTCTCTCTCTCTCTGTGAGCTCTCTCTCTCTCTCTCTCTCTCTCTCTCTCTCTCTGTGAGACAGTTTGATTTAGGAAGACCGCTTATAGAAAGTTGGTTGACCCACATTTGAGACCGTAATTTTCATTCTATTCACTTGAAATTGTGGATAGCTAGCTTTGAAATATACATTGGATGAGTTCATAATCCAGTGTTGTCAGTACCTCTTCAACTTTTTGAATAATAATTGAATTCATTTTTGCAAGTTTTGGATCCAGTATACTCCCATCAGTCAACCCTGGCAGAGGCTGTGTGGAACTGGAAGAAAATATAGTATGAGTGACGTGAAACATCAAATGCATCACTGTGTACAAAGCATCGTGAGACTAGCAATGCCATGATGTGAAGCTTATAGGGATGTCATTTTGCTGCTCGTACTATTATTAATCAGAATTCCTGTCGCTACACAAATCAACAGAGCGTACTAATGACGCTAAGCGCCATGTGTCCATCTTTATTTTTGTACGCCGGCACGTGTGTTGATCAGAGATTGGCTTAGAGAGAAGGGAAATGGATCAGAAGGTAAAGCTTAAAAAGCTTAAAAATATGAACAACTCTGAATGTTCCTAAAAGAAAAACGCATGTGAGCTCCAAACAATACGGTAGACTTTGGGATGAAATCCTCATCTTATGTCCATGCTTGCTTTGATTTGGAACATGGTGATTTGCACCTGTAATCAAGGCATCGAGCTCACAATTTCATGTTTGGCCTGATGATCTCATCAGACGTCACAAATGTACATTGTCTTCTAGCAATAGCAGTGACTTTTAAGTGGAACAAGGTAAGCCATCACCAAGAATATTTCACTGTAATGTTTGGTATTTAAAGAAGAACAAACACCTCCTTTGCTATGGGATAGTACAAGTATGTATGATTGCACTTAACACAAATATGTACTGTGCAAGTCTTAAGGCATGAATATTTATGTTTAATCAACAAATTCTTTAAATTGTTAACAGAAAGCAATTGCATTGCTGAGGTTATCTCTTGGGAGGAGATTCAGGCTACTGAAAGAACTTACTCAGTTGTGATGTCATTATGCTTTTGATGTGCCCAGCAAAATACAGGGTAGACCATCATGTACGTGGTATATTTTTGGTACATGACTTTCCATTCTAAGACAAGTTTTAACCCATTCAGCCCTGACGCACTACAGCAGGAGATGGGTCGACCATGATAATTCAACAGGCGCCAAGCTAATCTGGCATTACCCTTGAATTATCGTGTTCGATCCATCTCCTGCAACAGGTGCATAGTACTAGTTAGATGACGCCTCCAAAATTTGGGAAATACGTGCATCGAGCTGAATGAGTTAACAAAAGAATTAGATTTGTCTGAACTAAACACTGACATGAAACCTGTAAATTTATGCTTTTCACCTGGCATTCTGCACAAGTGTCCGATGTTGCAAAACATTTAAGCAATAAACTTATTATAGGTTTGACCATATTTCATTTTAGACAGCACTTATTGTCAGTAAGAAGTGGTTGGTTTTTTGTCTGTCTGATGAGAACCTGAAATTGTTTTAAGTGTAGAGTGGCATGTGCCTGTTTACACTTACACATTTTAATTTAAAAAAAATTTTTTTTACGGCACTAATTGTAAGTTAGAAGACTTTGTGGAAAATGAGCTGGAAGCAGTCAGTTTTGTTGTTTGTCTGGTGAGAACAGGGGGCCCGTTTCCCAGCAGTGCCCCAAACGCATACATATGCTGGTTACATGTTCTTGGTGTGGGAAACACTTTGTAGAAAGATTATGGATTTTACTGGCGGTTGCTGCAGAATGCACTAAGGAATATTCTGTCAAAGCTGTATTTATGAAAGATTTGATGCTGTAAATACATAGGGACACACTGGCTGACCTTGCTGAGTGTTTCTACCATTGGCAAGATGAACAATCACGAGTCGAAAAACCATCGCTATTTGTAGCATCTCTGGCCATGTAACCGAAAGTTGCAAGTGAATCAACCTCAAACAATCTACTTCTGCAATATGCCTGCAATAGTAGAGAAGTCAGAATTACCTTGACAACTTTAAAACTGATAGCATGACAACAATACCTCCATCGCAAGCATAATTTCTCAGCAGTTAACATGCAACAACAACAAAAATTGTTTACAACTACGATTTTGTCAGCCATATTAGGTGTAATCTGTGATCTCGTTCAGGTGTGTTCTTTTTCACCTTTTTTTGATTTATCACAAAATATGAAGGAAACCGTGAGTTTGAGCTACAGTAGCTTACTTATGGGAGTAACCCGGACGTTCTAAACGTCTGTGTGTTGGCATGGCACAAGGTCTTTAACTCCTCAATATTGTACACATTCACATATTGCTGAACACATTGCAAGATGTAAAATGTGTTTGACATCGTACAGTACATGATACAATGGTCTGTTTATTCAATCAACCATACACATATGAGACAACTTGTGCAACTTTTGGATTGCACTTATAAAAACAAACGAACTTTAAAAAAACAACTGCATTTTATATGCAAACGTATCGGCCTGCACGCAGTTTTATATACATTTGCGTTTGCTATATGCAAACAGGTGTTTTTAGTTAGAACGAAATGCAGTGCCAGTGAAGCATTGCTGGCTAAAATATCTGGCAGGAATGAGGAATAGTTTCCACAATTGTCGATCAACATGAAAATGTTTGGGAACACTGAACACAGTCACGAGCAGTGACGGGAAGAGGCGTTTAGCCATCGTAACCTACTACCGTTTAGCAAAGACAGAGACCGTCTCAGTAACTGTTATATTATCATGATCTTTTATCCCAGGGGATGGCCTCCCTTCCAGCACTGAATAAACACATCATCTGTTGACTACATCAATTTCTTGCTAAAGTGCCAATAACCAGCAACGTTTTTACTAAACTTGGACACTTTGACAAAGCTCGGGTACGAATCAGCGATTCTACTAATACTATCAGTCTGTGTGTGTTGGCGATTAGTGCTAAATAACAGTTGCACATCTTCAGTCCAGCTTTGGGGGTTAGTGACCTTTAGCGACAACTGACGTTGCTGAAACACTGATATTGGTTCATTCAGAGGGCATTCTGTGGTAACTCTGAATTCCCTAACTGATTAAGACTAAGTGTGATGAAGCTCTATGCCCATGCATAGAGTTCACATGGGTTTTTTGTATGTTATGGTCTTGTCAGCGGTTTGTCTTGTGACAAATATTCCGTGTATGCACGAGGCCACATGAAATCATAGGGAGAGCGTTTTGCACGGAGCTTTAGGCGAGAGCTCAGTCTATCAGAGGTCTAGATAGTTAGTACTGGGCTATACTGTCAGTGGGGGCAGACGTGTGTGAGATACCCTAGCCCGTATTCCAAGACTCTGAAACCTAGAATTCAGGTATGTTTCTGTATGTATTATTAACAGTTACTGAGTTAAAGATAGTATGCGTTAGTATGAGTTAATTCGGTTGTGTAGCGTTGACTGGTTTGGCTCAGTTATGTTGGTTTGGAAGTCGTTGAGATAATCGGTGATTTTCCTATGTAGTTATTTACCGAGATGGATAACTAAGGAATGTGAGGTGTCGTTATGAAGATAGTACATGGTTGGTTTAAGTGTAGCCAGGTTACGTAAAATGTGTGTGTTTAGCAAGTGTTATGATATTAGGACTTTATTGTACAGAGTTCTTATGTGGAGCAGAGCGACGGATGCCAAGACGTCAGTCAACAGAGGCTACCGCCAAGGGACCTACTGCGAGATCATTTCATCACTCAGGGAGTGAGCGACCGGTGCCGAGACACCCAGGTCATCAGGGACTGCACTACGGAGCGAGTCAGGACGCGGACACCCACGGTACGAGAAACGGGACGACATGGAAGATTGTGATGCCTAGACGTGGAAGGAGAGAACGTTGCTGAACAATAACACAATTGAAACAGGTTGGATTGTGAGAGACAATTACCTAGCCTGGCTTTTACGTTGTGTATGTGTATGCGGTGTTGATGTGTTAGATAGGAGAAGTGTATAGTTTAAGAGCAGTGATTAGGTTGAGTTTTGCAGTCAATAAGTCATATGACCGGAGGAACATAAAATCAATAGGTCATTTTGATAATCAATCAGTAAGTCAACAAAGAAAATCACGTTTTTGGCATTTTTGATTTTTAAATATCAGAAGCAAAAAAACGGATGTCGGCATAGACAAAAGTAGTGTACAATGAAGAGAATACACTTGCATATAATGAACACCCTCTTTTAACGAACTAATTTCATCCTCCCAACAGCCGCTCACTCGGTCAACCCTGTAGCCTGTTCAGTACTCAAGTAGGCACAGCGGAATTGCGTTGCTTTATGATCCACCAATCATAATCGAGAAAAGGTTGAAATTGATTGGGTGCTTGCAAAGCGAAGCGCAGCCGCTCCGTCTACTGAACGGGCTGCTCAGTGTCAAGTTATCCACTGCGGTGTACAGTTCTACCTCAATCACACGTGCCGTTTGTGGGCGTGGTCTCAGTAGTAGTCTGCTCAATTGTCAAACTTGTCAACACATCTTTGTAACTGGGCCCGCAGACTCTCACTGTTTACGTTTTCGTGGTGCTTGCCTGCTATTTGGTTACAGTCAAGGCTGTTTTCAGTTAGACTCAGTTTGAGAAACATGAGCATGAATGGCACCAGTCAGAGGCGTAGATTTCATGAACCCGCGGGCAGAGAGGACCCATGAGGATCTGTGCCTCTTGCTGTGGAGTATAATCGTTACTTAGTCCGCATCTACTTCCTCAGTTTGAGTAACACTATCAGATAAAATCTCGAGCAATATGCATAGATTCTCATAACGACCCTTAGGTGGTGAGGACTTTTGAACGTCTATGCCTCTTGCAGACTTTAGAAACTCAATCTTGCACTGGTTACATTCATCACTCAGCCAACTATACGTGTTATACTTGGTGTATAAAATACCAAACGCAAGTATATTTGGCAATTTCGGATTTTTATTTATTTTTTGCTATTTTGCAATCTAATGTAATCAGGTTTCCGTTTCAATGATTTCCATTACATATAATATGCTTTTTTCAGTAAACATATGCAAGCACTAAATTACTGTGCTACAGTGAAGAGCACAATGGTTTTCAGCAACAAGAACCAGTTTTCTGGCAGTAATGATTTAAGCTTTAGTGTCCAGGACACCAACCATAACACATTTTTTTGTCAAATTGTCATAGACACCCCCTCCCTCTACCCTCTCCTAGAAAACAACAAACAAAGCAAAAAACAGATTGTGGTTGTCAGTATACAAGTAATTACCTGATGTGGACTTCAACTACAAGATGTGAACAAGCAAGATCGAGTTACTGATTGTGTAACCATGAAATAAGAACGACGGTTTTATGTGTGAGCACGAGAGACCACTGGTACATCAGTTACAACATCTTACATTACAACATTTTGGACATCATGTAAAAATAGGCATATCTCTGCAAAAATTATGAACCGGCAGCACTGACAACAGTAAAGCCATTCCTTTGCTTCTATGCATATCTATTATGAATATGTGAACTGCTGAACTGCGTGAAAAAACTGGCTACAGACATATGGACCCCTGCGCCACCCTCAGTCCAAGGAAAAACAAAAACGTCAATGAGACCAACAAGAGACTAAAGTTAATGCAGCCTGGGGACTGATGAGGATGTATGCCTCTTACAGGCGGAAAGCGTTTTGCTTCATGTTAGACTGTGTACATAGTCAGGGCCCATGCTTGCAGTATTGTTTACATTTGTTGGAGAGAGGGGGCAAGTGTCACCCATCACTGTTGGCGGCTGGCCTCCTGCCTCCCTAATTTTTAGGATGCACTCTGTTCATTATAGGCCTACAGTGCACTAGAGCATCAGCTAGCTGGCCATCTCTCTCATTCTCGTACATGCCAACTAACTCGGCGCGGGTCTCAGTGACTGTCTTAAAAAATGAATAAGTCATATGACTGGCGCACTGTGAGAGCAATGCGTCATTTCAAATTTGTATGCGTCAGTGACCGATGACTGATGAGCATCCTATATGCTGTAAGAGTATTTTTTTGAGTGTTTGTTGTTTACTTTATAAAGGCCCATAGGAGAAAGAGAGCTAGTGTTTGTGTTATATTGCGTGAATGCGCCAGACTGAGTCGGTGGCGGTGTATGTGTCTGTTGTGCGAGAGTCTGTAGGTGCGACTGGGGCGATTCTGCGTGCGTTACACTCGGAGAAATTTCACCATAAATGCTGCTCATATTCTTGAAGCCAGCACAGTGATTACAGTACATCACATGACAGTTTCCACTAAAGTTTGAAATGATCATACCTTGCCCATATACCAAACCATATAACTATAAGGACACTTTCCGCATATATGGCTACAACAGAACAATCTGGATTTTGGAGGGAAACCTTATACACAAAACCTCAACGTTGTTAATGGCATTCTGCAGCGCAGTGTGTGTGTGAGGCTTGATACTTTCAGGCACAGACATAGTAGCCTAACAAAGGAAGCTGTCTGTGATGTCATCTCAGACGACTCTCAAACTGTCACTGGCCCGGCATTATCTTGCAAAATTATTCCAATTAACTGTGATTTTTTTGTGAGGCTGCAACATATGCAGTGTTCTGGCAGCATTGCATTGGCATACGCAGCTTTAGAAAAGCAAGTGCCACCACTGGCAATTCGGTCTGAATTGTTAAGTTTAGTTCAGGTGTGTGTCAATGAAGTTTTGCTTTGACCATAAGTGCCGGTTCTACTTATCGTCACCGCACCAACCTGTGTTTTAATGCTGCATGATGTGGTACATATCTCCACCTCTGTTTATAACATATCCACATCCCTATATATGACGGGGATTAGGATTGACTATAGTTCTAGTTCAGACTGTTGTCTGACTTGTGCATGGGTATTTTCATAATGTTATTGTAATCTGGCATTTGTGAGGGTAAACTTTCATGTTTGGTGCTTGCAATTACTGGCTTCACTGATTAGATTTTTTTCTCTGTGGCATTTTTAACTGCATTTTTTATCAGTGGGCTGTGTTGTGTTTCGGCTTAGTTTTGAGGAGAACAGCATGTTTCGGGTTTAAGTTTTGTCTTTTGTATGCGATCATTGCGTTGGAGGTGAATATTTCACTGCATTCAACATCCCTGGATTTTAGTATATTACCGGCGAGGTTTAGAGTTAGTTTTGTGAAGGGTGTACACGTCAGCCACAGGAAAACCAGACTGGTTAGCAAAGTGCCGAGGCACAGAAACAAAGCAATACAATGGTGCCAATGTTACCGTGTGGGTGCCCACACCTTACAGATCAAGATAAATGGCTGTTTGCTTATATATGAAAAGCATGGATGCCTAATTCGCTGACATCCAACAGATCAGGATAAACGGCGTTTTGCCTATGTAGCAACCATGGGCACCTAAGTCGCCCACATCCAAAAGATAAGAATAAACAGCAAACTGCTTATGTGAAAACCATGGGTGTCTTGGGTGCCCACATCCAGCAGATAAGGATAAATGGCAGATTGCCTATATGAAAACCATGGGCAACTGTCACCCACATTCAAAGGATCGTGCAGTTCTTAGCATCGTATGGTGAAGGTTAAAGCGAAAAATTGCCATTTAAAGAGTTGCTCTGCATTTGAGTCTGCAGTTTTTGTTATATTTACTTGCGCTATAAGGCTATCTTGGAGAAAGACATTGGATGAGTTCTTTAGCCTTTTTCGTACCTCTTCAAACTTTTTGTAAAAAAATAATTCATTGCAGAAAAAAATGTCCAAAGTAAGAAGAATCAGACAGTGATTTAAAAGCATCCAAGAAACTCCGCCTGAAGAAAGTCAACAAGCATGGTCCCACCAGAATCAAGTTCAACCTCGAGAAGCTAAAGGACCCAGAGGTAGCGGAAGCCTTCTAGGCAAAGATAGGAGGAACGTTCGCACCATTGTTACTTCTAGGTGCAGAAGACACGGATGTGGACACACTGACACATTTAACACTGTTGTAACCCAAAAAGCTAGTGAGATCCTTGGCAAACACCGACAAGCAAAGAAACCTTGGGTTACAGCCGACATCCTTGATCTGTATGACAAGCGTCAAGAATTAAAGAAAAAGAAGTCGGAGGTAGAAGGAGCCAAACACAGGGAAATTAACCAGGATATTAAGAAAAGCATGAAAAAGGCAAAGGAGAGGTGGATTGAACTTGAAGACCAGTGTAAAAAAAAAAAAATAATAGCAAAAAAGCATACCAGCTGCTGAAAGACCTGACCAGTGCAAAACAAGGACGCTTCTCTATCATTCAAGATAGCGAAGGGAACTGTCTTACGGAAGACCAAGACATTCTGAAGAGATGGACAGAGTACTGCTCAGATTTATACAACCAGCGAGCTACAGGGGACCCAGGCATACTTGTCACCCCACCAGTGACCAACAGTGACAACTATCCCATCCTCCGACAAGAAGTAGAGGCTGCTGTGAAGTCACTGAAAAAATGGAAGGCAGCAGGGGCAGACAACATCCCTGCAGAACTAGTCCAGGAATGGGGAGGAGACATGATGAGCGCCTTACTATCAGCAATAAGATCTAGCAGTCAGGGGAATGGCCCACACCATGGACCCAATCACTTATAATAACTCTCCCAAAAAGGCAACTTACAACAATGCCAGAATTATTGCACGATCAGTCTTATATGCCACCCAAGCAAAGTCATTCACTCATTAAAAAAAAAACCCATTAAATAACCCATAAGCCATGGGTCAGCAAGGAGCTAAAGGTGTATTTGAACCAGAAGAAACTTGCTTTCTTACAGGGTAACACTGATGAATTTCAGGAAAAGGAGAGGGATTTTAGAAGGGCTGCTAGGACTGCCAGACTAAACTATAAAAGCAAGATCAAAACAAAATTTTCTTCTGCCAACGCTAGAGATGCATAGAATGGTCTGAATGGCATGATGGGTAGGCAGCAAAAGAAACGAGCCAGGCTCTGCACTGGGAATCCAGTTGAGATGGCCAATGATCTAAATCGTTTTTACTCACGGTTCGATGGCAGAAACCTTGGTGATAACTGTGATGAATTGTGCCAGTCCATTGTGCCGGAACCTTTGTCAATTACTGAAGAGGAGGTAGTAAACATCTTTTCTAAGCTGAATGCACACAAAGCACCTGGACCAGATGGGTTAGGTGGAAAAGTATTGAAAACCTGTGCAGGTCAATTGGGGAAGATCTTCACTACTATCTTTCAGTTCCTGCTTGATCATCATACTGTCCCTACAGCTTGGAAATCATCAATCATTGTCCCGATTCCTAAAAAAAACAACTCTCATGAATTCAACGATTTCCGTCCAGTTGCATTGACTTCTATTCTGTCAAAATGTATGGGAAAGTGGTGAGGAGGCATCTGTTAAATGATGTTGCTGAACTACTGGATCCATTCCAATTTGCTTACAAAAACCAAAGGGGTGTGTACTCTGTACAATTTTGTATTTCAACATCTTGAGAAATCAAAGCATGTGAGAATTCTTTTTATTGACTTTTCTAATGCTTTTAATACTGTTGAACCACTGATGCTTTTGCAGCGTATGATGGACTTTAATGTGAACACAAACATTATTCTGTGGGTGCAAGACTTTTTGAAGGACAGGCCACAACGTGTAAATGTACACGGCAGTCTGTCTGACCAAATGGTGCTAAATTCAGGCTGCCCTCAAGGTTGTGTCCTCTCTCCGACATTGTTTTCTATATACACAGACCATATGCGTTGTCACACTGCCACTTCTCGTCTCTTAAAGTTCTCAGACGACATGGCCCTTGTACGCCTACTTCAAAAAGAAGACAGTCTGGCTGAGTACTTTGCACAGATAGCAGTATTAGAGTCATGGTGCAAAGATAGTTTTCTGGAAATAAATGTACAGAAAACCAAGGAACTCGTCATTGATGACAGGAAAGTTGATGACATTTTTGTACCTGTCTCAATTAATAATCAACCTGTAGAGGTGGTCACTGAATTTAAATACCTTGGCACAGTCATGGATAGTGGGCTGTCCTTCACTGGAAACACCGATCTGATTGTGAAAAAAAGCAAACCAGCATCTGTACCTTTTTAGGAAACTGAGAAGTTTTGATGTCAGTTCCAGGGTTTTAGAATCCGTTTATAGAAGCCTGATCGAAAGCATACTGACTTTTAACATCACTGCTTGGTATGGCAACCTCAGTATGAAAAACAGGGGCAGACTGTCACGTATCGTCAGAACAGCTGAGAAGATCATTGGCCTAGGACAGTACCCAGTAGATGATCTGTACCATAGAGCTGCCCGAAGGATAGCTGCTAGCATTGTCAATGATCCTCATCACCCACTATCTGATCAGTTTCAAATGCTACCATCAGGCAGACGTTTCAACTTGCCAAAAGGAATGTTTTTAAGAAGTCTTTTATTCCAACTGCTGTCTCGATTTTGAACTCTCGTTTATAACGCCGCGATAAGTATGATCTACTTAACATTACCTCCCATCTTGTGACAGGTTGCTTGTGATAGATTGCTGCAATGATAATTTTTCATGATATGTTCTTGTAGCGTTTGTTAATGTCTTATATTGTTGTTTCATGACGAGCTGAAAGGCAAATTTCTGTCGTGCCTTGACTCGAACAGACAATAAAGGTGTATTGTTGTGTTGTTGTTGTAGTATAACACTCAATTATCAAAGAAATGAAGTGTAACAGACGTATTGTTACCTTTGTATAATAATAATAATAATACTGAGAGGGCTAGTACTAAGGATAGAAGAATGTTGACCGACACTATCTACTGATATTACTGTTGAAAATGGTAACAGCCTGAGGGACAAAAGAGTTGGCATAACGTGATGTACGACTTAGTCTGCCACTTTGTTCGATATGTCTGCTGTCAAATTCATATCTAAGTGGATGTGTTTTGTCATCAAGAATGTCATATCTAAGTGGATGTGTTTTGTCATCAAGAATGTCAGCCAATTTGTTCGTAATCCGTCTGTTGTACAGTGTGGCCAAATTATCCTGTGCCCTACCAATCACCCCGCCCCCTTTCCGGATTACTTTAAGGCGATCTTGGTCTCTTGTTACATAAATTTCTCCCCCGGCACGTCAGGCCAAAAGATAAAATGCTAACAATACTGGAGCAGTAAAACATCTGTAAAAGCTGAGTGCTTACATGAAATGATCTGAGCTTTCTCAAACAGTAAAGACGGGTATGCGTTTTTTTCATCGATCTCTTGTAAATAGTGTCTGTCCTCATCTAATCAGACCTGGCAGTGCCGTGTCGTCAGAATATTTGTCCATGACACAGTCGTCATGAGTAGATAGATAGATAGATAGAAGAAACATCAGTGTTATACAATGTTTCTGAATTGACGCAAAGTGCTAGACAAATTAGTGTTACACATGAATTGTGGCCATGCTCTCTCTCTGGCAGTTTGGTTTAGGAAGATAGCCACCAATTTCTTTATGCCTTTGAACATATTGTTCAACAAGGGGGGAAAACGCATGATGGACTTTAATGTAAACACAAACATTATTCTGTGGGTGCAAGACTTTTTGAAGGACAGGCCACAACGTGTAAATGTACATGGCAGTCTGTCTGACCAAATGGTGCTAAATTCAGGCTGCCCTCAAGGTTGTGTCCTCTCTCCGACATTGTTTTCTATATACACAGACCATATGCGTTGTCACACTGCCACGTCTCGTCTCAAAGTTCTCAGACGACATGGCCCTTTTATGCCTACTTCAAAAAGAAGACAGTCTGGCTGAGTACTTTGCACAGATAGCTCATATACAGAAGAGACTTTGTTGGCATTGTTTCTCCCATCTTGTTTACACTCTTTGAAACAAAACACTTCAATTAATTTTGACTGGTCACATTGTGATTAGAGTAAAGATTGACTTTCCACATTTTTTGTGCACATTATGCACCCTCTAATAGTATAATCTAATAGTTTGGTTTTTTAAGTGTTAAAAAGCCATCTAAACAGAGGGGAATGGTGTCAGTAATTTTGAGTTAATATTTTGTGTTCTTTTGTGAATTCATAAAATAGTACATAAATTCAGCGCAGCATCATCAGATTATGTTTAAATTAGCTGTGGTATTGTATCCTAATGATTTAAGCTGAAACAAGATGAGGATTTCATCCTAAAGTCTACCATATTGTTTTGAGCTCGCATGCATTTTTCTTTTGACACATGCAGAGTTTTTACTGTTTTTAAGCTTTTTCTTCTGATTTATCTCTGGGGGGACCAGTTTTACTGGGGAGGAAAGTATCTGGAGAAAAAGCCCTGATTCAAATGCCTGAAATTTTATCACTGTGTACCTAATGGCTCGAGCCCATGTTGCATTTTTTTCTGTGACATTGGTTATGGTCTACTGAGTAGCACTATCGGCTTTTCCCTGGACCACCTTGCATCCCCCTTTCGCTTCAAGAAGGAATGATTTTTTTCTTTTCACTGGCTTGAATAACGAAATTGTATATATATATTTTTTTATCTCTAAAGTCACAAATAACGCTATTCAGATCAAGGCTGTAGGTCACTGACACATCATGGTGATACTGGGATGTTCATTTGGTACACCTTATTTTAGATTCATTTGAGTACAGTCAAATTGCTGCTTTGGAGCGGGCAACATGGGGCAGGTGTGGCTTGGATGTGCCTCTTTTGGACTTTGTATGTCCAGAGAACCCACCCCCACCCGGATCTGCCCTGGGGGACTTAACTACTTTTTAGTTCCCAGGGTCACCCTGGTCAGGGTGGGTTTTAGTTCCCAGGGTCACCCTGGTCAGCCCCACAGGGTGGGTTTTTCTCTCTATTCTGGGGCATGTGTTTCTGTCTACCCTTTGTCCATTCACCTGTATTTGCCTTTTTAAAACTCTCCCTACTGTCTGCACTGCCTGTAGCTCTTGATATTGGATGTGTGTTGCTAGATAGTCTTAGCTTTATTTAGGCCCCATGTGTTAGGTTTATTTAACGTATTTGACCGGTTGGCGACATACATTCAATGTTCTGTTTAGTTGGTTTTTTTTTTACAAGCAGTGCAGGCACGTCCTGAGAAAGCCTTGTTGCTGTCGGGACGTTAAGCAATGTACAATCAATCAAATCTGGTCAGGGTGGGTTTTCCCCTCTATTCTGGGGCATGTGTTTCTGTCTCCCCTTGGTCCATTCACCTGTATTTTCCTTTTTTAAACTCCAATCACTCTCATGCCCCCCTCCCTCCCCTTTCCGCGACCTCACTCTCTCCTTCCCACCAGTGCGCCCCTGTTCTGACATCATCGCCCCTCTCGGCCAATTAATGGCTGGCCAGATTTCCGGACCAGAACTTGGGCGAGGTATTGTCAGAACAGCGCGCACCGCTCCCGTTCTGCATCCACCCACATGTTCTCGCTATCACATCTCAGTCTCATGCTCAACTCCACACTACTTCCTCATGCTTATACACTGAACCTGGCAACACTTTCCTGTCAGTTGGGCAAAAATAACGGAGGCGTTTTATTCCCATGATTCTCACTTGTCAAACATGTAAGACAACAACCTGCATATTCTATACCTGCGTATTTCTCTGTGGGCTGGCGATTGGGTGCCTGATAGGCGGGGGCAGGGGATCTAACTGTTGTCCAGCGCTGAGTAATTCCCCTTGGTTTGTTGTACAATTCTGCCAGCGCTAGCCTCACCTATCTGGTTTGTGAGTATCTCAGTATAACTCGAGGCAAATTTGTATCGTTACATTGTTGTGTAATGTTCTGTGCATCAACTGTGGGAATTCAGGGTATTTACCCGACCACATATAGTAATGCACCTTCGTGTTTGTGTATGTATGTTTCCCCTGCCTACTTCCTAAGTTCCGGAGAAAGACATGGGTTATATAAGAGACCTGATGCATCTTAATTGAAGATGCAAATGATCGCCTTATTCTATACCTGCGTATTTCTCTGTGGGCTGGCGATTGGGTGCCTGATAGGCGGGGGCAGGGGATCTGTTGTCCAGCGCTGAGTAATTCCCCTTGGTTTGTTGTACAATTCTGCCAGCGCTAGCCTCACCTATCTGGTTTGTGAGTATGTAAGACAACATCTAACCCAAACAGTAGGTTTACTGGTTGTTTCCTCCCCCCCCCCCCCCCCCCTCCCGCAACACTTCACAGAAACTGAAGAACAGAACAACAAATCCAAACACAAAAATGACCTCCATAAAACACTGTGCGTACAACTGAGCTAAGGCAATTCAGTTCATGTATAGTACAGAGGTGCCTACCTTACGCGCTAGCTCGTAATTTTACGCATTTTCGGCATCAAATTACGCGAGTACGACCAGTTCCTCTAAAATACGCAATTTAGGGGGAGGGAGGGAGGGAAGATCGACCGCTTTATATAGGCTCCCAGCCTCTGGAACCAAAGACGATGTCACTGAGCTTTGCGCGTGTAGTCCACTAGACACTGACCAGCCAAGGCAGTAAAAATACTCACACACAGCGCGCCAAGCGTGCAGTGAAACACTGAACTCTGACTCGCGGGTAGTAACTAGCGATAGCAGGGGGCTCCTCTGCTACAAATGCATGCAACGTGTGCAGAAAGGACTTTGGTGTTGCTCACAGTGGCGCGTACAAAAGTACTTGATGATATTCAAAGACATTTGGAGTCCGCTGGGCCGGGCCAAGGCAGTAGTACATCCCAAGGCAAGCACTTTTTCGTTAACCCTTTCGGCCCAGCAAACCGCTGTACTGGTTGGCGGTCTCGTATACCGTGCAGCCCGGAAAACCGCTAGAGCGGTGTCAGGCGTTTTATATCGCGCACCCGGTGATACGCGAGCCTCGCCGCGTGTGTGGTGACCTCGCCCTTCGCACTGACATAATTATCATAGTCATGTTTACACTACAGGGTCCTGACAGTGCGTGCGTACTTTTGTACGTTGTATGCGGTCAGCTTTGCGGCGCTAGCATGCGTTTTACGGTCGAAATGGCGAGTGAATGTGTAGATTCGGATTGATAAAATTTTGTGTTTGGAGACGTGGTTTCAAAAGCAGATAGCTTTGATGTATTAGGACACGTGTGCCCACCTACCGCGTGGCAGCATAACCACGTGTTGGCAGTGTCAGCTGGAGCGATCGACGGTTGAGGCACTGACAACGGCAATGACGTACAGCTTGATTCTGAAGCTGAATTTGGAGGTTCTAATTGATATTCCGTTCTTGATGCTACACCATGGTGCACATGTAGGTGACTCTGTGGACACCGACACACATTTGTCACACGTGTAGTATGTGCATTGTCTTTACAACACTGATACTTCCATCCGATCATGTATGAGACACAACATCGTTCAATGCCGCTTATTACATGTTGTCTAGACTGTGTATATACCGTACAGTGGCAGGTGTAAACATTGACATCTGGTGACCAGGTAGGAGCCTCACAGTGTATCGGCATACTGGAAATGCATAGACACTAACGTGTCGCAGTAACAGATGCCCTTTTTAGTTACTGATGCATGTTAAGTAAATAACAGCAATCTGTCATGCACGAAAGACATTTTTGACTCGCGTGCGAAGCAAAAGTGAGTCTAATTTCTGAGCCAGCGGTCGTCCGTCCACCGTCGTGCGTGGTAAACTTTAATGTTGGCATATTCTCGGAGACTATTGAAGCTACAGTCTTCAAACTTGGCCCAACGATACTTTGTGGCACGACCTTTCTAAACATGCCAATTTTAGTGACAGTTTCTCACAAAGGTAAAGGTCACAGAGGATCAGGAAATATATCAAAAATAGCTATTTTGGGACATAATTTCTTTTTTCTCAAATACTATTCACAACTTCAAACCCAAACTTGGTAGAATGATACCTGATGAAAAGAATGATACCTGATAAAAAGACCTTTATATGCACACTAATTTCGTTGATCCCTCGGAAAAGTCAAGGGTCACAAAAGCTCAAGAAATATATCCCAAATGACCATATTTTTACCAAAAAAAAAAAAAGTTTTTTTTTTGCAAATACTATTCACAACTTCAAACCCAAACTTGCTACAGCGATACCTGATATTGTGTGAAAAAAATAGCTAATAGTGTGGATAAATGTCTTTATTTTAAATTTGTTTGCTGTGGTATATTTTTTTCGTTGCGTGTTGCGCTGAAATGATTACACGAAATACACATTTTCAAGCAGCCCATTACACAAAATGGTCTAAGAGGGGTAGGCACCTCTGATAGTATCTCATAATAAAAACAACAAAATAAATGTACAGTTAGTTGCCAGACTTATCATGTGCTACAGAGAACTTGCTTATCAAAAACAAAAGAAAAAGAAATAAGGACACTTTATATGCAGCAGATTACAATGGTGGTTGCTTGGGGTTGGATGGTGGGTTTTCAAATTCTAGCTGTCGCCTGAGCTGCGGCTGCTGCCCCTCCGACCAGAATGCGGACTGGCATACTTCTCGGTACCGTTCCCTAGTCACTCCTGTACCGCCCACGCATCTATCTCCCCCACACTCTCATGCCTCTCATACTCGCCTACGCACTCGCCCCCTACAGACTTTCACACCCTCTATCTCTCTCTCAATCTCCATCTCTCATCATAGCATTCCACAGTTGGGAAATTCACCTGACTACTCGGTACTTCGGCTACCGCCAGACACTGCCCCCCACCCACGCATTCAGTCCACTTTCCCTCCATTTAAAATATGTTTATCACTCATCCCTCGCCTAAACACCACTTAAACTCCAGTCACTGTCATGCCCCCCTCCTTCCCCTTTCTTCGACCTAACTCTCTCCTTCCCACCAGTGCGCCCCTGTTTTGACATCATCGCCCCTTTCGGCCAATTAATGGCTGGCCAGGGCTCCGGACCAGAACTTGGGCGAGGTTTTGTCAGAACAGCGCGCACCGCTCCCATTCTGCATCCACCCACATGCTCTCACTATCACACCTCAGTCTCACGCTCAACTCCACACTACTTCCTCACGCTTGTACACTGATCCCGGCAACACTTTCCTGTCAGTTGGGCAAAAATAACGGAGGCGTTTTATTCCCATGACTCTCACTTGTCAAACATGTAAGATGACATCTAACCCAACCAGTAGGTTTACTGGTTGCTTCCTGCCCAAACCTAACGGGGAAAACGCCAGTTTTTTCACCCAATTGAGAGAAAAGTTGAGTGTTCAAGGTGTCGGTATTTTCTGAATAAGTACGCTTCTGTAGAAATCTTGAATATTTTGAGGTATTTGGTCCAAGTAGGTATGCAGTGCTTTTCCAGTCCCCCAAACACTTCACCACCTCGCCAGGCACTCCACAAGACAGGGCCCAGGTAGCCCCGCATCGCTGCAAGCTGTGGCTTGTATAAACCCCTTCAGCACCAGAGGTCAGTTCTCGCAACCGTTTGTTGAACTCTGATCCCTGAATGGGGAAGGCCAGTGCCTTTAGGCGGCGCTGGGCCTAGCGGCTCTAAACATACTGATCACTGCCATCACGGGGCACAGAGGGTGACGCAACATGACCGGTAACACGATCGCTAGAGTTTTTTTGCGTTTCTGAATTGTCTTGCTCCACCTAACCAGTATCTTGACACTACTGTTGTCATTTACAACAAAGCAGTCTCTAGTGAGTTGTTTTCCAGGATCGAAGCTTGCACCCTCTTGGAAAAGATTGGATCGCCGAAGCAGTCCGAAGAACATAACCACTATCGCTACAAGAAGACAGTCCTTAGAGCTGCACAAATCAAGTTTTTGTTTCATCTGAAGAAGAAGTTGCGGGCTCATCGGCGTCTTGCGGTTAGGAGGGCAGCCTTTTGTTCGGTCAATTCCCTGCAATGTGCTTTTCACCATCCACGAGTCCTGGTATGGGTGCGGTTCGCCGCATTCTTAATGCAAAAGGCAAACAATGTTGAGGTATTGTGCCACGGAGCTGGGCTGAAGTGTCCTGGCCAAAAAGGCCGCCTACTGCGCCACTGTTCTCTCACACACCGGTACCGGCTGGATGTTCATTTGGTCACAAAAACTGAGATAAGAGTGTAAGTGAGTCTGATATGTTTTCTTGGTGTTGTTGGCAAAGACACTGGCACGATATCCTGCCACCACCTGCAGTAGCTGGTGTCTGAGCCTAGACCCGGCACCTAGTCAGCACAAAAGCAAGAGCTGACTGTGACATGTGATTCAGAAGGTAGGTGTCAGGCAGTCGGCCCCGGTGCCAATTTGTTAGCAATTGTCCTAGCATGGGCAGCCGTCCTTCATGCAGGCAACCCCACCCGGGTCTGCCCTGGGGGACTTGGGTGGGGTTAGGTATTTTTTAGTTCCCAGGGTCACCCTGGTCAGCCCCACAGGGTGGGTTTTTCTCTCTATTCTGGGGCATGTGTTTCTGTCTACCCTTTGTCCATTCACCTGTATTTGCCTTTTTAAAACTCTCCCTACTGTCTGCACTGCCTGTAGCTCTTGATATTGGATGTGTGTTGCTAAATGGTCTTAGCTTTATTTAGGCCCCATGTGTTAGGTTTATTTAATGTATTTGACCGGCTGGCGACATACATTCAATGTTCTCTTTATTTTTATTTTTTTTTCACAAGCAGTGCAGGCACGTCCTGAGAAAGCCTTGTTGCTGTCAGGACGTTAAGCAATGTACAATCAATCAATTCATGCAGGCAGGAAATAGTATCGGCAAACACATTCACACTGCCAGCCACGTGCATCGCTGACACACTGCAATTCATTCTCACACACTCCCATGCCATCTTCCTCAACAGACTATTGACATTTGGGTCTTTTGAGCGCCCTTTGTTAATGATGGCTTTTGTCACTGTGCTGTCCGTATGAATGACCACCTGTTTCCCTTGCCATGAGGGGGCCCACCAGTTGACTGCCTGCACCACCGCACACACCTTTAATATGCAAGTCCTTGGCTGCCGGCATATCTGAAGAGAACAGTGTGTAATTCCAATCTCCTTTCCAGAACTTTGGCAGAAAGTAGCTGATAATAAGACCTTTCTATGCAGACTAATTTGGTTCACTACTCAAAAAGTTCAAGGGTCATGGGAGGTTGACAAGTCAAAAGTCAAAAATCCTTAAATTTTGTGAAAACATGGATTTTGCGGGTACAAATGCCAACTCTTTCCATATGTTAGAACACTTGATTATTTCAGTAGTCTTTTGGAAGGTCAAGTTCACAACGTTTTTGATTATGTGGATCGGTCATGCATGTGAGCCATGAAGGCTTTGCCATTCTAGTTAATTGTTTAAACTGTTACAATCAAACAGAGAGAGAGATTATGAGATCTGAAAACCACCTATAAAATTATCACCGAGCTGATGCCTAAATTAAGGCCTTTTAAAGCAACCCCCCTCCCCCCCCCCCCCCCCCAATAACTCAAAACAAAACCCTGTCTCAAGTCACACCATGAGAGATTATTTAAAGCTGAAAAAAAAATCAATACACAGACCTGCGCGCTAAGAGCCAGCCAGCAGACTGGTTCAGGCTGGCTGAAAACTCAATAAACTCCATGTGCCTGTGCCACACCTGGTATTGCACCACACCACACTTAAGTACACAAATTGTTATGTCTTCGCTTGCTCCGCGAAATGGCTTGGTGGTTTGGCTGCCGGTCTAAGCAAGGAGAGTGAGTTGCGTGCAAAACCTAGGTTGTAACTCTCCTTGCCTGTTCCGCTGTTCAAATCACCTCTGGGCCTCTCAACACTCCACACTTTTGTTTTGACTCTTCGGTGGAGTGAGTTTCCCATCTGGGATGTGACGACCATACCACACCACAAACTCTCATGGGGGAGGTGAATTGCGGGCACAACCTAGGTTATAAT
>BTPG01000003.1:125827866-126011464 GCA_036245525.1 Semisulcospira habei | reverse complement strand
CTGCCCCAACCTCTAACACCTCAGTGTATACTTTTAGTGCAGCGGTGGCAGGCAAGCGCCCCACCAAAGACTTTTCATGTCAGACCCCAACTTCTTGGTTGGGGGCGGAGCCTCGGCTCATCTCGCCCCTGGAGAGTAACCCTCCTCCGGTGGTGACAAGGAGCCAGGGAACGCAGAAGGCGGACACTGCCGGTCCGGTTGTGCCGCCTTCTGTTGCCCCTAAGCCTCAGCCCCCACCCAAACCTGTTAGTCAGTCAACTCCAAAGGCTTCTGGCTCTGGTCAGCCTTCTAAGGCCGCTAACTCTAGCGGCAGGAACGCTGCCCAGGACCAGAAGTCTAAGAAATCTATGGGACCGCTGTGCGCACGGGCCCAGAAGGGGAACACAGATGTGCCCCTTCAAAACAAATATGCTGCACTGGAGGAGCGGATGGAGGGAGTGGAAGTTGTTGTTGCTGATGCTGCGGCAGCTCCACCCCCTTCCTCTCCGAAGAACCAGAGGAGGCCCGGGAGCCGGCCCCCCTCTGTTTCTTCAACTCCTTCCAAGGTAAAGGAAAAAGGGGGGAAAAACTCGTTACCCCCAGATCAGACTTAATCATGGACTCTTTGCTTCAGTGGAATTGTCGTGGTTTTCGAGCTAACTTTGAGGAATTACGTCTTTTAGTCAAGTTCTATAACCCCTCAGTCATATCTCTTCAGGAGACTTACCTGAAGACTTCTGACCCTGTGTCTTTTAATGGTTTTAATGTTATACATAAAGGCTCTGATTCGGAGAGGCGCTCGGGTGGAGCGGCTCTTCTCATTAGTAGCCAAATTTTATGTAGCCCCGTTAGCATCGACACCTGTCTTCAGGCTGTCGCTGCTCGGGTTACCTTAAAAAAGACCATAACCATATGCAGTATTTACCTGCCACCATCACTGCGGGTCTGTAGCAATGATATTTTTCACTTAGTAGATCAACTGCCCCCTCCCTTTATTCTCATGGGGGATTTTAACGGTCATGCTCACCTTTGGGGTAGTGACCACTATGATGGCAGAGGTCAGATGTTAGAAGATGTTTTTTCTCAACTTAACCTATGTGTCTTTAACGATGGCTCACCTACATACTCTAACTCAGGTTCCGGATCTAGTTCTGTTCTAGACCTCACTGTGTGTGATCCTTCTCTCATGCTGGACTTTGACTGGAAGGTTCACGACGACCTGTGTGGTAGTGACCACTTCCCAGTAGTCCTGTCATCGGTCAGCTGTGAGGAGGATTCGCCGGTGGGGCGCTGGAATCTCAAGAAAGCTAACTGGTCTCTGTTTGCCTCTCTCTGTCAGTCTCGTCTTACAGAGGAGGTGATCATGTCAGCTGAAGAACCTGTTTCTTGTTTTACTTCTATTTTGTTGGAGGTTGCAGGTGAAACCATCCCTAGAACTTCCACATCACTCCCTCGGAAGCCGAGAGTACCATGGTTCAATGAAGAGTGCCGCAAGGCCCAAACAATGCGCAAATCTGCTCAGCGACGTGCATTTCGTAATCCATCGCAAGCAAATATTTTAACCTTTAAAAGACAGCGGGCGAAAGCCCGTTATATTTTTAAACGTGAACGCCGTGCTTCCTGGAGACGCTTCGTCTCATCTTTATCTTCTAGGACTCCGTCCCAAAAAGTCTGGAAGGCTGTTCGAAGAATTGGGGGCAGGGGTGGCTCGGCTTCTGTCGGCCATCTTAGAGATGGTGCCAGTTTGGTCACAGATAAAAAGGCTGTGGCCAATTTGCTTGCCTCCACCATTGCCCATAATTCTTCAACAGAGCATTATTCACCTTTCTTTAAGAGAGAGAAGGAGAAGCGAGAATCTTGTGCTTGTGATTTTATATCGGATAACTTGGAAGACTATAATGCCCCTTTTACGTTTTCAGAATTGCAGCAAGCCATGCAGAAATGTACTGACTCTGCTGCTGGATTAGATACCATCCATTATCAGCTCATAACACATCTGCCTGAGGATTCACTCCTTGTACTTCTCAAGGCCTTTAACCATATCTGGATAACCGGTCATTTTCCGCCATCTTGGCGCCAGGCTGTGGTTGTGCCAATTCCCAAGCCGGGTAAGGATCCTTCCGACCCGGGCAACTACCGGCCAATAGCTTTGACATCATGTTTATGTAAAACTATGGAACGCTTGGTCAACGCCCGACTGGTGTGGCATCTTGAGTCACAGGGTCTCATCACAGACCTCCAGTGCGGTTTCCGGCGCTTTCGTAGTACAACTGACCATCTAGTCCGCTTTGAGTCTTTTATCCGAGATGCTTTTGTTAACAAGCAGCATGTCTATGCAATTTTCTTTGATCTTGAAAAGGCATATGACACTACCTGGAAGCATGGTATAATGTCTGATTTGTCGGACATGGGTTTTAAAGGGCATCTGCCCGTTTTTATTCACAATTTTTTGTCCAACAGGTCGTTCCATGTCCGTGTGGGCTCCACCCTCTCCGACTCCTTTGAACAAGAGATGGGTGTCCCGCAGGGCAGTATTCTATCTCCTGTTTTATTTAGCATTAAAATAAATAACATTGTAAAGGCCGTCAAGGATGATTCTGAATGCTCTTTGTTTGTGGACGACTTTGCTTTGTGTGCACGAGGTCGAGGACTTGCGTCCCTTGAGAGGCGCTTGCAGCTGTGCGTTGATCGCATCCAGGGGTGGGTGTCTCTCAATGGATTCAGATTCTCGCCCTCCAAGACAGTCTGTGTGCATTTTACTAACCAGACGAAATTTTTTCCAGAACCTAGCCTGAGCATTGCTGGAGTGCCAATTAAGGTGGCTGAAGAGGCTAAGTTTTTGGGGGTCATCTTTGACAAAAGATTGACCTTCTGCAACCATGTTAACTACCTTAGAACCTCTTGTCGGAAGGCCCTCGACATTCTTCGTGTCGTTGGTCGTACTGACTGGGGTGCAGACCGCATCGTCTTACTTCGACTGTACCGGGCCCTTGTTCGGTCCAAACTGGATTACGGCTCTGTGGTATATGGCTCGGCTTCCAAGTCTGTTCTGCAGCGTCTGAACACAATTCACCATCAAGGTCTGCGCATATGTCTGGGAGCCTTCAGGACATCTCCAGTTCCTAGTCTGTATGCAGAGGCAGGGGAGCCTTCTCTCAGGCTCCGCCGCATCCGCCTCATGCTCAGCTACGTTCTGAAGCTGAAGGCCCATCCAGAAAATCCTGCCTATGATTGTGTTTTTAACCCGTCGTTTGCAGAGATTTACGATGCCCATCCGGGAGCTGTCCGTCCACTTTCCTTCCGTGTCAGACCTCATCTGCAGGCGGCCGGAGTGGACCTGGACAAAGTTTCGGAATCTCTGCAACACGTCACTCCACCCTGGCTACTACCAGTTCCTGACATCTTGCTGGACTTGACTGCCCACAAGAAGGATTGTACTCCACCAGCCATATACCAACAGAGCCTCAATGAACTCCTTTCAATTTTTCCTGGCTATTGTCGTCTTTATACGGATGGGTCCAAGTCTGAGGATGGAAGAGTGGCTGCGGCTGCAGTGTCCTCTCGCCATCCTAGACGCCCATTTAAGCTCCGTCTCCCTGACCATTCCTCTGTATTTAGTGCAGAACTGCAGGCCATTCTGCTAGCACTCAAGCATGCCTATCAGTCTCGGGAAAGGAACTTCCTGATTCTGTCTGACTCTCTTTCTGCCCTGCAGGCCCTTCAGGGCGCGGGAACAGACCATCCACTGCTGGTGCAGATTAGAGAGCTCTACGCGGACTTGATGAAGGAATATTATGACATCATTTTTATTTGGGTCCCAGGCCATGTGGGCATCGAAGGCAACAGAATCGCAGATTCTGCTGCCAACAGTGCCCGCAGTGACCCTGTCCCTGACACACAGACTGTCTATAGTGATTTTAAACCTGTTATTAGTGCGTACATAGCCCGCGAGTGGCAGTCCGAGTGGGACAAAGAGGAAGGGAACAAGCTTCATGAAGCTCTTCCTAAGTTGTCTGACAGTCTACCTTTCCGCTGCGGCAGCCGCCGTGAGGAGACTGTCCTTGCTCGGCTCCACATCGGGCACACATATGTTACGCACTCTTACTTACTTAAACAGGATGAGCGTCCATGGTGTTTTGCCTGTGATGAGCAGTTTTCTGTTCGACACTTTTTGCTGTATTGTGCTGACCTAATTGACACCAGATATAAACACTTCACAGCAGACTCCTTGAAGGTTTTGTTCCGGGATGTTCCCCCGGACAAAATCTTCAATTTTTTGAGAGAATGCAATATTTTTAACAAGATCTGAGCATTCATAGACTATGTGAATTTTTTTATTTGCCCTTTTTGAGAGTCTGTAGACGTTTCTTTTCCAGACATGTGCGACATTTTAGCCTGAGATTTTTAATCTATATTTACATCTTGTCTTAAGACCTTACTTTTAGTCTGGCTGACCAGATTTTTACCCATCCCGCCGTGAGATGGCCTTAGTCGCCTGCTCGGCGTTAAACCCAAATAACTAACTAACTAACTGATGGATTTTACATTAAATACGTGAGCTGTACACATCTCCTTGTGTTTTCCTAGCGAGCTGAAGGTAATGTAAGCATATTTAGTACGATAATGTGCACTTTTAACCTCGTACTTATTCATGCACGCATCTCTTACACACTTTTTCCTTGCCGGGAGGGCCGTGATCAATTTTGAGGCCATATTGGTTAACACGAAATACGTTTAACACGAAGTGATTTTCTGTGTCCCCAGAAATTCGTGTTAAGCGGACTCCACTAGTATCAGTCACTTTATTAAAAATTCCGAATTTTTACGAGTGTACAGCAAAATAAAACATTGTTCAAGTTTCTTGAAAGTAAATAACACTAGGTCAACTGGCACTGAAAGATATCCGTTCTAAGATTGGTATAGAAAAGTGGTTCTTTGTGAAGATATCTGAAAAATCTTGTGCACTCCCATGACAAACGACCTGTACAGTCATGTACATGTATTTGCAGGGAGGAGCAGTACCGACAGTTATGGAATGAGTTGGAGAGCCTTGTGCGAGCTTATGTTGGTTCTAGACAACATGAGAAAGTGCTGGAATGTCTTCTTGAGTGTAAAAAACCAAGTCTGCCTGGAGAAGACTCGCATATGTCACCACAGCAAGTTCCAGATGGGAAACAGACTGTCTGCGGTGAACAGGCAGATGTGGCTGGTGCTGAACAAGGCTGGCGAGAGTTGGACAGGTACGTATATATGTTAGACCAAAGGTTGCTCATAATCAAAATTCCCAAATTACAAGGGTTTATATATAATAATAATTATTATTATTATATTTATAAAGTGCAAACTCCATGCAGTGCAGGCTCTAAGCGCTGTACAATGCAAATCAAAGTTCAAACCTAAACACAAATCAATAGACAGCAACAACACAAAATACGAATATTGCAATACAAATTCTAAAATTAACAGCACATAAACACACACCCAAAGCACAAACAACCATCGCAACAAGGACTGGCACAGGATCATCATGATGTTATTGTGAAACAGAAAAGAGACTGGAATTTGATAAGACAGAGTAGTGAGACTGGAAAAGCTGACTTTTGAAAGAAATTACTGTCGGGGTATCACGAATGTACTTCGGAAGCGAATTCCAAATGACTGGGGCCTGGAAACAAAAGGACCTTTGACCAAAGGACTTTGTATTTATTTTCGGTACTTTCAAAAGTTTTTCACTGCTAGAACGTAAGGTGCGGGAAGCTTGATAAGTAGTTAACATACTGGAAAGGTAGGGAGGCAGTGTACCATCGAAATGACGGAAGGCGAAAGTAGCTACCTTGTATTCAATCCTAGCTTTGATGGGAAGCCAGTGAAGTTGGTACAACAAGGAGGACACATGATCTTTTTTTGATTTCTGAAAAATGACACAAGCTGCACTGTTTAATAAGTCGAGCCAGTTCCTCAGATGGCAGGCCAGCAAACAATTACAATAGTCAATGCGGCTCAAAATCAGTGAAGACACAAGCTGAGTGGTGGCAGACTGAGTCAGAAAAGATCTTACAGAGCTGATTTTCTTCAGCTGGAAATAGGCTGCTCTACAGATGGAAGTGATATGGTCATGCATAGACAAAGTAGACATATGTGCCTGTGACAAAAGGTTGTTTGTGCCAAAGTAACAACCAACAGAAATGTCCAGTTAAGTCACAACCAACACAGATGTCATAAAAATATGCTTATTTTAGGCACTTGTTAATTTTGATTTATCTGGCACCTGAGTGTGTGAAATAAAAAATAAGTTCCAGAAAAAATACATGGGTTATATGCTTGATCTGATGCATCCTTTTTAGGGATGCATCTTGTTCTATACCTGCATATTTTTCTGTGGGCTGGCGATTGGGTGCCTGGGGCACGGGATCTAACTGTTTGTCTGTTCAGCACTGAGTAATTCCCCTTGGTATGTGTACAGTTCTTCCAGCGCTAGCCTCACCTATCTGGTTTGTGAGATGTGAAATGAAAGACTCGTAAATGCAGAAACAGATGATTTCCAGCAGAGAATAAGAAAATATACATAAATCTGGCCCTTTCTGAAAATGTTGGTTGTTGGATAAATATCACGTCAGTTTTTCTTTTTTAATTATTCTCTTTCGGAAGAAATAGGTTTATAACAGAGATGAACAGTATGACATATTCCTTTTGAAATTAAGTTTTCCTTCACAATCAGTGTTGTTACGCTGGACATACTCAGTCAATTTAAATCGCACAAAAAATCCTGTTATACACACACAAAATGTTCTTCAGTCATTGTCATTAGATGAGATAACGGAAATGCAAATAGGTTCCTGTCACGCAGTGTTATAGGGAAAAATGTTTGTTGTCACACTGGACATGCTGTTGGACCTACACATGAAAATCATCTATAGATTAGTCCATTTTGATGAAAAAAAAAAAAAATAATAATTACGATATTTATAATGCGCTTATCTTATAGTGATTATAACTCTAACTGTGCACTCACAACTCGCGCACACATGCGCATGCTTTTGACAATGACTCACGTACCACAGATACATTATGACAGTCAGCTTGGGGTGGAGAGTGTGGTGATGTTATAGTGCTAGAACTGTTGAAATTGGTGAGCTTTGAGGGTGGACTGGAAGGAGTTGTTATGGGATTTGTAGCAGAGAGACAGAATCTTGTATTGGATGCGTTGGGGGATGGGGAGCCAGTGAAGGCGTTTGAGCAGGGGAGTGATGTGGTCAGATTTCTTCTTTCTGAGGACAAGGCGGACAGCATTGTTGTGGACGCACTGGAGAGTGAAAGTTGTGGAGTGAGGGAGGCCGGAAAGGAGAGAGTTGCAATAGTCGATGCGAGATAGGATGAGAGAGATAGCAAGTTTGGTGGCAGCTTCAGTGGTGAGGTATTTTCTGATCTGACTGATGCGATGTGGAAATAGCATGCCTGGGCCGTGGCGGAGACAAAGCTGGTCATGGAAAGAGAGGAATCGATGATAACGCCGAGGTTCTTGGCCGAGTTAGAGAGGGGATGGGGGTGCCGTTGAGTTGAAGATGGAGAGAGGGAGGGAGCTGGGAGAGTTTCTGGCGAGTGCCTACCAGCATGGCTTCCGTTTTGTCATCATTCAGTTTAAGTTTATTTGCTGTCATCCAGTTTTTCACATCTTCGTAGCAGTCAGCCGTGGAGTCAGTAGTGACTGAGTGTTGTCGAGTTTGTCTTTGTCTTCTAGTTGTGAGTCGTCAGCGTAGAGGTGGTGGTGTATGTAATGAGACTGGATGATGTTGGACAGGGGAGAGGTGTAGAGTGTGAAAAGGACCAGGAAAAGGAAACTCTGTGACAAATGTAAGCATTCCAAGAACAATGTCTTCATAGCGGAATTACAAAATGAACTAACTTCCTGTCGTGCAGTTTTCTTGACAACAAATGTCATTTGTTATGCGCACGACATCTTGTGACAGGCTCATATGTATGTATATATGTTACCATTTTTGGATCAATATTAGAAAACACAGGTTGGCTGCATACCACATTTTTTGCCCACACGAAAACCCTAGACCAACTGATTCGTGAGCTGCTTTTTGCTGATGATGCTGCCCTCGTTGCACACACAGAGAGAGCCCTGCAGCGCATCACGTCTTGCTTCGCAGATGCTGCCCAGCTCTTTGGACTCGAGGTCAGTCTGAAAAAGACAGAGGTCCTCCATCAGCCGGCACCCAAGACAGTGTATCGCCCTCCTCACATCACCATTGGCGAGTCTGAACTAAAGTCAGTGCACCAGTTTACTTACCTTGGCTGCATTATCACGTCGGACGCCAAGCTGGACAAGGAGCTTGACAGCAGGCTGGCAAAAGCAAACAGCGCTTTCGGGCGACTTTTCAAGCGGGTGTGGCACAATCAACAGCTGAAAACAGGCACCAAGATCAGCGTGTACAGAGCTGTGGTCCTCACCACCCTGCTGTATGGTTCCGAGTCCTGGGCCCTCTACCGCAGCCAACTACGACTCCTCGAACGCTTCCACCAGCGCTGCCTGCGTACCATCCTGGGCATTCACTGGAGTGACTATGTCACCAACGTCGAGGTCCTTGAACAGGCTGAAACTGTGAGCATCGAGGCTTTGCTGCTGCGGACACAGCTCCGCTGGGCGGGGCATGTCTCCAGGATGGAGGATCATCGCCTACCAAAGATCACCCTGTTCGGCGAGCTTGCTACTGGACACCGTGACAGAGGGGCACCAAAGAAGAGATACAAAGACTGTCTCAAGAAGTCACTTAGTGCCTGCCAAATCGACCACCACCAGTGGTCTTCGCTTGCTGCGGACCGTGACACCTGGCGCTCCACCATTTACAAGGCAGCTGTCTCCTTTGAGGACTCTCACAGAGCTAGCCTTAAGGACAAGCGGCTCAGGAGAAAAAACAGAGATGCCGCAGCTCAGAACCCTGGCCATACCTTCCCCTGCAGCCACTGCGGTCGAACCTGCCTGTCTCGGATTGGCCTCCGCAGCCACGAACAAGCCTGCAGACGTCGTGGGCAACTCCTATAAAATCTTCGTTCGCGAAGTCAAGCCAAGAGACATTTTTTGCACACATCCTAATTAGTATTGAGGTGAGAAATTGTAAAGATAACATGGAACAAAAAGTTTGCTGTTTCGTGTGTTTGTATTATTGTGTGGAATCGGGCTGGAAATGATGGCCAATTTGTGACATGAAGTTGTACCCAGAAAAACTGATCCTGCCAAGGAAAGATGCTTTGGTCTACCAAAACCAAAACGCTAAAAATGAATGTCTATATTATACTTCCTTTTTGGTTCACGTGTAAAGCAAAAGTGAGTATGTTCTGGGCCAGTTGTCGTCCATCCGCCGTTGTCTGTGGTAAACTTTAATGTTGGCATTTTCTCAGCCACAGTCTTTAAACTCAGCCCAAGGATGCTTTGTGGCAAAACCTTTATAAACATACTAATTTGAGTGACCTCTCACAAAGCCCACTTGGCACCGGCCTCCACGTGGCATGGGTGGGTAATCCCCTCAGTCACTGACTGAGTTGCCTAGCAGACAGGTGCCATCTTTGTCTAGGATTAGGACTTGACGTCAGCAGATTTGTTGTTCAGTCTTTTTCACTGGTCCGGTTTTTAAGGAGCTGTGTTAACCCAGATCCTACCATGTTTGATTGGTCCTTAAAAATACTCGTGAGCTTTTGGTCCTTTGGATCCCAAGTGTTTGCCATGCTTGGAGACCTGTGTCGGGAGAGAGTAGGATCCCTGAGGTTTCCTTTGGGTTGCGGCTCACTGGTGCCAACACTCCACTTTGGCCTTGACTTCTACCTAAACGGGAGGCTAGTCGTACCAGACTAGTCAATCGGCTCTTGTCACGTTGAGCCCTATCCCACTGTTGACATGCGGGTTGATATACAGAGCACCATGCTATAGCCTCTGCTGCTGATTAGGTGCTTTACGCCAGTGTGATAGAAGGCGGTGGCTCAGACAGTTCAATAATATCTTTCGGGCAGTCTCCATTGTGCGTCAGCTGGAGACCCGCCGACAGTTGCACTTTCCCATGTTGGGCTCGGTGGCGGGTGGGGACCCCCGGAGGGATGAATATCTCTACTATTATATTACAGAAAAAATAAATAAATAAACTGGCACAGAAGCGGCACATAGCCACCGACATTGAACATGAGAGTGACTTGGACTGTGATGAAGCAACGCCTCAGGCGTCGGCCGCCTGGCCTCGCTTTCTCATTATCCATGATTTTAACGCTATCCATAAAGGCTCTGATTCGGAGAGGCGCTCGGGTTAAGTGGCTCTTCTCATTAGTAGCCAAATTTTATGTTGCCCCGTTAGTATCGACACCTGTCTTCAGGCTGTCGCAGCTCGGGTTACCTTAAAGAAGACCATAACTATATGCAGTGTTTATCTGTTACGATCCCTCATTTGGGGTGGTGACCACTATGATGGCAGAGGTCAGATGTTACTTACTTACTTACGCCTGTCACCCCTACCCGGGTATAGGCCGTCGACGAGAGACCTCCAGCAACTCCTGTCCTGTGCTTCTTCAATTCTACTCCAGGTGGTTCCCAGTCTCTTGATGTCTGCTTGGAGGTCTCGACGCCAGGAGTTTATCGGCCTACCTCTTTTCCTCTTTCCCTGGGGGTTCCATGACAATGCCTTCCATGTGCCCATGGTTGTGTCCCTGGATAGAGAGAGGCGGCTCGGTCCTGTGGCTTCCGAAGACTTCCGGCTTTCACCACAGGATGTCATAAGTCTTCTGGTAGAAGAACCTTCCTCCTCCAGGAAAGGAATTACTGTTAGTCTTTTCATCGGCGTTTTTGTAGCTATTTCCTTTTTTGCAGGGTGGGGAAGCTACCCCCACGCCCAACCCCCTTACTAGGAGGACCAGGGGTTTTCTGTTGGGGTCACCTTCCCTTAGACCATGTTGGTTCACGGCACCTTATTTCATTCGGTGCACCCCTCTCACGAGGGACCCCCTATCCACCACCCAGGGGACACGCATCAACGCCGTATGGTCCCAGCGCGAGGAGAGGTCAGATGTTAGAAGATGTTTTTTTTCTCAACTTAACCTATGTGTCTTTTAACGATGGCCCACTGGGCACCGGACTCCACATGGCGTGGGTGGGTAGTCTCCTCAGTCCCTGACTGAGTGGGCTAGCAGAGGGGTGCCATCTTTGTCCAGGATTAGGACCTGATGTCAGCAGATATGTTGTTCAGTCTTTTTCACTGGTCCGGTTTTTAAGGAGCTGTGCTTACCCAGGTCTTACCATGTTGGATTGGTCCTTAAAAATACGAGTGAGCTTTTTGTCCTTTGGATCCCAAGTGTTTGCCATGCTTGGAGACCCGTGTCGGGGGAGAAGAGGATCTTGGTGGCTGAAACACTCCACTTTGGCCTTGACTTCTGCCTAAACGGGAGGCTAGTCGTACCGGCCTAGTCAATCGGCTCTTGTCACGTCGAGCCCTATCCCCCTGTTGACATGCGGGTTGTTATATGGAGCACCATGCTATAGCCTCTGATGCTGATTAGGTGCTTTACGCCAGTATTCCCCTGCATTCAACAGTGTGATAGAAGGCGGTGGCTCAAACGGTTCAATCGGGCTTACCCCCTTGAGTATATCTCCATTGTGCGTCGGCTGGAGACCCGCCGAAAATTGCACTTTCCCTTGTTGGGCTCGGTGGCAGGCGGGGACCCCCGGGGGATGAATATCTATCATACTATAATATGGAAAATATCAAAAAACCAAAACTGGCACCAAAGCGGCACATAGCCGCCGACATTGTCATTGAGAACGATAGTGACTCTGACTGTGAGGAAGCGACACCTCAGGCGTCGGCCGCCTGGCCTCGCTTTCTCATTATCCACAGCAAAGTTAAAGAGAAGCCTGTTTCCAAGCTGCACCCTTTCCTGGTAGGGGAGACCCTCAGGAGCTGTGTTGGCAGGCCTGAGGCCCAGCGCCTCAGGTCTGGTGACTTGCTGGTAGAGTGCCGTACCCGGGCACACTCCAATGGGCTACTGAGGCTCTCCTCCATCGGAGACATTCCAGTGGAGGTCACTCCCCACAAAACAATGAATTCCTCTAGAGGAGTGATTAAAGATCAAGCATTGGCCGAACTGTCTGAAGATGAACTTGTACGGAACCTTAAGTCACAGGGGGTGACCTACGTCAGGCGCTTCATTTCCAAACGAGGTGGTAGGGAGATCCGTTTGGCACCCCCACAGCTCCTACTACCATCTGGGGAGGTTACTACTCCCTAAAAGTGAAAAAGTACGTCCCTCTCCCCCTCCGGTGCTTTAAGTGCCAAAAGTATGGCCATGGGCAGAAGACATGCCGCCAGGCAAAGGCTCTATGCGCCCGTTGCACTAAGCCCGGACACTCTGCTGAGTCCTGCACAGCCATCCCCCTGTGTGTGAATTGCCAGGGGGCGCATATGGCTTCGGACAAGAAGTGCCCTCGTTGGATCTCCAAGTGCAGGATTCAGCAGGTGCGTGTGGAGTCCTTTGCGGACGCAAAAACACTGGTTGACGGTCCTGGTGCAGCTGAGGCTGCGCCAAACTCAAATAACAACTTTGTGTATACTTTCAGTGCTGCGGTGGCAGGCAAGCGCCCCACCAAAGACTTCTCTTGTCAAACCCCAACTTCTTGGTTGGGGGCGGAGCCTCGGATCCTCTCGCCCCTGGAGAGTAACCCTCCTCCGGTGGTGACGAGGAGCCAGGGAACGCAGAGGGCGGACGCTACCGGTCCGGTGACACCGCCTTCTGCTGCCCCTAAGCCTCAGCCCCCACCCAAACCTGCTAGTTTGTCAACACCAAAGGTTTCTGGTTCGAGTGAGGAGGGGAGCAGATGTCGCCTCAGACCACCATCTGCTTACCTTAAGAATGAAGCTCAAGCTAAAGAAAAGCCGCACAGAGACAACAAGAAGACAGCGCTATAATGTAGGCCTCCTGAGAGAAACTGGAGTTAGAGAAGAGTTCAAACTGGTGCTGTCCAACCGGTTTCAAGCGCTACAGGAGCTAGTAAATGAAGAGGAGGCGGTCACCACAGAGCAGCAGTGGAAGGCAGTTAGAGAGGCGCTGAACTCAACCTGCAAAGACACGGTAGGGTTCAGGAAACACCACCACAAGGACTGGCTGTCGGCACAGACCTTGAAGAAGATAGAAGCGAGGAAGCAGAAGAAAGCAGCGGTCAACAACAGTCGCACGAGAGCAGCCAAAGTAAGGGCACAGGGGGAATACTCGGAAGCCAACCGCGAGGTGAAGAGGAGTATCAGGGCAGACAAGAGGGCCTACACAGACAGACTGGCAGCAGAGGCAGAAAAGGCAGCAGGCAGCGGCAACATGAAACAGCTCTACGACATTACCAGAAGATTGTCGGGTAAGTATGGCCATACAGAAAGACCAGTAAAAGACAAAGAAGGCAAGCCTATTGCAGACAGAGCAGACCAACTCGACAGATGGGCCGAGTATTTTGAAGAGTTACTGAACAGACCTAGCCCACCCGACCCCCCTGACATCCAGCCGGCAGAGACCGACCTACCCATCAGCTGTGACAGACCCAGCCGGGAAGAGATCAGAAAAGCAGTGGCATTTTTGAAGAATGGAAAAGCAGCAGGGCCAGATGGCATCCCAGCGGAGTCTCTGAAAGCAGACCTAGAGACAACAGTTGAGATGCTGTACCCACTGTTTGGAAAGATCTGGGAAGAGGAGGTGATGCCAGCTGACTGGAAGGAGGGGTACCTAATCAAGCTTCCCAAGAAAGGCGACCTCAGCAAGTGTTCCAACTACAGAGGAATCACCTTGCTGTCAGTACCAGGAAAGGTCTTCAACAGGATCATCCTAGAGAGAATGAAGAGCTCCGTTGACCCCCAGCTGAGAGACCAGCAAGCAGGATTCAGGAAGAACCGATCATGTACAGACCAGATCGCCACTCTCCGCATCATCGTGGAACAGTCTCTGGAGTGGAGCTCCCCGCTGTATGTCAACTTTGTGGA
Organism: Semisulcospira habei; assembly: GCA_036245525.1. Classification (NCBI taxonomy): domain Eukaryota; kingdom Metazoa; phylum Mollusca; class Gastropoda; family Semisulcospiridae; genus Semisulcospira; species Semisulcospira habei. Next base: position 125,997,482 of record BTPG01000003.1, on the reverse strand, counting down.
TTATGAGAAAGCATTTGACAGCGTGGACCGAGAGACTCTGTGGAAACTCCTACGACACTACGGTGTACCCACAAAGCTCATCCGCCTGATCAAGAGCAGCTATGATGGCATGACATGTCGCGTGATCCACGAAGGGCAGTTCACCAGAGAGCTCCAGGTCAGAACTGGTGTCAGGCAGGGGTGTCTGCTGTCTCCGTTCCTCTTCCTACTGGCCATAGACTGGGTCATGAAGATGACCACAGAGCACAGACGAAGTGGAATACAGTGGACACTGTGGACACAGCTTGACGACCTCGATTTTGCAGACGACTTGGCATTACTGTCCCACACTCATCAACAAATGCAGGACAAGACCACGAGGCTTGCTGACATCTCGTCCCAAGTGGGCCTCACCATTCACAAACAGAAAACAAAGACAATGAGGCTGAACGCAACCAGGGAAGAACCAGTCTTGCTTGCTGGCACCCCGTTGGAGGAGGTGGAGTCCTTCACCTATCTCGGGAGCATCATAGACAAAAAAGGCGGCACTGATGCAGATGTCAGAGCACGAATCGGTAAAGCCAGAGCAGCCTTTCTCCAGTTGAAAAAAGAGTGGAGTTCCAGAGAGCTGTCACAACACACCAAAGTCCGGATTTTCAACTCCAATGTAAAAGCAGTTCTCCTATATGGAGCAGAGACATGGAGATTGACAAAAACCACAATCAACAGAGTACAGACCTTCATGAAAAGTTGCCTTAGAAGAATTTTGAAAATCCACTGGCCAGAGAAGATCAGCAACGTCAGACTCTGGGAGAGAACAGAGCAGATAACAGCAAAGAATGAAATTGGGCGAAGAAGATGGGGATGGATCGGTCACAGTCTGAGAAAGCCAGCTTCCAGTATCACTAGGCAGGCATTGTCATGGAACCCCCAGGGAAAGAGGAAAAGAGGTAGGCCGAGAAACTCCTGGCGTCGAGACCTCCAAGCAGACATCAAGAGACTGGGAACCACCTGGAGTAGAATCGAAGGAGAAGCACAGGACAGGAGTTGCTGGAGGTCTCTCGTCGACGGCCTATACCCGGGTAGGGGTGACAGGCGTAAGTAAGTAAGTAAAGGTTTCTGGCTCTGGTCAGCCTTCTAAGGCCGCTAACTCTAGCGGCAGGACCGCTGCCCAGGACCAGAAGTCTAAGAAATCTATGGGACCGCCGTGCGCACGGGCCCAGAAGGGGAACACTGATGTCCCCCTTCAAAACAAATATGCTGCATTGGAGGAGCAGATGGAGGGAGTGGAAGTTGCCGATGCTGCAGCAGCTCCACCCCCTTCATCTCCTAAGAACCAGAGGAGGCCCGGGAGCCGGCCCCCCTCTGTTTGTCCAACTCCTTCCAAGGCAAAGGAAAAAAGGGGGAAAAACTCTGCACCCCCAGATAAGACATAATCATGGACTCTCTGCTTCAGTGGAATTGTCGTAGTTTTCAAGCTAACTTTGAGGAATTACGTCTTTTAGTCAGGTGCTATAACTCCTCAGTAATATCTCTTCAGGAGACTTACCTGAAGACTTCTGACCCTGTGTCCTTTAATGGTTTTAACGTTATACATAAAGGCTTTGATTCGGAGAGGCGCTCGGGTGGAGTGGCTCTTCTCATTAGTAGCCAAATTTTATGTAGCCCCGTTAGCATCGACACCTGTCTTCAGGCTGTCGCAGCTCGGGTTACCTTGAAGAAGACCATAACCATATGCAGTATTTACCTGCCACCATCCCTGCGGGTCTGTAGTAATTATTTTTTTAATTTAGTTGATCAATTGCCCCCTCCCTTTATTCTCATGGGGGATTTTAACGGTCACGCTCACCTTTGGGGTAGTAACCACTATGATGGCAGAGGTCAGATGTTAGAAGATGTTTTTTCTCAACTTAACCTGTGTGTCTTTAACGATGGTTCACCTACATACTCTAACCCAGGTTCAGGATCTAGTTCTGTTCTAGACCTCACTGTGTGTGATCCTTCTTTCATGCTGGACTTTGACTGGAAGGTTCACGATGACCTGTGTGGTAGTGACCACTTCCCAGTAGTCCTGTCATCGGTCAGCTGTGGGGAGGATCCGCCAGTGGGGCGCTGGAATCTTAAGAAAGCTAACTGGCCTCTGTGATTTCCCCTTGGTTTGCATACAATTCTGCCAGCGCTAGCCTCACCTATCTGGTTTGTGAGTATCTATAACTGGCCTCTGTTCGCCTCCTTCTGTCAGTCTCGTATTACAGAGGAGGTGGTCATGTCATCTGAAGAACCTATTTCTTCTTTTACTACTATTTTGTTGGACGTAGCGGGTGAAACCATCCCTAAAACTTCCGCATCAGTCCCTCGAAAGCTGAGAGTACCATAGTTCAACGAAGAGTGCCGTAAGGCCCAAATAGCGTGCAAATCTGCTCAGCGACGTGCTTTCCTTAATCCGTCGCAAGTGAATATTTTAACCTTTAAAAGACAGAGGGCGAAAGCTCATTACATTTTTAAACGTGAACGCCGTGCTTCCTGGAGACGCTTCATCTCATCTCTAACTTCTCGGACTCCGTCCCAGAAAGTATGGAAGGCTGTTCGGAGAATTAGGGGCAGGGGTGGCTCGGCTTCTGTCAGCCATCTTAGAGATGGTGCCAGCTTGGTTACAGATAAAAAAGCTGTGGCCAATTTGCTTGCCTCCACCATTGCCCATAATTCTTCAACGGAGCATTATTCACCTTTCTTCCAGAGATAGAAGGAGAAGCGAGAGTCTCGTATTTGTGATTTTAAGTACGATAACTCAGAAGACTATAATGTCCCACTTCCATTATCAGAATTGCAGCTAGCCTTGCAGAAATGTAATGACTCTGCTGCTGGCCTAGATACCGTCCACTATCAATTCCTAATGCATCTGCCTGAGAGGTCACTCCTTGTACTTCTCAAGGCCTTTAACCATATCTGGAGAACTGGTCATTTTCCGCCGTCTTGGCGCCAGGCTGTGGTTGTACCGATCCCCAAGCCGGGTAAGGATCCTTCCGACCCGGGCAACTACCGGCCTATTGCTTTGACATCATGATCATGTTTATGTAAAACTATGGAGCGCCTGGTCGACGCCCGCCTGGTGTGGCATCTTGAGTCACAGGGTCTCCTCACAGACCTCCAGTGCAGTTTCTGACGCTTCCGTAGTACAACTGACCATTTAGTCCGCTTTGAACCATTTATTCGAGATGCGTTTGTCAACAAGCAGCATGTCTATGCAATTTTCTTTGATCTTGAGAAGGCGTATGACACTACCTGGAAGTATGGCATAATGTCTGACTTGTTGGACATGGGTTTTAAAGGGCACCTGCCCGTTTTTATTCACAATTTTTTACTAACCGTTCATTCCATGTCCGTGTGGGCTCCACCCTCTCCGACTCCTTTGAACAGGAGATGGGTGTCCCAAAGGGCAGCATTCTATCTCATGTTTTATTTAGTATTAAAATTAATAACATTGTAAAGGCCGTCAAGGATGATTCTGAATGCTCTTTGTTTGTTGGCGACTTTGCTTTGTGTTCGAGGACTTGCGTCCCTTGAGAGGCGCTTGCAGCTGTGCGTTGATCGCATCCAGCGGTGGGTGTCTCTCAGTGGATTCAAGTTCTCGCCCTCCAAGACTGTGTGCATTTTACTAACCAGACGAAATTTTTTCCAGAACCTAGCCTGAGCATTGCTGGAGTGCCAATTAAGGTGGCCGAGGAGGCAAAGTTTCTGGGGGCCATTTTTGACAAAAGACTTACCTTCCGCAACCATATTAATTACCTTAGAACCTCTTGTCAGAAGTCTCTCGACATTCTTCATGTCGTCGGTCGTACTGACTGGGGTGCGGACCGTACTGTCTTACTTCGTCTGTACCGGGCCCTTGTTCGGTCCAAACTGGATTACAGCTCTGTGGTGTATGGCTCAGCTTCCAAGTTTGTGCTACAGCGTCTGAACACAATTCACCATCAGGGTCTGCGGATATGTCTTGGGGCCTTCAGGACGTCTCCAGTTAGTAGTCTGTATGCCGAGGCAGGGGAGCCTTCTCTCAAGCTCCGCCGCATCCGCCTCATGGGTATCGTAAATCTCTGCAAACGATGGTTTAAAAACACAATCATAGGCAGGATTGTCTGGATGGGCCTTCAGTTTCAGAACGTAGCTGCTGAAACTGAAGGCCCATCCAGACAATCCTGCCTATGATTGTGTTTTTAAACCATCGTTTGCAGAGATTTACGATACCCATCCGGGAGCTGTCCGTCCACTTTCTTTCCGTGTCCGACCTCATCTGCAGGCGGCCGGATTGGACCTGGACAGAGTTTTGGAATCCCTGCAACACATCACTCCACCTTGGCTCTTACCAGTTCCTGACATCTTGCTGGACTTGACTGCCCACAAGAAAGACTCTACTCCACCAGCCATATACCAACAGAGCCTCAATGAACTGCTTTCAATTTTTCCTGGCTATTGTCGCATCTATACCGATGGGTCAAAGTCTGAGGATGGGAGAGTGGCTGTGGCCGCAGTGTCCTCTCGCCATCCTAGACGCCCATTTAAGCACCGCCTCCCAGACCACTCATCTGTATTTAATGCGGAACTGCAGGCGGTTCTGCTGGCACACAGGCATGCTTATCGATCTAGAGAAAGAAACTTCCTGATTCTGTCTGACTCTCTTTCTTCCCTGCAGGCCCTTCAGGGCACGGGAAATGACCACCCACTGCTGGTGCAGATCAGAGAGCTCCACGCGGACTTGATGAAGGAATATTATGATATCATTTTTATTTGGGTGCCAGGGCATGTGGGCATCGAAGGCAACAGGATCACAGATTCTGCTGCCAACGATGCCCGCAATGACCCTGTCCCTGACACACAGACTGTTTATAGTGATTTTAGACATGTGGCTATTGCGTACATAGCCCGTGAGTGGCAGTCCGAGTGGGACAAAGAGGAAGCTAACAAGCTGCATGAAGCCCTTCCTAAGTTGTCCGACGGTCTACCTTATCGCTGCGGCAGCCGCCGTGAGGAGACTGTCCTGGCTCGGCTCCACATCGGCCACACGTATGTTACGCACTCTTATTTACTTAAAACAGGAGGAGCGTCCATGGTGTTATGCCTGCGATGAGCAGTACTCTGTCCAACACTTTTTGTTGTCTTGTGCTGATCTAATCGACACAAGGTATAAACATTTCACGGCAGACTCCTTGAAGTTTTTGTTCCAGGATGTGCCCCCGGACAAGATCTTCAGTTGTTTTTTCAAAATACATTACCGATGGCATTACTATCTGGAATACACTCTATTGCCTATAGATTTCAGCAGAAGTTGTGTGTAGCACACAACTGGGGAGGAGACACCGGGGATCCAAGCACTAGGACCCCGGGTGGCCTCCCCTTACTACCCTATCCCGGCGAGCACAGGGCGACCTCGTCAGTTTCACTCATAGCTCGACCGGGTACGGTCGAGTTTTTGCCTTTCTCAATTCAACGGGTTTTTTCGTCTTCAGTGGTTTTTTGACTTTGGGCTTGAATTGGAGTCTTTCGATTCAGCCCTGGACTCACTACATTCGTGGCTTTTCCTTTTTGCTTGGACTAGTTGTGAACTGTGCGCCGACCGGTTTTTACCGGCTCTGACTTTGTGAGCTTCACCCTGGCTTGGCCTTGGGGTTCGACGACGCACGTGACTTGTGCCCTGCTGTGTTGTGCACGGTTGACTTTCTTCGCCTGCGTAGTTGGCCTAGGGCCTTATGGCTTCTTCTGTGTCAAAGACTTGCCTCCTTTGCGGGGACTTACAGTGGCCGGACGATGCACACGACTCTTGCTTGCCGTGTTCGGGCTGTTCTTCGGACGGAACGTGTGACGTTTGCGCCGCTTGGATGGAAGACCGGTGGTCGCGCATGTGGGACTTCTACAGGCGTGACCGGCCCCCTCGCCCGCTTCTGTCTCCCCGGGATCCTCCACGGGTGGACGTCTTTTTCTCGGCGCTTCGGGCTCCTCTCCGTTCCGTCGTTCGGGCTGTCTGGCCCACAGGTAAGTCCCCTTCTTGTACCGTTACCTCGCAGGTTCTCCCTCCCCTCTCCGAGTCTTCGGAGCAGGGTAGGCGAGTTTCGGAGTCACGCTCCCCACGCTCTGCTTCGTTAGCGCGTGGCTTGAGCCCCATATCGTTTCCCACCCCCCGCTCTGCTCCGGGCGAGCGGTCTGGGAGAGCTGAGCGTTCGTCGGCCACTCCCGGCTCTAGGTCTCCGGAGCGGGGGCGGGTGACTGAACGCAAGCATAAGAAAGAGAGAAAACGTGATAAGAAAAGCTCTCGCTCACGCACCGAGGCTTCGGAACGTGACTCGAGACCGTTAGTAATGCTCTGTGTTTTCCGAACGGGCCCGGCATGCTTCGCTTTCTTCCCCCCCCGCCCGCCCCGTCTCGCCTGGGTGGGCCCGGGGTGAGGTTGACTCTCGCCCCCCACGCTCCGAGGCGTCGGAGCGGGGGTCGCGTGCTCATAAATTGTCCCCTCCCCGCTTCGCTTTGCCTGAGCGGGCTTGGCGTGACCTTAGACTGTCCCCCCCCCCCCCCCCCCCCCCCCCCCCGTCTCGTATCGACCAGACGGGCCCGGTGTGACTCGGACCCTCGCCCCCCCTCGCTCCGAGGCTTCGGAGCTGGGGCAGCGGGCTCATAAATCGTCCCCTCCCCGCTCCGCCTTTCCTGAGCGGGCTTGGCGTGACCCTAGACTGTCTCCCCCCTCCCCCCCCCCCCCCCCCCCCCCGCCTCGTATCGACCAGGCGGGCCTACCCGGCACCGGCCTCCACGTGGCGTAGGTGGGTAGTCCGCTCAGTCCCTGACTGAGTGGGCTAGCGGACGGGTGCCATCTTTGTCCAGGATTAGGACTTGATGTCAGCAGATATGTTGTTCAGCCTTTTCACTGGTCCGGTTTTTAAGGAGCTGTGCTAACCTAGGTCGTACCATGTTGGATTGGTCCTTAAAAATACTCGTGACTTTTTGGTCCTTTGGATCCCAAGTGTTTGCCGTGCTTGGAGACCCGTGTCGGGGGAGAAGAGGATCCTGGTGGCTGAGGTTCCCTTTGGGCTGCGGCTCACTGGTGCCAACACTCCACTTCGGCCTTGACTTCTACCTAAACGGGAGGCTAGTCGTACCGGCCTAGTCAATCGGCTCTTGTCACGTTGAGCCCTATCCCACTGTTGACATGCGGGTTGCTATACGGAGCACCATGCTATAGCTTCTGCTGCTGATTAGGTGCTTTACGCCAGTATTCCCCTGCATTCAACGGTGTGATAGAAGGCGGTGGCTCAAACGGTTCAATCGGGCTTACCCCCTTGAGTATATCTTTCGGGCAGTCTCCATTGTGCGTCGGCTGGAGACCCGCCGACAGTTGCACTTTCCCTTGTTGGGCTCGGTGGCGGGCGGGGACCCCCGGGGGATGAATATCTCTACTAATATAATATGGATAAAACCAAAAAACCAAAACTAGCACAGAAACGGCGCATAGACACCGACATTGCACATGACAGTGATTCAGACTGTGAGGAAGCGACGCCTCAGGCGTCGGCCGTATGGCCTCGCTTCCTCATTGTCCATAGCAAGGTGAAGGAGAAACCAGTTACCAAGCTGCATCCTTTTCTGGTGGGGGAGACCCTCAGGAGCCGTGTTGGCAGGCCTGACGCCCAGCGCCTCAGGTCTGGTGACTTGCTGGTGGAGTGCCGTACTTGGGCACACTCCAGCGGGCTACTGGGGCTCTCTTCCATCGGAGACACTCCTGTGGAAGTCACACCCCACAAAACTATGAATTCGTCAAGAGGCGTAATCAAAGATCAAGCTTTGGCAGAACTGTCAGAAGATGAACTTGTAAGGAACCTTAAGTCTCAGGGGGTGACTTGCGTCAGGCGCTTCGCTTCCAAGCGAGGTGGTGGGGAGATCCGTCTCCCTACCATCATCCTGACGTTTGGCACCCCCACCCCTCCTACTACCATCTGGGGAGGTTACTACTCCCTGAGAGTGAAAAAGTACGTCCCTCTTCCCCTCCGGTGCTTTAAGTGCCAAAAGTATGGCCATGGGCAGAAGACATGCCGTCAGGCAGAGGCTTCATGCGCCCGTTGCACTAGGCCCGGACACTCTGCTGAGTCCTGCACAGCCACCCCCCTGTGTGTGAATTGCCAGGGGGCGCATATGGCTTCGGATAAGAAATGCCCTCGTTGGATATCCGAGTGCAAGATTCAGCAGGTGCGTGTGGAGAAGGGGCTGTCCTTTCTGGATGCCAAAAAACTGGTTGAAGGCCCTGGTGCAGCTGCGGCTGCCCCAACCTCTAACACCTCAGTGTATACTTTTAGTGCAGCGGTGGCAGGCAAGCGCCCCACCAAAGACTTTTCATGTCAGACCCCAACTTCTTGGTTGGGGGCGGAGCCTCGGCTCATCTCGCCCCTGGAGAGTAACCCTCCTCCGGTGGTGACAAGGAGCCAGGGAACGCAGAAGGCGGACACTGCCGGTCCGGTTGTGCCGCCTTCTGTTGCCCCTAAGCCTCAGCCCCCACCCAAACCTGTTAGTCAGTCAACTCCAAAGGCTTCTGGCTCTGGTCAGCCTTCTAAGGCCGCTAACTCTAGCGGCAGGAACGCTGCCCAGGACCAGAAGTCTAAGAAATCTATGGGACCGCTGTGCGCACGGGCCCAGAAGGGGAACACAGATGTGCCCCTTCAAAACAAATATGCTGCACTGGAGGAGCGGATGGAAGGAGTGGAAGTTGTTGTTGCTGATGCTGCGACAGCTCCACCCCCTTCCTCTCCGAAGAACCAGAGGAGGCCCGGGAGCCGGCCCCCCTCTGTTTCTTCAACTCCTTCCAAGGTAAAGGAAAAAGGGGGGAAAAACTCCTTACCCCCAGATCAGACTTAATCATGGACTCTTTGCTTCAGTGGAATTGTCATGGTTTTCGAGCTAACTTTGAGGAATTACGTCTTTTAGTCAAGTTCTATAACCCCTCAGTCATATCTCTTCAGGAGACTTACCTGAAGACTTCTGACCCTGTGTCTTTTAATGGTTTTAATGTTATACATAAAGGCTCTGATTCAGAGAGGCGCTCGGGTGGAGCGGCTCTTCTCATTAGTAGCCAAATTTTATGTAGCCCCGTTGGCATCGACACCTGTCTTCAGGCTGTCGCTGCTCGGGTTACCTTAAAAAAGACCATAACCATATGCAGTATTTACCTGCCACCATCACTGCGGGTCTGTAGCAATGATATTTTTAACTTAGTAGATCAACTGCCCCCTCCCTTTATTCTCATGGGGGATTTTAACGGTCATGCTCACCTTTGGGGTAGTGACCACTATGATGGCAGAGGTCAGATGTTAGAAGATGTTTTTTCTCAACTTAACCTATGTGTCTTTAACGATGGCTCACCTACATACTCTAACTCAGGTTCCGGATCTAGTTCTGTTCTAGACCTCACTGTGTGTGATCCTTCTCTCATGCTGGACTTTGACTGGAAGGTTCACGACGACCTGTGTGGTAGTGACCACTTCCCAGTAGTCCTGTCATCGGTCAGCTGTGAGGAGGATTCGCCGGTGGGGCGCTGGAATCTCCAGAAAGCTAACTGGTCTCTGTTTGCCTCTCTCTGTCAGTCTCGTCTTACAGAGGAGGTGGTCATGTCAGCTGAAGAACCTGTTTCTTGTTTTACTTCTATTTTGTTGGAGGTTGCAGGTGAAACCATCCCTAGAACTTCCACATCACTCCCTCGGAAGCCGAGAGTACCATGGTTCAATGAAGAGTGCCGCAAGGCCCAAACAATGCGCAAATCTGCTCAGCGACGTGCATTTCGTAATCCGTCGCAAGCAAATATTTTAACCTTTAAAAGACAGCGGGCGAAAGCCCGTTATATTTTTTAACGTGAACGTCGTGCTTCCTGGAGACGCTTCGTCTCATCTTTATCTTCTAGGACTCCGTTCCAAAAAGTCTGGAAGGCTGTTCGAAGAATTAGGGGCAGGGGTGGCTCGGCTTCTGTCGGCCATCTTAGAGATGGTGCCAGTTTGGTCACAGATAAAAAGGCTGTGGCCAATTTGCTTGCCTCCACCATTGCCCATAATTCTTCAACAGAGCATTATTCACCTTTCTTCCAGAGAGAGAAGGAGAAGCGAGAATCTTGTGCTTGTGATTTTATATCGGATAACTTGGAAGACTATAATGCCCCTTTTACGTTTTCAGAATTGCAGCAAGCCGTGCAGAAATGTACTGACTCTGCTGCTGGATTAGATACCATCCATTATCAGCTCATAACACATCTGCCTGAGGATTCACTCCTTGTACTTCTCAAGGCCTTTAACCATATCTGGATAACCGGTCATTTTCCGCCATCTTGGCACCAGGCTGTGGTTGTGCCAATTCCCAAGCCGGGTAAGGATCCTTCCGACCCGGGCAACTACCGGCCAATAGCTTTGACATCATGTTTATGTAAAACTATGGAACGCTTGGTCAACGCCCGACTGGTGTGGCATCTTGAGTCACAGGGTCTCATCACAGACCTCCAGTGCGGTTTCCGGCGCTTCCGTAGTACAACTGACCATCTAGTCCGCTTTGAGTCTTTTATCCGAGATGCTTTTGTCAACAAGCAGCATGTCTATGCAATTTTCTTTGATCTTGAAAAGGCATATGACACTACCTGGAAGCATGGTATAATGTCTGATTTGTCGGACATGGGTTTTAAAGGGCATCTGCCCGTTTTTATTCACAATTTTTTGTCCAACAGGTCGTTCCATGTCCGTGTGGGCTCCACACTCTCCGACTCCTTTGAACAGGAGATGGGTGTCCCGCAGGGCAGTATTCTATCTCCTGTTTTATTTAGCATTAAAATAAATAACATTGTAAAGGCCGTCAAGGATGATTCTGAATGCTCTTTGTTTGTGGACGACTTTGCTTTGTGTGCACGAGGTCGAGGACTTGCGTCCCTTGAGAGGCGCTTGCAGCTGTGTGTTGATCGCATCCAGGGGTGGGTGTCTCTCAATGGATTCAGATTCTCGCCCTCCAAGACAGTCTGTGTGCATTTTACTAACCAGACGAAATTTTTTCCAGAACCTAGCCTGAGCATTGCTGGAGTGCCAATTAAGGTGGCTGAAGAGGCTAAGTTTTTGGGGGTCATCTTTGACAAAAGATTGACCTTCTGCAACCATGTTAACTACCTTAGAACCTCTTGTCGGAAGGCCCTCGACATTCTTCGTGTCGTTGGTCGTACTGACTGGGGTGCAGACCGCATCGTCTTACTTCGACTGTACCGGGCCCTTGTTCGGTCCAAACTGGATTACGGCTCTGTGGTATATGGCTCGGCTTCCAAGTCTGTTCTGCAGCGTCTGAACACAATTCACCATCAAGGTCTGCGCATATGTCTGGGAGCCTTCAGGACATCTCCAGTTCCTAGTCTGTATGCAGAGGCAGGGGAGCCTTCTCTCAGGCTCCGCCGCATCCGCCTCATGCTCAGCTACGTTCTGAAACTGAAGGCCCATCCAGAAAATCCTGCCTATGATTGTGTTTTTAACCCGTCGTTTGCAGAGATTTACGATGCCCATCCGGGAGCTGTCCGTCCACTTTCCTTCCGTGTCCGACCTCATCTGCAGGCGGCCGGAGTGGACCTGGACAAAGTTTCGGAATCTCTGCAACACATCACTCCACCCTGGCTACTACCAGTTCCTGACATCTTGCTGGACTTGACTGCCCACAAGAAGGATTGTACTCCACCAGCCATATACCAACAGAGCCTCAATGAACTCCTTTCAATTTTTCCTGGCTATTGTCGTCTTTATACGGATGGGTCCAAGTCTGAGGATGGAAGAGTGGCTGCGGCTGCAGTTTCCTCTCGCCATCCTAGACGCCCATTTAAGCTCCGTCTCCCTGACCATTCCTCTGTATTTAGTGCAGAACTGCAGGCCATTCTGCTAGCACTCAAGCATGCCTATCAGTCTCGGGAAAGGAACTTCCTGATTCTGTCTGACTCTCTTTCTGCCCTGCAGGCCCTTCAGGGCGCGGGAACAGACCATCCACTGCTGGTGCAGATTAGAGAGCTCTACGCGGACTTGATGAAGGAATATTATGACATCATTTTTATTTGGGTCCCAGGCCATGTGGGCATCGAAGGCAACAGAATCGCAGATTCTGCTGCCAACAGTGCCCGCAGTGACCCTGTCCCTGACACACAGACTGTCTATAGTGATTTTAAACCTGTTATTAGTGCGTACATAGCCCGCGAGTGGCAGTCCGAGTGGGACAAAGAGGAAGGGAACAAGCTTCATGAAGCTCTTCCTAAGTTGTCTGACAGTCTACCTTTCCGCTGCGGCAGCCGCCGTGAGGAGACTGTCCTTGCTCGGCTCCACATCGGGCACACATATGTTACGCACTCTTACTTACTTAAACAGGATGAGCGTCCATGGTGTTTTGCCTGTGATGAGCAGTTTTCTGTTTGACACTTTTTGCTGTATTGTGCTGACCTAATTGACACCAGATATAAACACTTCACAGCAGACTCCTTGAAGGTTTTGTTCCGGGATGTTCCCCCGGACAAAATCTTCAATTTTTTGAGAGAATGCAATATTTTTAACAAGATCTGAGCATTCATAGACTATGTGAATTTTTTTATTTGCCCTTTTTGAGAGTCTGTAGACGTTTCTTTTCCAGACATGTGCGACATTTTAGCCTGAGATTTTTAATCTATATTTACATCTTGTCTTAAGACCTTGCTTTTAGTCTGGCTGACCAGATTTTTACCCATCCCGCCGTGAGATGGCCTTAGTCGCCTGCTCGGCATTAAACCCAAATAACTAACTAACTAAACTCGACCAGGCGGGCCCGGTGTGACATCGTCGCGCGTCCTCCACGGTCCGAGGCATCGGACGTGGGGCCGCGTGCCCGGTATTCGTCCCCTCCCCGCTCCACCTTTCCTGAGCGGGCTAGGAGAGACACTTTGTGGTTCCCCCCCCCCCCCCCCTGCACCGGTTCTCCCGGGCGGGCCAGGGGTGACCAGGCCACTTCGTCGGTATTCCGATCGCGGCTTTGTCACTCACGTCGGCTTCCGCGTGCGGATCCCGACTTCGAGGTGGACCGTCGCTTTGCCACGGTCCCTCCGTCGCCGCGGCGCCCCTCTTTGCGTGCGTCGCGGGCGGCTGCGTCTACCTCGCGCGCGGCGGTGCGGCGCTCTCGTAGCCGCTCGCCCCTCTCATAGCCGCTCGCCCCTTTTCGTCTTTTCCGCGAGAGGATCAGTTTTTGGAACCGGACGTCCTCAGCCTTCATCTGACGGACTCGGCCTCGGCGATCTTCTTGCAGGACTCGGCGGCTGGATCTCCGTCCTGCCTTTCCGCTGTCTCGTCGGCCTCCGCCTCGTCAGACGTTGCCGGCCCATCGCTTGGATCACAGACGGTCCATGCCCTGGGTGAGGCATCCAGGCTTATCGCCAAGTACCTACCTCCCGACTTCTGTCCGCCTTCGCCTCCTCCGAAGAGACAGGCTTCGGCCATGGTCGACGCGCAGAGGCAAGTCAAGCGCCGCCAGTCCCTCCCGCAGCCAGCCGGCTTCCGGGACCTCACCGATGCTTTCTCCGCCCAGCTGCGAAACGACGCTTTCGGCGACACGGGATACTTTTCCGCCGCTCGATGGCCGGTGGGAATCAACTTGAGCTTCCGCCAGGCCTGGTACGCTGGACACTCCCAAGCCTTCGCCATACCTCTTCTAGCGGTGGATGCGGCGGCCTTAGTGCAGGCGGGCGGCCGCAGACTCGTCCAGAACTCGTGGCCTCGGCCTCTCGACAGGATCGCCTCCTTAGCGCGGAACTCGCTGGCGTGCTCGGGATTTTTGGAACTGGCTACCCAGGCAGCCCTGCAGTGCCTACAGGATACGTGGGACCTGGAGGTTCAGTCCCCGCTCCGTGATGTGCAGTCCATCCTGATAGCGGCCAACTGGGCCGCCTACCATTCTTCCGCCAACGCCATGGCAGCAGCTGCCAATTGCGACCTCTGGAGGAGGGATACCCTTTTGCGCCTCTGCTCGGACCTTCCCTGGTCAGTGAAGACCCAGCTCCGTCAAGCCCCCTTAGGTGGTCCTCAGCTGTTCGGCGACACTTGGCAAACCGTTAAGGAATCTTCCAAGGACTTGTGGCCCAAGCCGGCATCTACCCCAGCCTCGACCCGCTTTCGCGCCCCCCGCCCGGCCGGGGGTCGTGCCCGGCGGTCTTTCAGGCCCTCCGTTCCTCCAGTCGGATCTTCGCGAGGTCGGGCCCGTCCATTCCAGGCTCCTCAGGCTGGCCCCGCCCCTCGCCCTTCTTGGCCCCGTGGCGCCCGTAAATCGGGCCGCAGTCGGGCTCATTGACTCGCCCCCGCCTCCGCCCCCGCCCTCAGTACTCGGGTCTCCTGTCGGCGGGCGGCTGTCGCTCTTCAGCGATCTTTGGAGATCGCTGTTCCCGGACGACCCCTGGATTCTTTCCACAGTTACCTCAGGCCTGCAACTTTTGTTCCTGTCTCCTCCGCCTCTTCGCAGGTCACCCATGTGAAACCAGGAACCGCTTGACGGCACACAGGCAGATGCTCTGCGCGGGGAAGTGGCGGCCCTCCTCACCAAAGCGGCGACAGAGGTGGTTTCGCGGCAGGACTCTCCGGCGTTCTACAGCCGACTCTTTCTAGTCCCCAAACCAGGCGGCAAGTGGCGTCCAGTTATCGACTTATCAGCGCTAAACAAGTTTATCAGCGCTAAACAAGTTCATTTTGGCCCCTCGCTTCAGGATGGAGACGGCCAGGACACTCCGTGTGGCCGATGGACTTCGCGATCAGCCTCGATCTGTCAGACGCCTATCTGCACGTCCCGATTCATCCGTCGTCTCGCCGGTCCCTTCGGTTTGCCTTTGGGGGGATTGTCTACCAGTTCTGCGCCCTTCCTTTCGGCCTCAACATCAGTCCATGGGTATTTACAAGACTGCTCGACGCCGTGATGGCCTACTTCCGTCAGCGCTCCTTGAGCCCGGCCTCCAATTACTTGGACGACCTTCTACTGCGCAACTTGGTTTCCGCAGCACTCCAGACGGACAGAGATGCCCTGCTTTCCCTTCTGCGTCGTCTTGGTTTCCTGCTCAATTCGGGGAAATCCGATCTTTCTCCCTCTCGACGGTTTCTACATCTGGGGATGGAATTCCTGACCGACCTCAACCTTGTCCGCCTGCCTCTGGCCAGGCGACAGAAGATCGTCGACTTAGCGACTTCGATGGGGATGGGATCCTCCTTCACCGCCAGGGTCTGGCTTCAACTCCTGGGCCTCCTCAGTGCGGCTGCGGACCTGCTTCCCTTGGGCAGACTTTATGCTCGGCCTCTCAAGCTACATCTCCTTCTTCACTGGCACTCTGTCGGATATTTCTCCTCGGGCGCTCTGTCGGATATTTTTCGCCTGATCTGCTCTCACTGGGAAACGCCGCTAGTGGATCTGTTTGCCACCAGATGGAACAACCAGCTCCCGGTCTACGTCTCTCCAGTCCCGGATCCACTCGCTTGGGCAGTGGACGCGCTCGCCATCCCTTGGGACGGCCTGATTGCTTACGCCTACCCCCCGTCAGTCCTCGTTCCGAAGGTGCTGCGGAAGCTTCTAGGATGCTCTGGCGGTCCTCTTGCTGGTGGCCCCCTTCAACTGGACCAAGAGCTGGACCATGGACCTCCTCGCGCTTGCGACAGACCCTCCCCTGGAGCTTCCTACCCCAGCCTACCCGGCACCGGCCTCCACGTGGCGTGGGTGGGTAGTCCACTCGGTCCCTGACTGAGTGGGCTAGCAGACGGGTGCCATCTTTGTCCAGGATTAGGACTTGATGTCAGCAGATATGTTGTTCAGTCTTTTTCACTGGTCCGGTTTTTAAGGAGCTGTGCTTACCCAGGTCTTACCATGTTGGATTGGTCCTTAAAAATACGCGTGAGCTTTTGGTCCTTTGGATCCCAAGTGTTTGCCGTGCTTGGAGACCCGTGTCGGGGGAGAAGAGGATCCTGGTGGCTGAAACACTCCACTTTGGCCTTGAATTCTGCCTAAACGGGAGGCTAGTCGTACCGGCCTAGTCAATCGGCTCTTGTCACGTTGAGCCCTATCCCCCTGTTGACATGCGGGTTGTTATACGGAGCACCATGCTATAGCCTCTGATGCTGATTAGGTGCTTTACGCCAGTATTCCCCTGTATTCAACAGTGTGATAGAAGGCGGTGGCTCAAACGGTTCAATCAGGCTTACCCCATTGAGTATATCTTTCGGGCAGTCTCCATTGTGCGTCGGCTGGAGACCCGCCGACAATTGCACTTTCCCTTGTTGGGCTCGGTGGCGGGCGGGGACCCCCGGGGGATGAATATCTATCATACTATAATATGGAAAATATCAAAAAACCAAAACTAGCACCAAAGCGGCACATAGCCGCCGACATTGTCATTGAGAACGATAGTGACTCTGACTGTGAGGAAGCGACACCTCAGGCGTCGGCCGCCTGGCCTCGCTTTCTCATTATCCACAGCAAAGTTAAAGAGAAGCCTGTTTCAAAGCTGCACCCTTTCCTGGTAGGGGAGACCCTCAGGAGCCATGTTGGCAGGCCTGAGGCCCAGCGCCTCAGGTCTGGTGACTTGTTGGTAGAGTGCCGTACCCGGGCACACTCCAATGGGCTACTGAGGCTCTCCTCCATCGGAGACACTCCAGTGGAGGTCACTCCCCACAAAACAATGAATTCCTCTAGAGGAGTGATTAAAGATCAAGCATTGGCCAAACTGTCTGAAGATGAACTTGTACGGAACCTTAAGTCACAGGGGGTGACCTACGTCAGGCGCTTCATTTCCAAACGAGGTGGTAGGGAGATCCGTCTCCCTACCATCATCCTGACGTTTGGCACCCCCACAGCTCCTACTACCATCTGGGGAGGTTACTACTCCCTAAAAGTGAAAAAGTACGTCCCTCTTCCCCTTCGGTGCTTTAAGTGCCAAAAGTATGGCCATGGGCAGAAGACATGCCGCCAGGCAGAGGCTCTATGCGCCCGTTGCGCCTACCCGGCACCGGCCTCCACGTGGCGTGGGTGGGTAGTCCACTCGGTCCCTGACTGAGTGGGCTAGCAGACGGGTGCCATCTTTGTCCAGGATTAGGACTTGATGTCAGCAGATATGTTGTTCAGTCTTTTTCACTGGTCCGGTTTTTAAGGAGCTGTGCTTACCCAGGTCTTACCATGTTGGATTGGTCCTTAAAAATACGCGTGAGCTTTTGGTCCTTTGGATCCCAAGTGTTTGCCGTGCTTGGAGACCCGTGTCGGGGGAGAAGAGGATCCTGGTGGCTGAAACACTCCACTTTGGCCTTGACTTCTGCCTAAACGGGAGGCTAGTCGTACCGGCCTAGTCAATCGGCTCTTCTCACGTCGAGCCCTATCCCCCTGTTGACATGCGGGTTGTTATACGGAGCACCATGCTATAGCCTCTGATGCTGATTGGGTGCTTTACGCCAGTATTCCCCTGTATTCAACAGTGTGATAGAAGGCGGTGGCTCGAACGGTTCAATCGGGCTTACCCCCTTGAGTATATCTTTCGGGCAGTCTCCATTGTGCGTCGGCTGGAGACCCGCCGACAATTGCACTTTCCCTTGTTGGGCTCGGTGGCGGGCGGGGACCCCCGGGGGATGAATATCTATCATACTATAATATGGAAAATATCAAAAACCCAAAACTGGCACCAAAGCGGCACATAGCCACTGACATTGACCTTGAAAATGATAGCGACTCTGATTGTGGGGAAGCGACGCCTCAGGTTTCGGCCGTCTGGCCTCGCTTTCTCATTATCCACAGCAAAGTTAAAGAGAAGCCTGTTTCCAAGCTGCACCCTTTCCTGGTGGGGGAGACCCTCAGGGGCCGTGTTGGCAGGCCTGAGGCCCAGCGCCTCAGGTCTGGTGACTTGTTGGTAGAGTGCCGTACCCGGGCACACTCCAATGGGCTACTGAGGCTCTCCTCCATCGGAGACACTCCAGTGGAGGTCACTCCCCACAAAACAATGAATTCCTCTAGAGGAGTGATTAAAGATCAAGCATTGGCCGAACTGTCTGAAGATGAACTTGTACGGAACCTTAAGTCACAGGGGGTGACCTACGTCAGGCGCTTCATTTCCAAACGAGGTGGTAGGGAGATCCGTCTCCCTACCATCATCCTGACGTTTGGCACCCCCACAGCTCCTACTACCATCTGGGGAGGTTACTACTCCCTAAAAGTGAAAAAGTACGTCCCTCTCCCCCTTTGGTGCTTCAAGTGCCAAAAGTATGGCCATGGGCAGAAGACATGCCGCCAGGCGGAGGCCCTATGCGCCCGTTGCACTAAGCCCGGACACTCTGCTGAGTCCTGCACAGCCATCCCCCTGTGTGTGAATTGCCAGGGGGCGCATATGGCTTCGGACAAGAAGTGCCCTCGTTGGATCTCCGAGTGCAGGATTCAGCAGGTGCGTGTGGAGAAGGGGCTGTCCTTTGCGGACGCAAAAAAACTGGTTGACGGTCCTGGTGCAGCTGAGGCGGCGCCAAACTCAAATAACAACTTTGTGTATACTTTCAGTGCTGCGGTGGCAGGCAAGCGCCCCACCAAAGACTTCTCTTGTCAAACCCTAACTTCTTGGTTGGGGGCGGAGCCTCGGATCCTCTCACCCCTGGAGAGTAATCCTCCTCCGGTGGTGACGAGGAGCCAGGGAACGCAGAGGGCGGACGCTACCGGTCCGGTGGCACCGCCTTCTGCTGCCCCTAAGCCTCAGCCCCCACCCAAACCTGCTAGTTTGTCAACACCAAAGGTTTCTGGCTCTGGTCAGCCTTCTAAGGCCGCTAACTCTAGCGGCAGGAACGCTGCCCAGGACCAGAAGTCAAAGAAATCTATGGGACCGCCGTGCGCACGGGCCCAGAAGGGGAACACTGATGTCCCCCTTCAAAACAAATATGCTGCATTGGAGGAGCAGATGGAGGGAGTGGAAGTTGTCGATGCTGCGGCAGCTCCACCCCCTTCATCTCCTAAGAACCAGAGGAGGCCCGGGAGCCGGCCCCCTCTGTTTCTCCAACTCCTTCCAAGGCAAAGGACAAAGGGGGGAAAAACTCCGCACCCCCAGATAAGACATAATCATGGACTCTCTGCTTCAGTGGAATTGTTGTGGTTTTCAAGCTAACTTTGAGGAATTACGTCTTTTAGTCAAGTGCTATAACCCCCCAGAGTGATGCCCAGTGCAGAGTGCCACACTGACCACCGCCTTGTTCGCTGCAAACTCAGGCTCCGCCTCAAGCTGAAACCCAAGAAAGGGGCCCCCCCCAAGAAAAAGCTTGATGTTGCCAGCCTTCAGCGTGACGACAAGAAAGCTGACCTTCAGGCCGATTTACAGCGCATGCTCAAAGACACAGTTGATCCAGCAGACTCCTCTCCTGAAACACTCTGGGAACAACTGAAAACTGCTATTGTAAAATCTTCTGTGGAAGTCTTGGGCTTTGCTAGAAAGAGGAACAAAGACTGGTTTGACGAAAACGACGTAGAGATCCAGGAACTTCTAGCAAAAAAAAGAGCCGCCCACCAGGCCCACCTAGCCCAGCCTTCCTGCCCTGTGAAGAAGTCTGCCTTCCGCCTCATCTGCAGCAGTCTCCAGCTCAAGCTTAGAGAGCTCCAGAACGAGTGGTGGTCCAGACTCGCACAGAGGACCCAGCTCTGCGCTGACAACGGTGACTACAGGGGCTTCTACGAAGCACTGAAAGCAGTGTATGGCCCTAGGCACCTGGTACAAAGTCCCCTGCGAAGCGCTGATGGACAGGCACTCCTCACAGATAATACCTCCATCTTGAACCGCTGGTCGGAATACTTTCAGGACCTCTTTGGCGCTGAGCGCACTGTTCAAGAAACAGTCATCCTCCAAATCCCACACCTTCCACTAAAGGTTGAATTGGACGAACCGCCCACCGCCGAAGAGACCCTCACAGCCATCCACCAGCTCAAGAGTGGCAAAGCAGCAGGCATTGACGGAATCCCGCCAGAGATCTGGAAACATGGAGGCCCAGCACTGCACAACAAGCTCCACGACCTCTTTCTCTGCTGCTGGGAAAAAGGAACACTACCAAAGGATCTCCGTGATGCAGTCATCATCACCCTGTACAAGAACAAAGGAGAGAAGTCTGCCTGCTCTAATTATCGTGGAATTACCCTGCTGTCCATTGCCGGGAAAATTCTCGCAAGGTTGCTCCTGAATCGATTTGTACCTACCATCGCTGAAGACCACCTCCCAGAGGGCCAGTGTGGCTTCAGAGCCAACAGGAGTACCACCGACATGGTCTTTGTGCTGAGACAGCTTCAGGAGAAGTGCCGCGAGCAGAACAAAGGGCTGTACGTAACGTTTGTCGACCTAACAAAAGCGTTTGACACTGTGAGCAGGCAAGGTATGTGGCAGATCCTGGAGCGACTAGGCTGTCCCCCAAAGTTCCTCAACATGATCGTCCAGCTCCACGAGGACCAGCAAGGCCAGGTCAGACTAAACAGTGACCTCTCAGAACCATTCCCCATTCGCAACGGCGTGAAGCAAGGCTGCGTGCTGGCACCGACCCTCTTCACCATCTTCTTCAGCATGATGTTGAAGCAGGCTACAGTGGACCTCGACGATGACGACGCAGTGTACATCAGGTATCGTCTCGATGGCAGCCTGTTCAACCTCAGACGACTGCAGGCCCACACGAAAACCCTAGACCAACTGATTCGTGAGCTGCTCTTTGCTGATGACGCTGCCCTCGTTGCACACACAGAGAGAGCCTTGCAGCGCATTACGTCCTGCTTCGCAGATGCCGCCCAGCTCTTTGGACTTGAGGTCAGTCTGAAAAAGACAGAGGTCCTTCATCAGCCGGCACCCAAGGAAGACCATCGCCCTCCCCACATCACCATCGGCGAGTCCGAACTGAAGTCTGTACACCAGTTTACCTACCTTGGCTGCATCATCACGTCAGACGCCAAGCTGGACAAGGAGCTGGACAACAGGCTGGCAAAAGCGAACAGTGCTTTCGGGCGACTATTCAAGCGGGTGTGGCACAATCAACAACTGAAAAAAGGCACCAAGATCAGCGTGTACAGAGCTGTCGTCCTCACCACCCTGCTGTACGGTTCCGAGTCCTGGGCCCTCTACCGCAGCCAACTACGACTCCTCGAACGCTTTCACCAGCGCTGCCTGCGTACCATCCTCAGCATTCACTGGAGTGACTATGTCACCAACGTCGAGGTCCTTGAACAGGCGGAAACTGTGAGCATCGAGGCTTTGCTGCTGCGGACACAGCTTCGCTGGGCGGGGCACGTCTCCAGGATGGAGGATCATCGCCTACCCAAGATCACTCTGTTCGGCGAGCTCGCCACTGGACACCGAGACAGAGGGGCACCAAAGAAGAGATACAAAGACGGTCTCAAGAAGTCACTTAGTGCCTGCCAAATCGACCACCGCCAGTGGTCTTCGCTGGCTGCGGACCGTGACACCTGGCGCTCCACCATTCACAAGGCAGCCGTCTCCTTTGAGGACTCTCGCAGAGCTAACCTTAAGGACAAGCGGCTCAGAAGAAAAAACAGAGCTGTCGTAACTCAGAACCCTGACCAGACCTTCCCCTGCAGCCACTGCGGTCGAACCTGCCTGTCCCGGATTGGCCTCCGCAGCCACGAAAATGCCTGCAGACGACGTGGGCAAGCCCTATAGAATCTTCGTTCGCGAAGTCAAGCCAAGAGAGAGAAGATAACCCCTCAGTAATATCTCTTCAGGAGACTTACCTGAAGACTTCTGACCCTGTGTCCTTTAATGGTTTTAACGCTATACATAAAGGCTCTGATTCGGAGAGGCGCTCGGGTGGAGTGGCTCTTCTCATTAGTAGCCAAATTTTATGTAGCCCCGTTAGCATCGACACCTGTCTTCAGGCTGTTGCAGCTCGGGTTACCTTGAAGAAGACCATAACTATATGCAGTATTTACCTGCCACCATCCCTGCGGGTCTGTAGTAATGATTTTTTTAATTTAGTTGATCAACTGCCCCCTCCCTTTATTCTCATGGGGGATTTTAACGGTCATGCTCACCTTTGGGGTAGTGACCACTATGATGGCAGAGGTCAGATGTTAGAAGATGTTTTTTTCTCAACTTAATCTATGTGTCTTTAATGATGGTTCACCTACATACTCTAACCCAGGTTCAGGATCTAGTTCTGTTCTAGACCTCACTGTGTGTGATCCTTCTCTCATGCTGGACTTTGACTGGAAGGTTCACGAGGACCTGTGTGGTAGTGACCACTTCCCAGTAGTCCTGTCATCGGTCAGCTGTGGGGAGGATCCGCCGGTGGGGCGCTGGAATCTTAAGAAAGCTAACTGGCCTCTGTTCGCCTCCCTCTGTCAGTCTCGTATTACAGAGGAGGTGGTCATGTCATCTGAAGAACCTATTTCTTCTTTTACTACTATTTTGTTGGACGTAGCGGGTGAAACCATCCCTAAAACTTCCGCATCAGTCCCTCGAAAGCCGAGAGTACCATGGTTCAACGAAGAGTGCCGCAAGGCCCAAATAGCGCGCAAATCTGCTCAGCGACGTGCTTTCCGTAATCCGTCGCAAGTAAATATTTTAACCTTTAAAAGACAGAGGGCGAAAGCCCGTTACATTTTTAAACGTGAACGCCGTGCTTCCTGGAGACGCTTCGTCTCATCTTTAACTTCTCGGACTCCGTCCCAGAAAGTATGGAAGGCTGTTCGGAGAATTAGGGGCAGAGGTGGCTCGGCTTCTGTTGGCCATCTTAGAGATGGTGTCAGTTTGGTTACAGATAAAAAAGCTGTGGCCAATTTGCTTGCCTTCACCATTGCCCATAATTCTTCAACGGAGCATTATTCACCTTTCTTCCAGAGAGAGAAGGAGAAACGAGAGTCTCGTATTTGTGATTTTGAGTCCGATAACTCAGAAGACTATAATGTCCCGTTTACATTATCAGAATTGCAGCAAGCTTTGCAGAAATGTAATGACTCTGCTGCTGGCCTAGATACCGTCCACTATCAATTCCTAACGCATCTGCCTGAGAGGTCACTCCTTGTACTTCTCAAGGCCTTTAACCATATCTGGAGAACTGGTCATTTTCCGCCGTCTTGGCGCCAGGCTGTGGTTGTACCGATCCCCAAGCCGGGTAAGGATCCTTCTGACCCGGGCAACTACCGGCCTATCGCTTTGACATCATGTTTATGTAAAACTATGGAGCGCCTGGTCAACGCCCGCCTGGTGTTCACAGGGTCTCCTCACAGACCTCCAGTGCGGTTTCCGGCGCTTCCGTAGTACAACTGACCATTTAGTCCGCTTTGAATCATTTATTCGAGATTCTTTTGTCAACAAGCAGCATGTCTATGCAATTTTTTTCGATCTTGAGAAGGCGTATGACACTACCTGGAAGTATGGCATAATGTCTGACTTGTTGGACATGGGTTTTAAAGGGCACCTGCCCATTTTTATTCACAATTTTTTGACTAACCGGTCGTTCCATGTCCGTGTGGGCTCCACCCTCTCCGACTCCTTTGAACAGGAGATGGGTGTCCCACAGGGCAGCATTCTATCTCCTGTTTTATTTAGTATTAAAATTAATAACATTGTAAAGGCCGTCAAGGATGATTCTGAATGCTCTTTGTTTGTTGACGACTTTGCTTTGTGCGCACGTGGTCGAGGACTTGCGTCCCTTGAAAGGCGCTTGCAGCTGTGCGTTGATCGCATCCAGCGGTGGGTGTCTCTCAATGGATTCAAGTTCTCGCCCTCCAAGACTGTTTGTGTGCATTTTACTAACCAGACGAAATTTTTTCCAGAACCTAGCCTGAGCATTGCTGGAGTGCCAATTAAGGTGGCCGAGGAGGCAAAGTTTCTGGGGGTCATTTTTGACAAAAGACTTACCTTCCGCAACCATATTAATTACCTTAGAACCTCTTGTCAGAAGGCTCTCGACATTCTTCGTGTCGTCGGTCGTACTGACTGGGGTGCGGACCGTACTGTCTTACTTCGTCTGTACCGGGCCCTTGTTCGGTCCAAACTGGATTACGGCTCTGTGGTGTATGGCTCAGCTTCCAAGTCTGTGCTACAGCGTCTGAACACAATTCACCATCAGGGTCTGCGGATATGTCTTGGGGCCTTCAGGACGTCTCCAGTTCCTAGTCTGTATGCCGAGGCAGGGGAGCCTTCTCTCAAGCTCCGCCGCATCCGCCTCATGCTCAGCTACGTTCTGAAACTGAAGGCCCATCCAGACAATCCTGCCTATGATTGTGTTTTTAAACCATCGTTTGCAGAGATTTACGATACCCATCCGGGAGCTCTCCGTCCACTTTCTTTCCGTGTCCGACCTCATCTGCAGGCGGCCGGATTGGACCTGGACAGAGTTTCGGAATCCCTGCAACACATCACTCCACCTTGGCTCTTACCAGTTCCTGACATCTTGCTGGACTTTACTGCCCACAAGAAAGACTCTACTCCACCAGCCATATACCAACAGAGCCTCAATGAACTGCTTTCAATTTTTCCTGGCTATTGTCGCATCTATACCGATGGGTCAAAGTCTGAGGATGGGAGAGTGGCTGCGGCCGCAGTGTCCTCTCGCCATCCTAGACGCCCATTTAAGCACCGCCTCCCAGACCACTCATCTGTATTTAGTGCGGAACTGCAGGCGGTTCTGCTGGCACTCAAGCATGCTTATCGATCTAGAGAAAGGAACTTCCTGATTCTGTCTGACTCTCTTTCTGCCCTGCAGGCCCTTCAGGGCACGGGAAATGACCATCCACTGCTGTTTCAGATCAGAGAGCTCCACGCGGACTTGATGAAGGAATATTATGATATCATTTTTATTTGGGTGCCAGGGCATGTTGGCATCGAAGGCAACAGGATCGCAGATTCTGCTGCCAACGATGCCCGCAATGACCCTGTCCCTGACACAGACTGTTTATAGTGATTTTAGACATGTGGCTAGTGCGTACATAGCCCGTGAGTGGCAGTCCGAGTGGGACAAAGAGGAAGCTAACAAGCTGCATGAAGCCCTTCCTAAGTTGTCCGACGGTCTACCTTATCGCTGCGGCAGCCGCCGTGAGGAGACTGTCCTGGCTCGGCTCCACATCGGCCACACGTATGTTACGCACTCTTATTTACTTAAACAGGAGGAGCGTCCATGGTGTTATGCCTGCGACGAGCAGTACTCTGTTCAACACTTTTTGTTGTCTTGTGCTGATCTAATCGACACAAGGTATAAACATTTCACGGCAGACTCATTGAAGGTTTTGTTCCGGGATGTGCCCCCGGACAAGATCTTCAGCTTTCTGAGAGAGTGCCATATTTTTAATAAGATTTGAGCGTTTATAGATTATGATGTTTCTATTATTTTGACCTTTTTGAGAGTCTTCCGACGTTTTCTTTAAAGACCTGTGCGACATTTTAGCCTGACATATTTTTATGGTATATTTACATCATGTCTTAAGACCTTTCTTTTAGTCTGGCTGACCAGATTTTTACCCTTCCCGCCGTGAGATGGCCTTAGTTGCCTGCTCGGCGTTAAACCCAAATAACTAATCTATGCGCCCGTTGCACTAAGCCCGGACACTCTGCTGAGTCCTGCACAGCCATCCCCCTGTGTGTGAATTGCCAGGGGGCGCATATGGCTTCGGACAAGAAGTGCCCTCGTTGGATCTCCGAGTGCAGGATTCAGCAGGTACGTGTGGAGAAGGGGCTGTCCTTTGCGGACGCAAAAAAACTGGTTGACGGTCCTGGTGCAGCTGAGGCGGCGCCAAACTCAAATAAAAACTTTGTGTATACTTTCAGTGCTGCGGTGGCAGGCAAGCGCCCCACCAAAGACTTCTCTTGTCAAACCCCAACTTCTTGGTTGGGGGCGGAGCCTCGGATCCTCTCACCCCTGGAGAGTAACCCTCCTCCGGTGGTGACGAGGAGCCAGGGAACGCAGAGGGCGGACGCTACCGGTCCGGTGGCACCGCCTTCTGCTGCCCCTAAGCCTCAGCCCCCACCCAAACCTGCTAGTTTGTCAACACCAAAGGTTTCTGGCTCTGGTCAGCCTTCTAAGGCCGCTAACTCTAGCGGCAGGAACGCTGTTCAGGACCAGAAGTCAAAGAAATCTATGGGACCGCCGTACGCACGGGCCCAGAAGGGGAACACTGATGTCCCCTTCAAAACAAATATGCTGCATTGGAGGAGCAGATGGAGGGAGTGGATGTTGCCGATGCTGCGGCAGCTCCAACCCCTTCATCTCCTAAGAACCAGAGGAGGCCCGGGAGCCAGCCCCCCTCTGTTTCTCCGACTCCTTCCAAGGCAAAGGAAACAGGGGGGAAAAACTCCGCACCCCCAGATAGGACATAATCATGGACTCTCTGCTTCAGTGGAATTGTCGTGGTTTTCAAGCTAACTTTGAGGAATTACGTCTTTTAGTCAAGTGCTATAACCCCTCAGTAATATCTCTTCAGGAGACTTACCTGAAGACTTCTGACCCTGTGTCCTTTAATGGTTTTAACGCTATACATAAAGGCTCTGATTCGGAGAGGCGCTCGGGTGGAGTGGCTCTTCTCATTAGTAGCCAAATTTTATGTAGCCCCGTTAGCATCGACACCTGTCTTCAGGCTGTCGCAGCTCGGGTTACCTTGAAGAAGACCATAACTATATGCAGTATTTACCTGCCACCATCCCTGCGGGTCTGTAGTAATGATTTTTTTAATTTAGTTGATCAACTGCCCCCTCCCTTTATTCTCATGGGGGATTTTAACGGTCACGCTCACCTTTGGGGTAGTGACCACTATGATGGCAGAGGTCAGATGTTAGAAGATGTTTTTTCTCAACTTAACCTATGTGTCTTTAACGATGGTTCACCTACATACTCTAACCCAGTTTCAGGATCTAGTTCTGTTCTAGACCTCATTGTGTGTGATCCTTCTCTCATGCTGGACTTTGACTGGAAGGTTCACGATGACCTGTGTGGTAGTGACCACTTCCCAGTAGTCCTGTCATCGGTCAGCTGTGGGGAGGATCCGCCGGTGGGGCGCTGGAATCTTAAGAAAGCTAACTGGCCTCTGTTCGCCTCCCTCTGTCAGCCTCGTATTACAGAGGAGGTGGTCATGTCATCTGAAGAACCTATTTCTTCTTTTACTACTATTTTGTTGGACGTAGCGGGTGAAACCATCCCTAAAACTTCCGCATCAGTCCCTCGAAAGCCGAGAGTACCATGGTTCAACGAAGAGTGCCGCAAGGCCCAAATAGCGCGCAAATCTGCTCAGCGACGTGCTTTCCGTAATCCGTCGCAAGTAAATATTTTAACCTTTAAAAGACAGAGGGCGAAAGCCCGTTACATTTCTAAAAGTGAACGCCGTGCTTCCTGGAGACGCTTCGTCTCATCTTTAACTTCTCGGACTCCGTCCCAGAAAGTATGGAAGGCTGTTCGGAGAATTAGGGGCAGAGGTGGCTCGGCTTCTGCTGGCCATCTTAGAGATAGTGCCAGTTTGGTGACAGATAAAAAAGCTGTGGCCAATTTGCTTGCCTCCACCATTGCCCATAATTCTTCAACGGAGCATTATTCACCTTTCTTCCAGAGAGAGAAGGAGAAGCGAGAGTCTCGTATTTGTGATTTTAAGTCCGATAACTCAGAAGACTATAATGTCCCGTTTACATTATCAGAATTGCAGCAAGCTTTGCAGAAATGTAATGACTCTGCTGCTGGCCTAGATACCGTCCACTATCAATTCCTAACGCATCTGCCTGAGAGGTCACTCCTTGTACTTCTCAAGGCCTTTAACCATATCTGGGGAACTGGTCATTTTCCGCCGTCTTGGCGCCAGGCTGTGGTTGTACCGATCCCCAAGCCGGGTAAGGATCCTTCCGACCCGGGCAACTACCGGCCTATCGCTTTGACATCATGTTTATGTAAAACTATGGAGCGCCTGGTCAACGCCCGCCTGGTGTGGCATCTTGAGTCACAGGGTCTCCTCACAGACCTCCAGTGCGGTTTCCGGCGCTTCCGTAGTACAACTGACCATTTAGTCCGCTTTGAATCATTTATTCGAGATTCTTTTGTCAACAAGGAGCATGTCTATGCAATTTTCTTCGATCTTGAGAAGGCGTATGACACTACCTGGAAGTATGGCATAATGTCTGACTTGTTGGACATGGGTTTTAAAGGGCACCTGCCCGTTTTTATTCACAATTTTTTGACTAACCGGTCGTTCCATGTCCGTGTGGGCTCCACCCTCTCTGACTCCTTTGAACAGGAGATGGGTGTCCCACAGGGCAGCATTCTATCTCCTGTTTTATTTAGTATTAAAATTAATAACATTGTAAAGGCCGTCAAGGATGATTCTGAATGCTCTTTGTTTGTTGACGACTTTGCTTTGTGCGCACGTGGTCGAGGACTTGCGTCCCTTGAGAGGCGCTTGCAGCTGTGCGTTGATCGCATCCAGCGGTGGGTGTCTCTCAATGGATTCAAGTTCTCGCCCTCCAAGACTGTTTGTGTGCATTTTACTAACCAGACGAAATTTTTTCCAGAACCTAGCCTGAGCATTGCTGGAGTGCCAATTAAGGTGGCCGAGGAGGCAAAGTTTCTGGGGGTCGTTTTTGACAAAAGACTTACCTTCCGCAACCATATTAATTACCTTAGAACCTCTTGTCAGAAGGCTCTCGACATTCTTCGTGTCGTCGGTCGTACTGACTGGGGTGCGGACCGTACTGTCTTACTTCGTCTGTACCGGGCCCTTGTTCGGTCCAAACTGGATTACGGCTCTGTGGTGTATGGCTCAGCTTCCAAGTCTGTGCTACAGCGTCTGAACACAATTCACCATCAGGGTCTGCGGATATGTCTTGGGGCCTTCAGGACGTCTCCAGTTACTAGTCTGTATGCCGAGGCAGGGGAGCCTTCTCTCAAGCTCCGCCGCATCCGCCTCATGCTCAGCTACGTTCTGAAACTGAAGGCCCATCCAGACAATCCTGCCTATGATTGTGTTTTTAAACCATCGTTTGCAGAGATTTTACGATACCCATCCGGGAGCTGTCCATCCACTTTCTTTCCGTGTCCGACCTCATCTGCAGGCGGCCGGATTGGACCTGGACAGAGTTTCGGAATCCCTGCAACACATCACTCCACCTTGGCTCTTACCAGTTCCTGACATCTTGCTGGACTTGACTGCCCACAAGAAAGACTCTACTCCACCAGCCATATACCAACAGAGCCTCAATGAACTGCTTTCAATTTTTCCTGGCTATTGTCACATCTATACCGATGGGTCAAAGTCTGAGGATGGGAGAGTGGCTGCGGCCGCAGTGTCCTCTCGCCATCCTAGACGCCCATTTAAGCACCGCCTCCCAGACCACTCATCTGTATTTAGTGCGGAACTGCAGGCGGTTCTGCTGGCACTCAAGCATGCTTATCGATCTAGAGAAAGGAACTTCCTGATTATGTCTGACTCTCTTTCTGCCCTGCAGGCCCTTCAGGGCACGGGAAATGACCACCCACTGCTGGTGCAGATCAGAGAGCTCCACGCGGACTTGATGAAGGAATATTATGATATCATTTTTATTTGGGTGCCAGGGCATGTGGGCATCGAGGGCAACAGGATCGCAGATTCTGCTGCCAACGATGCCCGCAATGACCCTGTCCCTGACACACAGACTGTTTATAGTGATTTTAGACATGTGGCTAGTGCGTACATAGCCCGTGAGTGGCAGTCCGAGTGGGACAAAGAGGAAGCTAACAAGCTGCATGAAGCCCTTCCTAAGTTTTCCGACGGTCTACCTTATCGCTGCGGCAGCCGCCGTGAGGAGACTGTCCTGGCTCGGCTCCACATCGGCCACACGTATGTTACGCACTCTTATTTACTTAAACAGGAGGAGCGTCCATGGTGTTATGCCTGCGACAAGCAGTACTCTGTTCAACATTTTTTGTTGTCTTGTGCTGATCTAATCGACACAAGGTATAAACATTTCACAGCAGACTCCTTGAAGGTTTTGTTCCGGGATGTGCCCCCGGACAAGATCTTCAGTTTTCTGAGAGAGTGCCATATTTTTAATAAGATTTGAGCGTTATAGATTATGATGTTTTTATTATTTTGACCTTTTTGAGAGTCTTCCGACGTTTTCTTTAAAGACCTGTGCGACATTTTAGCCTGACATATTTTTAAGGTATATTTACATCATGTCTTAAGACCTTTCTTTTAGTCTGGCTGACCAGATTTTTACCCTTCCCGCCGTGAGATGGCCTTAGTTGCCTGCTCGGCGTTAAACCCAAATAACTAACTAAGCTTCCTACCCCTCCCACGATGCTCAAGCAGCCCCGTCAGCAGCTCTTCCATCCGTGCCCGGAACGCCTCCGCCTACACGCTTGGAGGTTGTCCGGCAAGCCCTCGCCGCTAGAGGTTTCTCAGATGCTGCAGTGGCGGCAATTGCAGCAGCCCGCAGACTCTCTACAAGGAAGGTGTACGAAGGCAAGTGGAGGGTCTTTCAGACCTGGTGCACCTCCCATGGACTCCCTCCCACTAACCTAGCCCACCAACTGGCGGAGTTCTTCCTGTGGCTCTTCGACGACCAAGGCTTAGCCCCGGTCACCATCAAGGGCTACCGCGCTATGATCGCGGACACCTACCGCCACCTGTGTCTTCCGGACCCAGACGCCTGCAAGGATCTGTCGGATTTACTGGCTCACTTTGAACTCCGACGTCCGGTTTCACGTTCCCTAGTACCCCGGTGGGATCTTGCCTGGGTACTGACGTGGTTGAATACGGACCGGTTTGAACCCCTCCCCTTGGCTCGGTTCTCAGATTTGACCCGGAAAACCTGTTTCCTTCTGGCTCTCGCTACAGCGTCCCGAGTCAGCGAGCTTCACGCGCTCTCGATGCTCCCAGCCTGTTTGCAGTTTCGGTCCGACGGCTCTGCACAGCTGCTCCCCGATCCGTCCTTCCTGGCCAAGAACCGCCACCCCGCGGCGGCCCCTCAGATGCTGATTATACGGCCCCTCCGTGGAGCGGACCTCTCCCCTGGATCGCGGCAACAGGACCCAGTGCTGGCGCTAAAGATTTACCTGCGCCGCTCTAAGCCGCAGCGCCGGGGGCGCTCGCGCCTCTTCCTACCTTTGTCCGCGGGCAGACACGACATCTCGGCCCAGACCGTGTCATCCTGGCTGCGGTGGGTGATTAGGTCAGCCTACCAGGACCTCTCCCCACGCGGCGCTGAGCTTTTACAAATCCGGGCGCATGAAGTGAGAGCAGTAGCCACCAGTCTAGCCCTGGACCGCAACTGCTCGGTCAAAGATATTGTGACAGCGGGTGGCTGTCGCTCAGACTCCACTTTCGCACGCTTCTACCTTAGAGACCTATCCGGCCAACGTGACTCCCTGGCACGAGTGGGCGACATCTCCGCGGCCTCCCTCCGAGCGCCGCTGGCGTCTTAGGTACGTCATAGCTGAAATCGTCGGGAGTTCTCTCTCGATGGGGCCGGCGGAGTGGTTGGGTTATGGTTAGGTACGGCACCCTCCGCCTGTTCGCCATTCTTCCAGATAGTAATGCCATCGGTAATGTATTTTGAAAAAACAAATGAATTTTTTTTCTAAAATGTATTTTTTTGAAAAATACTTACCGATGGCATTACTCGGATGGCCCTCAAACCTGCCCCGCTTGCCTCTTGTGGCTAAGTGTGAAACTGACGAGGTCGCCCTCTGCTCGCCGGGATAGGCTAGTAAGGGGAGGCCACCCGGGGTCCTAGTGCTTGGATCCCCGGTGTCTCCTCCCCAGTTGTGTGCTACACACAACTTTTGCTGAAATCTATAGGCAATAGAGTGTATTCCAGATAGTAATGCCATCGGTAAGTATTTTTCAAAAAAATACATTTTAGAAAAAAATTCATTTTTCTGAGAGAGTGCCATATTTTTAATAAGATTTGAGCGTTTATAGATTATGATGTTTCTATTATTTTGACCTTTTTGAGAGTCTTTCAACGTTTTCTTTAAAGACCTGTGCGACATTTTAGCCTGACATATTTTTAAGGTATATTTACATCATGTCTTAAGACCTTTCTTTTAGTCTGGCTGACCAGATTTTTACCCTTCCCGCCGTGAGATGGCCTTAGTTGCCTGCTCGGCGTTAAACCCAAATAACTAACTAACTAACTTTTAACGATGGCTCACCTACGTACTATAACCCAGGTTCAGGATCTAGTTTAGGTTCTAGACCTCACTGTGTGTGATCCTTCTCTCATGCTGGACTTTGACTGGAAGGTTCACGACGACCTGTGTGATAGTGACCACTTCCCAGTAGTCCTGTCATCGGTCAGCTGTGAGGAGGATTCACCAGTGGGGCGCTGGAATCTCAAGAAAGCTAACTGTCCTCTGTTCGCCTCCATCTGTCAGTCTCGTATTACAGAGGAGGTGGTCATGTCAGCTGAAGAACCTGTTTATTGTTTTACTTCTATTTTGTTGGATGTAGCAGGTAAAACCATCCCAAGAATTTCCACATCAGTCCCTCGGAAGCCAAGAGTACCATGGTTCAATGAAGAGTGCCGCAAAGCCCCAAAAACATGCAGATCTGCTCAGTGACGTGCTTTTCGTAATCCGTCACAAGCGAATATTTTAATCTTTAAAAGACAGGGGGCGAAAGCCTGTTACATTTTTTAACGTGAATGACGTGCTTCCTGGAGATTCTTCGTCTCATCTTTATCTTCTAGGACTCCATCCCAAAAAGTCTGGAAGTATGTTTGAAGAATTGGGGGCAGGGGTGGCTCGGCTTCTGTCGGCCATCTTAGAGATGGTGCCAGTTTGGCCACGGATAAAAAGGCTGTGGCCAGTTTGCTTGCCTCCACCATTGCCCATAATTGTTCAGCAGAGCATTATTCACCTTTCATCCAGAGAGAGAAGGAGAAGCAAGAGTCTTGTACTTGTGATTTTATATCGGATAACTTGGAAGACTATAATGCCCCTTTTACATTTTCAGAATTGCAGCAAGCCATGCAGAAATGTAATGATTCTGCTGCTGGATTAGATACCATCCACTATCAGCTCCTAACACATCTGCCTGAGGATTCACTCCTTGTACTTCTCAAGGTCTTTAACCATATCTGGATAACCGGTCATTTTCCGCCATCTTGGCAACAGGCTGTGGTTGTGTCAATCCCCAAGCTGGGTAAGGATCTTTTCGACCCGGGCAACTACCGGCCAATCGCATTGACATCGTGTTTATGTAAAACTATGGAACGCATGGTCAACGCCCGCCTGGTGTGGCATCTTGAGTCACAGGGTCTCATCACAGACCTCCAATGCAGTTTCCGGCTGACCATCTAGTCCGCTTTGAGTCGTTTATCCGATATGCTTTTGTCAACAAGCAGCATGTCTATGCAATTTTCTTCAATCGTGAGAAGGCATATGACACTACCTAGAAGTATGGTATAATGTCTGATTTGTCGGACATGGGTTTTAAAGGGCGCCTGCCCGTTTTTATTCACAATTTTTTGACTAACCGGTCGTTCCATGTCCGTGTGGGATCCACCCTCTCCGACTCCTTTGAACAGGAGATGGGTGTCCCGCAGGGCAGCATTCTATCTCCTGTTTTATTTAGCATTAAAATTAATAACATTGTAAGACCGTCAAGGATGATTCAGAATGCTCTTTGTTTGTGGACGACTTTGCTTTGTGTGCACGAGGTCGAGGACTTGCGTCCCTTGGGAGGCGCTTGCAGCTGTGCATTGATCGCATCCAGGGGTAAGTATCTCTCAATGGATTCAAGTTCTCGCCCTCCAAGACAGTCTGTGTGCATTTTACTAACCATACGAATTTTTTTCCAGAACCTATCCTGAGCATTGCTGGAGTGCCAATTAAGGTGGCCAGGGAGGCAAAGTTTTTGGGGGTCATCTTTGACAAAAGACTGACCTTCTGCAACCATATTATTTACCTTAGAACCTCTTGTCAGAAGGCCCTCAACGTTCTTCATGTCATTGGTCGTACTGGCTGGGGTGCAGACCGCATTGGCTTACTTCGACTGTACCGGGCCCTTGTTCGGTCCAAACTGGATTACGGCTCTGTGGTATATGGCTCGGCTTCCAATTCTGTTCTACAGCATCTGAACACAATTCACCATCAAGGTCTGCGAATATGTCTGGGGGCCTTCAGGACATCTCCAATTCCTAGTCTGTATGCCGTGGCAGGGGAGCCTTCTCTCAAGATCCGCCGCAATTGCCTCATGCTCAGCTACGTTCTGAAGCTGAAGGCCCATCCAGACAATTCTGCCTATGATTGTGTTTTTTACCCATCGTTTGCAGAGATTTACGATGCCCATCTGGGAGCTGACCGTCCACTTTCCTTCCGTGTCCGACCTCATCTGCAGGTGACCGGAGTGGACCTGGACAAAGTTTCAAAATCTCTGGAACACATCACTCCACCCAGGCTATTACCAGTTCCTGACACCTTGCTGGACTTGACCGCCCACAAGAAGGACTGTACTCAACCAGCCATATACCAACAGAGCCTCAATAAACTCCTTTCAAGTTTTCCTGGCTTTTGTCATATTTATACGGATGGGTCCAAGTCTGAGGATGGGAGAGTAGCTGCGACTGCAGTGTCTTCTCGCCATCCTAGACACCCATTTAAGCCTTGCCTCCCTGACCATTCCTCTGTATTTAGTGCAGAACTGCAGGCAATTCTGCTGGCACTCGAGCATGCCTATCAGTCTCGGGAAAGGAACGTCCTGATTCTGTCTGACTCTCTTTCTGCCCTGCAGGCTCTTCAGGGCGCAGGAACAGACCACTCCCTGCTGGTGCAGATTAGAGAGCTCTACTCGGACTTGATGAAGGAATATTATGACATCATTTTTATTTGGGTCCCAGGGCATGTGGGCATGAAAGGCAACAGGATCGCAGATTGTGCTGCCAAAGATGCCCGCAATGACCCTGTCCCTGACACACAGACTGTTCATAGTGATTTTAAACCTGTGATTAGTGCGTACATAGCCCGCGAGTGGCAGTCCGAGTGGGACAAAGAGGAAGTAAACAAGCTGCATGAAGCTCTTCCTACGGTGTCCGAAGTCTACCTTACCACTGCGGCAGCCGCCGTGAGGAGACTGTTCTTACTCGGCTCCACATCGGGCGCACGTATGTTATGCACTCTTACTTACTAAAACAGGATGAGCGTCCATGGTGTTTTGCCTGTGACAAGCCTGTTCGACACTTTTTGCTGTCTTGTGTCGATCTAATTGACACAAGATATAAACACTTCACATCAGACTGTGATCCTTCTCTCATGCTGGACTTTGACTGGAAGGTTCACGATGACCTGTGTGGTAGTGACCACTTCCCAGTAGTCCTGTCATCTGTCAATTGTGAGGAGGATCCACCATATGGCTCAGCTTCCAAGTCTGTTTTATAGTGTCTGAACACAATTCACCATCAAGTCCAGCGAATATGCCTGGGGGCCTTCAGGACATGTCCAGTTCCTAGTCTGTATGCCGATGCAGGAGAGCCTTCTCTCAAGCTCTGCTGCATCCACCTCATGCTCAGCTACGTTCTGAAACTGAAGGCCCATCCAGGCAATCCTGCCTATGATTGTGTTTTAAAACCGCCGTTTGCAGAGATTTACGATACCCATCCGGGAGCAGTCCGTTACTTTCCTTCCGTGTCCGACCTCATCTGCAGGCGGCCGGAGTGGATCTGGACAAAGTATAGGAATCTCTGCAACACATCACTCGACCCTGGCTATTACCAGTTCCTGACATCTTGCTGGACTTGACCGCTAACAAGAAGGACTCTACTCCTTTCAAGTTTTCCTGGCTTTTGTTGTATTTATACGGATGGGTCCAAGTCTGAGGAAGGGAGAGTGACTGCGGCTGCAGTGTCTTCTCGCCATCCTAGACGCCCATTTAAGCTCCCCCTCCCTGACCATTCCTCTGTATTTAGTGCAGAACTGCAGGCAATTCTGCTGGCACTCAGGCATGCCTATCAGTCTCGAGAAAGGAACTTCCTGATTCTGTCTGACTCTTTCTGCCCTTTCTTTCTCTTCAGGGCGCAGGAACAGACCACCCCCTGCTGGTGCAGTTTCGAGAGCTTTATGCGGACTTGATGAAGGAATATTATGACATCATTTTTATTTGGGTCCCAGCAACAGGATCGCAGATTCTGCTGCCAGCGATGCCCGCAATGACCCTGTCCCTGACACACAGACTGTTCATAGTGATTTTAAACCTATGATTAGTGCGTACATAGCCCTTGAATGGCAGTCCGAGTGGGACAAAGAGGAAGCGAACAAGCTGCATGAAGCTCTTCCTACAGTGTCCGAAAGTCTACCTTACTGCTGTGGCAGCCGCCGTGAGGAGACTGTTCTTAGTCGGCTCCACATCGGGCACACGTATGTTACACACTCTTACTTACTAAAACAGGATGAGCGTCCATGGTGTTTTGCCAGTGACGAGCAGTTTTCTGTTCGACACTGTTTGCTGTCCTGTGCCAATCTAATTGACACAAGATATAAACACTTCACAGCAGACTCCTTGAAGTTTTTGTTCCGGGATGTTCTCCCGGAAAAAAATCTTCAATTTCTTGAGAGAATGCAATATTTTTAACAAGATCTGAGCAGTCATAGGTCCAACGCCACCGGAGTCCCTGAAATTTCAGGGAAACCTGATACCCCCTGACCCCAGGGTGAGGTCGGAAACCTCATCAAGCCGATGTGAGCGCTCGTGTTTATGTTCATGTCACTCGTAACAATGTTCCCCTGTCAGATTATTTCAACTACACTTGACATAGATCCCCATAAACCTTCACAGGCTGAGTCATCTCACAAGAATCTGTGCGGCGTTTTGCGGCCCTATTTACATCCACATTAGCTGTCCTAAATGAGTGGATTCTTGCGGTCGTATTTACATATCCAGGAACGTCTACAAGAGGCATAGATTCTCATGTGCAAAAGGCTGTTGAAGATCATACAGCTTCTTGCAGAGATCGACGCTGTGTTCATCCTATGGCTAAGGGGGGATATTTCCGAAAGCGTACGACTACATGCGGACCAGACGGTGCACAGTTGGTTGCCTAATACATAAAACTATGTGTGGACATCAGTATATAATTCTGAAACGTATGTGGTGCACATTTCATTTCTACAGTTGCTGGAGATATAATTGCAAAAATCTGCTGCGAATTTTCTTTGTTTTTTATCATATTGTGTGTCATATTCGGATACTTGATATCACTTCACAAGTCTGAGATGATCTCCAAATTTGCGGCCGTCGCCAACTTGAACTCAGCGAAGATGTCAGCATTATCTGACGGGGAGACCATTTGGCCCCGGGGCTTTTGAGGCTTTGATTTTTTTAAGTCCCTTCTATTTTACTCCATAAGGCAGTCCTGGCTACCATGCCCTCCCCCCCCTTACGCCCCATTACTCAATAAGATGGGTTTCAAAGTGTACCTTAGTATGTCCTGAGATGTTTAAGCCCTAAAATCCTTAGAAACACACCAGAGATATAGCTGATGGTGCAATTCACGCTCTTCACGGATGGTTAAAATGAGATTGAGAAACATTTTCCTCTAAATAATCAAAATTCATTCTGGAAGCCCAAATCAGACAATATTATGTTACGGTACACCTTCTACGTTCTCTGCACAAAAAAAACAAACAAAAAAACAAACAAAAACAGAATGAAAAAATATTGAATCTCTGGCTCACAGTGAAGGTATTTGTGCACCCAGTAAACAGACATTTCCGTGAAATCGCAAAAAGACAAAAATTATGTGCCTTCAGACATTTTCTATAGCTTTGGCAGTCCATTTTTAGGCTTACATCATTAAAACAGCATGTCACAATTATTATAAATTTGACTAGGTGATGGTGTGATCACTGTGAGTGCTACAGTGGTTGATTTTGAATCCCTGCCCCCAAGTTGTAAAAATACACACATTTAATTAGAAAAAATTAATAAAGTTATTCCATTTCAATTTGAACTCTCTTTACCTATTAAATTTCAATAATGTGAGCATAAAGTGCAAGAAAATAAGGAAAGTCGGTATCCTTTACGGTACATTCGTGGTGAATGATAGCTTTTTTCCATTTAAAATTGCCGAATTGGGAAATATACGTTGTTTCCGCTGTCCTCAGAAATTTTGTATACAACTGATAGGTCTTTTTTTAGGTTTTATTGGTTAGGCTAGAGTACCACAGTTACTCCCAACCTGATTTTATGATGCTGT
Organism: Semisulcospira habei; assembly: GCA_036245525.1. NCBI lineage: Eukaryota > Metazoa > Mollusca > Gastropoda > Semisulcospiridae > Semisulcospira > Semisulcospira habei. Next base: position 125,959,336 of record BTPG01000003.1, on the reverse strand, counting down.
GATGCATTTAGGGGCCACAGTGGCTGAATCTGCTGCCCTACCCCCATTTCACCAGTACACAAAGGAATGCAACATGATCATAAAAATTGCTTACTCTGTTTAAATTTTTTTTTTTTTTTTTGCGATTTCGCGGAAATGGCCGTTTACTGGGTGTACAAATACCTTCACTGTGAGCCAGAGATTTAGTATTTTTTCATTCTGTTTTCTGCAGATAAGGTGTGCCGTAACATAATATTGACTGATTTGGGCTTCTGGAATGAATTCTGAATAATTTAGAGGAAGATGTTTCACAACCTCATTTTAGCATCCGCGAAGAGCATAAATGGGTATACCCTTGTGCCATCGGCTATATCTCTGGTGAGTGCCTAAGGATATTAGGGGAACATGGCTTAAACATCTCAGGACATACTAAGGTATACTTTTAAACTCATCTTATGAGTACTGGAGGGTGGGGGGGGGGGGGTGTCGCACGGTAGACCGGGATTGCTTTTGGACTATTATAGAAGGGACGTTTTAGGATGTGTCGCGGTGGGGCGAATTTAATAGCATGTCCATGATGTCAAAGGCGGGCAGGCTAAACCTCTAACAATTGAAGTAACAAGATAAAAATTACATCAAGTTACGCTAACCTCGCTGCTGAACGTACATTTGGCGCGAAGCGCCGTATGTGCGTATGTATGTAGGTATGTATGTGCGTATGTACGTAAACAAGATAATTTCCAACATTTCTGTACACACAAGCTTGAAACTTGGCGAACTACTTTCTTAAGTGGGTGGCTAAAAGACAGCCTCCGAGCAATTGAAGATATGAACTACCATTTATAGGAAGTTGATTGACCCAGATTAGAGTCCATAATTTTTGTAATATTTACTTGACCTTTTGCATATAGCTAGTTTGGAGAATGACATTGGATGAGTTTGTTAGCCAGCTTTGTATCCTTTCAACTGCTTTAGTAAAAATTAATTCTTTTCCGAAAAAATTGAAACAGTAAAAAACCTTGACTTCTAGAGAAAGTCAGACAGTGGCGGTGACGTAAAAGAGGCAACTCCGTCACCATGCAGACACTGACATAATAGTCTAAATAATTATGATGTCATTCTCTCTTGGAGATGTTTGGATCGCGCATGCACTAACACGAACACACACACATCGACGCGCTTTCAGAAGAGCATGCAGGTGACCCGTGTACTTAGTATATCATGTAGCTAGGTAAAGTCAACCTGCTTTCACACAAATTATAGCAAGACTGAAATTGTACCGTGAAGTTCTAGTTTTGTCACCATTTTCTCAAGCCTATGAAGCGAAAGGGAAACTCATATCACGTAAAATATAAAATTACGTAAAAACTAACAAATGACAAATGACGTTTGACAAATCAATGATGCGTATGTCCTGCGCCCCTTACAGAACTCACTGACGCATTAGCAGATCTGAAGGACTTTTTCAATAGGAGAATCAGACCAAAGACGAAAGGTAGAGACCATTGACAGCAAGGACAGCTCTCATATAGAAGGGACTTTGTGGGTTATGGTTCATCCCATATTGTTTAATTTGCCAGTCAAAACGTTTTCTCAGTGATGTTTTATTTAAACCAAGATCTTTTTAGAAAAAAATGTTTTGTTGTTTGACACTGATTCCATGCTACGAAATCAGTTATATAGTTATATTTTTTAGCGTATTTCATGGTTTTTCTGTTGTTTTTTGTTTGTTTGTTGGTTTACTAATTTGTTCTGTTCACAACAGCATATTTTCACGTCATGTTCTGTAAACTTCCTCGCAGAACAGCCCATTGTTCTCAACAATTTGTATTTTAAAACATGATAATATTCAATTTAATGTCACGACTGAGTCACTACGTTGGCAATAACATGTAACATATCATGTTGTTAAGTGTCTGGTGTCGGATATTTCACTCACTGTACACAATCTTAGTTCCAACGCCAAGGAAGGGAGAGGGTTGTGTTAAGGTGGTGGGTGGGTGAGGGTCAAGCTATCACAACTAATTTCTGGACCAGCACCTGATGAGGGCATCATATTTCAGGACCCTTCCTTTTCCCTCTTTAGCACTGGCCAGCGGTCAGCGGGTTTTCCATCGCCAGCATTGTCGTTATAACTGAGATAACGAAAAGGAGGTAGTGATGCATAATTGCTGAGACATCTGAACTAAAAATATAGCGGGTCTTTGACTGGTTCTCCTCATATTTCAGTGTCTGACAGGTTCCAACGTGTCATTATACAAAATTCTACTTCCGCTTCCCTCCTTCTGATATAGGGCTCAGTTCTCGGACCAGTCTTATTTTCCTTGTACCTGTGCCTGTGTCTGAGGTGATCACCAGTAAAGGATGTGAACATCACAAATATGCCGATGACACACAGGTGAACTGAGAAAGATGCTCCTCTCAAACATTCCCGTCTCTTCTGCATGCCATGGGACAATGAATAGAAGCTGTTAAGGACTGGACGACGGACAACAAGCTAAAGCTCAATGAAGGAAAAACGGATGCCATTGTGCTAGGCACTCGCTCCAGGGTGAGTGTCTCCCATGATGAGTCCTTGATCGCTTGTGGACAGGGACATCCCTCTAAAAAAAATGGTGTGTTCGTTGCGTTCTTATGAAGGAACGGGGACTTCCAGCTCTCGCTGATTTCGTCCGGGGGGAGGGGGGGGGGGGCTGTGTCGGTCTGGCTGTCTGTCACTCCGTCGCGCAGTGGCTGGTGGTGTTGCCGGGGCCGGGCAGGTGGTGGTGCAGGCGGGTGGTGTGGCCGGAGAACCGTTGCTAATAACTGGAGGTAGCTGGTGGACCAGCCACTGGAGGAGGCCTTCTATGAGCGGTGGTGGTGGTGGTGGTGGCCGGTAGCTCCGTGGCTGGCTGTAGGGTCTTGGAAGTTGTGGCGGCGGCGGTGGTGGCCAGTGAATTCTGGGCCGTGGGGTTGGGCGCTGCGACGTGCGAGGGGCGCTGTGGTGTCGTGGAGGCAGGCGGAGATGTGGTGGGGGGTGGGGGGGGCTGGAGCAGTGCAGGGCGCTTGTTTCTGGCGTGCTTGGGGGGGTCGGTGTTGTTGGCGATGCAATTTAGCCTTCTGGGCGTGGTTGGTGGTGGGATTGCCTGGTGTGCCGGCTGTGTGGTGGGTCGGATGAGGGTCGGTGGCTTGGTCTTTGGTGGTTGGCGTCGTGACGGTATCGGCTTCGGTGGTGGTGATGATTGTGTCTGTTTGGCTTTCTGCCGCTTGGGGAGTGGTCGGTGGAGTGGTGGTGCATTTCGTCTTGGTGGCTTGGAAGGCCTGGTTCCCTGTTGATCTGGTACGTGGTGGTGGCGGTGCCGTGGTTTGGGACTCCGCTTCTCGAGTTGAGTTTCGGGCTTCTTGGGTGGAGGTCTCCTGGGTGTCAGTACCTTTGTTCTTCGTGGCTTTGGAGGCCTGGGTTCCTGTTGATTTGGTTGGTGGTGGTGCAGTGGTTTGCGACTCCGCCTCTTGTGTCAGGGGGACCCCCTGACTGCCTGTGGAGGTGGTCTTTGGTGGCTGGTATTCTTTGAAGGTCCCTTGCTCGAACATCCATCTGACAGCGATGGCTACTCGTTGGTGGTGTTCTCCCTCTGTAGAAAGAATCACTGGTATAGCAGTTATCAGCAGCCGTACTAGCCCGTCCAGATCCATGGCCCCGATGCGGACTTTCTTCTCCCTTTTGGTTCACTACCTTTCTTTGGTTAGGTGGTCTGGGATGTGGATCTCCGTGGAGGGTGGTATGAAGTCCGTCTCGGAGCCCGTTTCCGACGTTGGCTCGAACTGGGGCTTTATCTCTGGTGGGTAGTTGAAGTACGCCGTACTGTGAGGGTTGGTGGTAAGGTGTTCGGTCAGCTCATGTGTGAAGCGGCCGGTTGATGTTGCCATCTGAGTTCTGTCATAGGCGGCTTGCAGTCGTTCTATAAATTCGTCGGGCGAGTCGCCCGGTATCTGGATTGGGAATATTTGCCGATCTGTCTTTGGGGTGGTCGTCGTTTCTCTTGTATCCATAGTCTGTCTGGTCGCCCTGAAAATTGCCAGTCTGTCCCAGTCTCTGCGGTGGTCGTTGTTTCTCTTGTCTGTCTGGTCGCCCTGAAAAGGGCGGGGTGGCGATTTCTGTTATTCATGGCGAGCTGTGCGGTGATCCGTTCTCAGCTGTAGTCCTGTAGCTTGTAGCGAGGCTTGGTAACCGTTGAGGCGAGCGAGTGAGTGAAGGTTGGTCACGGGTGGCTGCACAGCAGAGCGGTGGTCTGTTCTCGGTTGTGGCAAGTTGTGAACCTATAATGCTGATGATGTCAAAATGGTGTGAAAAACCTAGGTGTTTATATTAATAATGTGCTGTCTATGAACGATCATGTGTCTCACCTGTCCCGCTGCTGCTATCTTGAGCTCAAGAGGTTTAGCTCTGTTAGACAGTACCGAATTGACAATGCCTGTAAGCAAATAGATTTTGTCAAGGCTTGACTACTGTAACTCTGTAATGTCAGGTATGTCGAACGATCTGCTCTACAGGCTCCATAAGATTCAAAACCAAGCAAGACTTGTACTGAAAAAATCAAAGCGTGACCACATTACTCCCTTGCTTAAGCAGTTACACTGCTTCCTGTGAAGTTCAGAATTGAATACACAATTGCTTCCCTCGTTTTTCAGGCCTTTGATAAAACACTCCTGGCTTACTTGTCTTACAGTCTCCCTGTCTATACACCAGGCAGAGTATTTCGCTCCAGCACTGACGACAGAATATTGACTATCCCCAGAGTGTCCTTAAAAACCTTTGGACAGCGGTCCTTTTCTTTCCAAGCTCCCAAAGTGTGGAATGGTCTTCCCCATGATATTCGCCATGCACCATCTTTGGCCATTTTTAGGGCTGGAGTAAAAACATATTTTTTCAACTTGGCTTTTGAAAAGGATTGATAAACCCTACGTTTTCCCATTAACGTGTATATATCTGATCAGCCTCTTGAAATGTTATGTTTATTATTTTAGTATTGTGTCAGTGTGCATTTGGACCTATGAATGGTTGTGTTTTTGTACGTTGTCTGTACTTTAGTTAGTTAATATAAGTTAGTTAGATTATCTAGATGTAAAGCGCTCTGAGCCTTTTTGTGTGTGGGGATATTGCGCTATAATAGAAGAGTTATATATTACTAATTATTATTATTTTTTTTTAACCAGGCTAATGGAACCGATATATTTGATGACGGAACACAATGTAACACCAAATTTCAAAACTTAATTTTGAAACAATATTTCGAGACAATTAATTGTAGATAATATCATGTATTAAATAATTATGTACGCTTCATACGTTTCAGAAATATGCTTTTATATGTCCACACTGTTCATATGAGTTTCATAATTATAGTATGTGCAACTGCAACTCTACATCATCTAGTCCACTCTGCACTTTAACCAATAGTAACACCCTCAACTTTAGGATGCAAAAGAGGCCGCTCTATGTAAAAGGTCAAAAAGAGCACGTTGATTCACAGCAGCCTTTACAACATGCATGGGCTCATGAAAATATATGCACAAGTTCTTGTGGATGAAAGGCCCTGGATATGCAAATAAGTCCGCAGTGGCTTACTCATCTGAGGGATCTAATAAGGATGTAAAGTGAGTCTGCAAAATGCACAGATTCCCATGAGACGATTCAATATCTGGGGGTTCAAAGTGATCTATGTCAACTGCAGTTGTACTGGTCTGACTTAGCTATTAGACACTGTTACCAGCCAAAATGAAGAGAGGACAGAGTAGCGCCAGAGTAACGGCTTAACAAAACAAACACGGGGCAGCGCTGGGGCTGATGACAGATAGCTTGACACAGTGTTGATTCTAGAGCGCGTTATGCGCGATTTCTCGCAATATTATGCTCCAAATCGCAAAAAAAAAACACCGATAGCGTGGCCGAAGAATCGCAGGAAAAAAAAACTGGACGCTTTTTTGCACAACCAGCGCGGCTGCACCGCTGCTGCGTAAAAGCCTGCTCGAGCGTCTTGGTGCAGTGTGGCCTGAGTCGAGCTGAGCCGAACGTGCATTCTGCCGGCGATTCTCATTGGCCGAGAGAACGACCTTTGGTTTTGAAAGTTCCTTGCTTCACAAAGCTGGAAAACACATGTTCCGTCCACAGAACTACAGAACGAAGATGAAGCGCTCAAATACCCTCTTTTCATACGCTTTCACGAAGGCGAAGAAACAATGTGTTGATTCGAATGCTGATAACCCCGAAGACGAGGTTGACTCAACAGCAAGGGCTGGTCAAGTTACGTCAAGTCAGTCGGACGATGATTCATCTCGGCCTTTCGGTAAAACTGCCGAAGGCAAAACTGATTACAGTGATTTGAGTGAACCTGACGATTTGGCTGGTCCGTCGACCTCGAAAACCAGTGAGCCTAAGGCGAAACAGTTTAAGACTTTCCAAATTTCATGGTTGAAGGACAGACCTTGGCTTACAAAGAAAGATGATGGCAGCATGATATGCACTCTGTGCCTGAAACACGGCAAGACTAATTCGTTTACAACAAAGCCAGGATGCAAGAATTACCGAACAACAACACTGAACAGACATGTTCAAACTGCAGACCATAAGCATGCTCTGCAAGAGGAACTTCTGCAGAAAAACTTCATTCAGGTGCGTTTGAAAAAAAATCTCTCTCTCTCTCTCTCTCTCAATCTCTCAATGACAGATTTGCTTTGTCTTTGGCAATTAAAATTTATTTTTGTCTGTGTGTGAAACTAAAAAAAAGAAACATACACACACACTCATAATGTGAAATACAATGTACAGTGGTGACTTTGTGGGAAATATCAACAATTAGCCCCATGGCAAGTGAAGTTACAGTTCATCGTGTGATCTAATACTGTACTTCCACTCCAGTCCAAGTGCAAAACATATTTGTAGGATTTAATAAACGGAAAAGCCTAAATTTCAAAATTCACATTTTCCCAAAAGAGATTGGGTTTTTTTTCTGTTCAAGATACAGATGGATTTAGTTTTACACAGCATTTATAAATTTTAAATGTTCTAGACTAATTGGGCTAATTGTGGATGTTGCCACTTTGTGAATAGGGGATTACTTTAAAAATTTTATAGAGTTGAGGGGTTTTTTTTTTGGTTTTTTTTTTTGTTCTCAGGCTTCCCAGTCTGCTGTCCAAAGGAGTCGGGCCAGTGCAGATGACAGTGTTGTTGGGGCCATGCGCACTGTGTATTGGATGGCAAAAGAGGACGTGGCAATAAAGAAATATCCCAGTTTGATCCAATTGCAAAAACTCCAAGGCTGTGAAAGAGTGCCATGAGATCAGGTGGCTGGCCTTCTTCGAAGCAGTGAGAGCTGTATTGCTGTCCTGGGCATATCTGGTCACCTACTTCATCAGCCATGACGACTCTAAGGCAGTGGCTTTCAGGAAAACTTTCCAAAGTTACAAGTTCCTGGCAGTGCTGGCCTTCCTGATGGACATCCTCTCATCTCTGGCCCAGCTGTCCATGCAGCTGCAGAAAGAAAACTTGGATGTGGCATGTGTCTACCCTGCCCTTGACAACCTGCAGAGCAAGATAAAAAAAAGTGAAAAAAGGAACCGCTCATCACCAGACAGAGCTACTGGAAAAACTTGATTCTAAAAGAAACAGCCAGGGGGAAGTCGAAGAAATCAAGTACAGAAAGCAGAAATTGTCTTTTGGAAAGAACCTGAGGGCAGTGACAAAAGAAATTGAAGAAGTGAGGACCCAGTTTTGCGACAACCTGGCAAAGAACATTGACCTGAGGTTTCCATCAGACACAAAAGATGTGGCCAGTGCTTTCAGTGCCCTCTCCATGCGACCCCTATCATTCCTCAGCAAAGAACAGCAGGAAGAATATGGGGTGAAGGAGATACAGTTACTTGCTGACTTCTATGGCCAGCCTGCTAAGAGGGGAGAGAAGACAAGCAAGCCCTTAGTGGACAGAGCTGCTTGCATGGAGGAGTGGTCTGTTGTGAAGCAGTCAGTCCTCAGCAACATGTACCCCAGAGACTCCACTCAGGCCTTGTTGAAGCTGCTCCACAGTTACCACAGGGACAGTTTCCCAAACATCCTCACCCTGGGCAGGCTAGCCCTCATCATGCCCTATCACACTTCAGACTGTGAGCGTAGGTTCAGTGCCCAGAATGCCATCAAAACAGCCAGAAGAAACAGGCTGAAAGAAGAGAGTCTCAACGTGCTGATGACAATCAAGTGTGAAGGACCCCCTGTCACTGACCATGACTTCACAGCTGCAGCAGCTCTGTGGAAAGACCAGAAGGACAGGAGGTTCTACAAGAAATAACTGTGTGTGTATATATGTATGTATGTATGTATGAATGTGTATATATATGTCGTTTTAAAGTAAGCAGTGCAACGCGATTTGAGGGCCTCCCTTTTACACCTTGAGGGGCTCCCTTTTTTGATTAGAGGGAGCCTTTGGGCTCCCTTTTCTTGGCGTTCGACCTAAGACTGTGAGCTTTCATAGACTATGTGACTTTCCTTATTGTGCCCTTTTTTGAAAGTCTGTAGACGTTTCTTTTAAAGACTCGTGCGACATTTTAGCCTGACATATTTTTAAGGTATATTTACATCATGTCTTAAGACCTTTCTTTTAGTCTGGCTGACCAGATTTTTACCCATCCCGCCATGAGATGGCCTTAGTCGCCTGCTCGGCGTTAAACCCAACTAACTAACTAACTTCCAAGCAGTGTGGTCGGGAGATCCGTTCCCCTACCATCATCCTGACGTTTGGCATCCCCACCCCTCCTACTACCATCTGGGGAGGTTATTACTCTTTGAAATTGAAAAAGTATGTCCCTCTCCCTCTCCGATGATTTAAGCGCCAAACGTATGGCCATGGGCAGAAGACATGCACCGGTTGCATTAAGCCCGGACAATCTGCAGTCCTGCACAGCCACCCCCCTGTGTGTGAATTGCCATGGGGTGCATATGGCTTCGGATGAGAAATGACCTCGTTGGATATCCGAGGGCAAGATTCAGCAGGTGTGTGTGGAGAAGGGGCTGTCTTTTGCAGATGCAAAAAGCTGGTTGAAGGCCCGGTTGCAGCTGAGGCTGCCTCAAACAATAGCACCTGTCTTTACTTTCAGTGCTGCGGTGGCAGGCAAGCGCCCCACCAAAGACTTCTCATGTCAAACCCCAACTTCTTATTTGGGGGTGGAGCCTCGGCTCCTCTCGTCCCTGGATAGTAACCCTCCTCCAGTGGTGACGAGGAACCAGGGAACACAGAAGGCGGATGCAAATGGTCTGGTAGCGCCACCTTCTGCTACCCCTAAGCCTCTGCCCCCACCCAAACCTGTCAGTCTGTCTACTACAAAGGCTTCTGGCTCTGGTCAGCCTTCTAAGGCCGCTAACTCTAGCTGCAAGAACTCTGCTCACAACCAGAAGTCTAAGAAAGCTACGGGACCGCTGTGCGCACGGGCCCAGAAGGGGGACACTGATGTCCCCCTTCAAAACAAAAATGCTGCATTGGAGGAGCAGATGGAGGGAGTGGAAGTTGTCGTAGCTGGTGCTGCGGCAGCAACACTCCCCTCATCTCTGAAGAACCAGAGGAGGCCCGGGAGCTGGCCCCCCCTTTGTTTCTTCGATGCCTTCCTAAGCAAAGGAAAAGCGGGAAAAAACTCTTCTCCTCCACATAAGACATAATCATGTACTCTCTGCTTTAGTGGAATTGTCATGGTTTTCATGCTAACTTTGAGGAATTACGTCTTTTAGTCAAGTCCTATAACTTCTCAGTAATATCTCTTCAGGAGACTTCTGACCCTATGTCTTTTAATGGTTTTAACGCTATTCATAAAGGCTCTGATTCGGAGAGGCGCTCGGGTGGAGTGGCTCTTTTCATTAGTAGCCAAATTTTATGTAGCCCCGTTAGCATTGTTCCTGTCTTCAGGCTGTCGAAGCTCGGGTTACCTTAAAAAAAAACATAACCATATGCAGTGTTTACCTGCCACCATCCCTGCGGGTCTGTAGTAATTATATTTTTAAATTAGTAGATCAGCTGATCCCTCCTTTATTCTCATGGGTGATTTTAAAGGTCACGCTCACCTTCGGGGTAGTGACCACTATGATGGCAGAGGTCACATGTTAGAAGATGTTTTTTCTCAACTTAACATGTGTCTTTAACAATGGCTCACCTACCTATTCTAACCCAGGTCCAGGGTCAAGTTCTGTTCTAGACCTCACTGTGTGTGATCCTTCTCTCATGCTGGACTTTGACTGGAAGGTTCACGACGACCTGTTTGGTAGTGACCACTTCCCAGTAGTCCTGTCATCGGTCAGCTGTGAGGAGGATCCACCATTGGGGTGCTGGAATCTCAAGAAAAGCTAACTGGCCTCTGTTGCCCTGGTCGGAAGGATCATTACCCAGCTTGGGGATCGGCACAACCACAGCCTAGTGCCAAGATGGCGGAAAATGGCCAGTTATACAGATATAGTTAAAGGCCTTGAGAAGTACAAGGAGTGATTTCTCAGGCAGATGGGTTAGGAGCTGATAGTGGATGGTTTCTAGTCCAGCAGCAGAATCAGTATATTTCTGCAGGGCTTGCTGCAACTCTGATAATGTGAAAGGGGTATTATAATCTTCTGAGGTATCCGATTTAAAATCACAAATATGAGACTCTCGCTTCTCTTTCTGGAAGAAGGGTGAATAATGCTCTGTTAAAAAATTATGGTCAAAAGTGGAGGCAAGCAAATTGGCCACAGCCTTTTTATCTGTGACTAAACTGGCACCATCTCGCAGATGGCTGACAAGCCAAGCCACCCCTGCCCCTAATTCTTCGAACAGCCTTCCAGACTTTCTGGGACAGAGTACTAGAAGATAAAGATGAGATGAAACATCTCCAGTAAGCATGGCGTTCATGTTTAAAAATGTAATATGCTTTCGCCCTCAGTCTTTTAAAGGATAAAATGTTCTCTTGTGACGGATTACAAAAAGCACATTATTGAGCAGATTTACGCTTTTTTGGGGCCTTGTGGAACTCTTCGTTCAACCATGGTACTCTCGACTTCCGAGGGACTGATGTGGAAGTTTTAGGGATGGTTTCACCTGCTACATCCAACAAAATAGTTAGTTTAAGTTAGTTATTTGGGTTTAACGCCAAGCAGGCAACTAAAACCATCTCATGTCGGGATGGGTAAAAATCTGGCCAGCCAGACTAAAACAAAGGCCTTAAGACAAGATGTAAATATATCTTTAAAATATTTCATGCTAAAATGTCACACAGGTCTTTAATTGAAACGTCTACAGACTCACAAAAAGGTCAAAATAATAGAATTGTCATAGTCTAGGAATGCTCAAATCTTATTAAAAATATTGCACTCTCTCAGAAAACTGTAGATTTTGTCCGGGGGTACATCCTGGAACAAAACCTTCAAAGAGTCTGCTGTGAACTGTTTATACCTTGTGTCAATTAGATCGGCACAAGACAGCAAAAAGTGTTTAACAGAATACTGCTCATCACAGGCATAACACCATGGACGCTCCTCCTGTTTTAGTAAATAATAGTGCGTAACATACGTATGCCCGATGGGGAGCCAAGCAAGGACAGTCTCCTCACGGCAGCTGCCGCAGCGATAAGGCAGACTGTTGGACACCTTAGGAAAAGCTTCATGCAGCTTGTTAGCTTCCTCTTTGTCCCACTCAGACTGCCACTCATGTACACAGTAATCACATGTCTGAAATCACTATGAACAGTCTGTGAGTCGGGGACACTACCTGGAAGTATGTTATAATGTCTGACTTCTTGGACATGGGTTTTAAAGGGCACCTGCCCGTTTTTATTCACAATTTTGTGTCTAACCAGTCGTTTCATGTCCGTGTGGGCTCCACCCTCTCCGACTCCTTTTGAACAGGAGATGGGTGTACCACAGGGCAGCATTCTATCTCCTGTTTTATTTAGTATTAAAATTAATAACATTTTAAAGGCAGTCAAGGATGATTCTGAATGCTCTTTGTTTGTTGACGACTTTGCTTTGTGCACACGAGGTTGAGGACTTGCACTCTTTGAGAGCGCTTGCAACTGTGCGTTGATCGCATCCAGGGGTGGTGTCTCTCAACGGATTCAAGTTCTCACCCTGCAAGACAGTCTGTGTGCATTTTACCAAACTGACGAAATTTTTTCCTGAATCTAGTCTGAGCATTGCTGGAGTGCCAATTAAGGTGGCCGAGGAGGCAAAGTTTCTGGGGGTCATCTTTGACAAAAGACTGACCTTCCGCAACCATATTAATTACCTTAGAACCTCTTGTTAGAGGGCTCTCGACATTCTTCGTGTCGTTGGTCATACTGACTGGGGTGCAGACCGCACTGTCTTACTTCGACTGTACCGGGCCCTTGTTTGGTCCAAACTGGTTTACGGCTCTGTGGTATATGGCTTGGCTTCCAAGTCTGTTGTACAGCGTCTGAACACAATTCACCATCAAGGTCTGCGGATATGTCTGGAGGGCCGTATTTATACAGATTTTAGATCATCTGGTCAGGTCGTTAAAAATACGGTCACAACGTTTTTGTGGGTTTTTTTGTGTGTTTTTTTTTATATTAAAAGACGCTCAGTTTGTAGTTACTTCCTTTGGATAAAGACATTTTATTGTGGTGTCTGCAGGGGCATACATTCCATGCCTCCACCTAGAGCTAAATTTCCATGCACCCTAAGAGAGAACCTACTAAAAGGGGGAAGGGGTTGCAGTCGATATTGTAATAATAAATAAAAATAAAAGGGGAGACTGCCAGTGCTAATATTTTAGGAAGATTACAAAGTAAAGTAGGTAAAAGCACTGTCAGGGGAGAGATAGGAATACTGACAGTTCTAAGACACCCCCTCTCTAATCTGCAGATTTATTATAACAACTAGCTATTCAGACAAACCAACTCCAACAAATACAATCAATACCTTTATTACCTAACTATTTTAGTTTCATTTCAGAAATTATTAAAGAATTATTTTTAATCTGCAGATTAGAGAAGTGGGTGAGTTAGAACTGTCAGTATTCCTATCTCTTGGGTAAAATTATCAAGTTACTATCTATGTTACTGTCTAGATGTTTCTAAGTAAATTACAAGTACTTAATAAGGTAATTTATAAACCAGCAAGTAACTTTGTAAGTACCTTTGAAGTTAGTTGGCGCAAGTAATTATAAGTGACTTAAAAAAGTTTTTATAAGTGTCTTAACATAAGATCTTGTAAGTTCTTGATGCAAGTCAGCAAGATACTCGGTCAGATTTCCCAAGTTACAAGGACAATAAAAAAACTTTTTTTTAGTAATAGTCTGGTGGTGGAGCTGATGGGGTTAAATAGTTAGGCGCAAGCGACATGTCATCTTTTTGCGAAGTGTAATGAAAAAATATAAATAATTAATGCTGTCATTGTCTTCTTTAAACAAAATTATTATATTACATTATAAAATGAATCAAGACGAATTGCTACTTCTAAGTGATATCTGTGCTGTAGAGAACAAAGACTTAGACTCTAAAAAACAAAGGCTTATCTCTGTTGTTGTTTCTGGAAAATCAAAAGCTTTTCTCGGTAAACAATACATGACAGAAGACATAGAATCCCTTACTGCTGATGAGCTAATCAAGCTTCATTCGAAATATGAAAACCACATCGCTTCACTAATGACTCGTGATTTAAGCCGTTCTCTTGTATGCCTATACACAAAAGCAGTGAGTCACTTTCTACCTGTTGATAGTGACAACCTTTCACACGACCTTGAAAGTAATCCTATTGTTTCAAGTTCAATAGGTAAATTAGCATGCCTTATGTTTTACAAGTTTGGGAATTACCTTGCACCTGCTGTAACCTTACTTGTTACTAGTAGTCATATTGATTTTTCTAAAATAAATTTTAAATTAGAAGAAAATGGACGAGACGACTTCACAACAGAGCCATGTCTTGACACAGGTTCAAACAGTGACTAAGACTAAAAGCCCAGGTCGAATAGAGGCTGGGAAAAGATTAGCTGAATATAACAGACAAAAGAAATTACAGCTTCAAGCATTAACAGAAAAGACTAACGTAACATCATAAGTGACACTACCATTAGAACCAACACATACCCCACAAAGTGATAAAAAAACAACTAAACCTGAAACAACAAAATATATAGTTGCTGGATTTGTTGTCGGATTTGGTTACGTAGGTTACCAATTATATAAAAAATACAAACCACAGACTCAAACAGTGTACAAAAAATCAAACACTCCAAAAATAAAAGAAGAAGTCTCCACATTACAAGCAACACCCAAAGCCGCGGACCCATTTTACATGCAGTAAATAAATTTATTATTTTAATTTTTATGGTATAAGAAAATGAGCGACACAAAGAACATAATTAACCTTGTTTATCACTCCGCTGTAATAAGTGGACTATCAGTAGCGTATTCTATGCTTGGAAAAAGTCTTCTCAAAATGAAATCAGCAGACCTTAGTAAATTAGACTTTGAAGACAGTGCTAAACTAGTAGTTGTTATAACAGCGTCGATTGCTACAAAAGATTTTCTAGTCAAGCAAGGAATTATTCCAGAAAATATTTCTATGTAAATAAAAATATGGCAACTATAGCTGTTATGATTGGCGGTGCAGTTATTAACGCATTAGCTTTTAGTGGATCAAACTATTTCTTTTCAAAAGTTAGTAAAGAAGAATCAGCAGAAGAAATGAAGCGACACAATGAGGCATCTGAAAAACTAGCTCAAGCTCAACAAGATTATGAAAAGCAAAGAATTGAGAAACTTGATTTTATTAATGAAAAACTAAAACTTGAGGGTCACGCACAGCATACATTTTCAAATGTCGATGACGCTATCAAAGAATACTATCTTGTAACTGGTGAAGACATGTCTATTCCACAACCAAAACTTAGTGACTACTACCAACCAAGCTCAGAACAAAGAAATGGAGAAATAATATTTGTTCTAGTAGGAATGACATTAGTATATTTTACAGGAGTTTATATTGCTAGAAAAAATGGCAGACGCTAAACTATCAAAAATATATTACTCCCCAATTGGCTACTGGAAAGGGAATACTGCAGTAAAAAAAATTACATGCTGCTGTGGGTGGAGATGTTAACCAAATAAAACAGTGGCTTAAAAAACAGGCAATTTGGCAAATATATCTTCCTGCTCCAAGAAAAATAACAAGGCCTCATTTTGAAAACACTATCCCTAATGACACACACCAAATGGACCTCCTGTTTCTTCCGCATGACACAATAAGAAAGAAACGATACAAGTATGCATTAACTGTTGTTGACATAGCTTCAAGGTATAAGGATGCAGAACCCATAACTGACAAAAAAACTGTAACAGTGGCCACTGCATTATCAAAAATATATAGTCGAGGTCCTTTAAAATACCCTAGGCTTGTGCAGGTTGATGATGGGAGTGAATTTAAAGGCGCTGTTAATCAGTTATTTGCAAAGCATGGCGTACTGGTTAGACGCGGTATTCCAGGCTTGCATAGATCACAGGCAATTGTTGAAAACTTTAACAAGCAATTATCGGAGAGACTTTTTAGCTATCAGTATTCTAAGGAACTCATGCATGACACACGTAACACTGAGTGGGTTAAAAGATTACCGTCTGTAATAAAAGCAATGAATAATGAGGGTCACCCTAAACCTGTTGATGCTATTAAATTGAAAACAATACCGTCAGAAATAAAAGCAATAACACCTCCAGACACTAACTTATTTACAAAACAGGTGAGATATTTATATCAACCTGGTGAGGCTGAAAATGACGTTAGACGTAGGGCAACTGATCCAATTTGGTCTACATCTGTTCATAATATAAAAAAAATAGTTCCTTCAGCTAATGCAACAATATATTATCTGTATGAGCCTGCACCCCAGAGGGCATTTGTTAGAGAAGAATTACAGATTATTCCCACAGATACTGTTACTAACTTTTAACAATTTCAATTCATCAATTAGTTTATCAAACAGTTCATCAGCTATTTTTTCAGATAACTTGAGCCTGTAATGCCCAGGTGCATAAGCCTTTTCCTTACTATGAAACACTCGTTTTGTATCACCTACTGCCAGAGACTTTTTATATGTTTGAATCATTTCAATATTATGTTTGTTTGATCTTAGTGTCTTGTTTGGATAATCAGGCATTAATGCACCATCTAAGACTTGCTTATAATGTTCATGACGAATGTCTTTATTTTTTATCGCTGTTTTTTTAATACCTTTGGCTTTCGACTGACTACCTTTTTGGTGCAGTATAGAATACATTTTCGATCTAAGACCAACATACTCAACTATTGGCACACCATTCAGTTCATCCTTAAACTTACCAGGCACTTTCTTGTTTTGTGTGCTAAACAGTGGATGGTCTTTAGGGTAGTCAGACGTGTCATACATGTGTAACTCTGTTTTCATGTCTTCATAAAAGTCTTCAGTACACACATCAATGATCATAGAGTCAGTGTCAGTGTATAACAGACGGCAGTCAGGATACTTTGGTTTGAAGTAATCATAATAAAATTCAAGCATTAATAATTTTGACAACTCCAGAATAGCCATACCTATAAATACTGGCTTGTCCAGTTTAACAATCTTTTTTTTGAGTGACACTGCATATAATGATGAATGAAATTCTTTATACCCTGTGTACTGAGGCTTACTTGTAAGTTTAATTGCACCCGATTCAGTTGTGACCAGTCTCACATCTTTGCGGTGATGAGGATTTTCCATAGTCTTACCAAAACAGGCATTGTTCATAAGCTTAAAGAAGTCTTTGTCAAATGCAGTGTTACCTTCTCTCGCACGCAATGTTGTGTTCTTCATTATGTAATCTTTCATGAAAGCACTCTGATCAAATTGAATACCTCTGTGAACTTTCTTTAGTACTAACCCATGTCTGATGTAAAACTGTAACAATCGATAGTGGCAAACGTAATTAAATTTGTCATTTAGATTTGGCACAAGTTTGATGTCTTCTTTTTTCCCCGTCATACTCATTTTTTCAACTGCTAATGGATAATCATTATGGTAATCATGTAAATGGTGTGGATACTCCAAGTCTACTTCAAAGATCCAACCCTTTTCATCATTTTGACCTCGATCCATAATATATTTTGTTAATTTTTTTATGCCATACTGTGACAAATCATACAAACAAAAGTTTTTTAATGGTAACATTTCACACATCGCGAATCCGTACAAATTATTAGCATCTAAGTACGTAATAAATGACATAGGCTTTGAGGGGTCAAAGTCATCAAGATATTTGTTGTTGGCCTTACCATAATTGTTTGCTGCTAGACTAATGCCTCCCCTCAATCCACGTTCTACCATTTCACCCATTATAGGATCATATAACAAGTCTATAGTTATCTTACTAGATTTTAAAAATGCATCCCATGTCATGCCAGGACTAGTTATGTAACAGGCGGGGTCAAGATTGTAATGCAACAAACCCTTTTCACGATAACTTTCAAATACATCTGCTAGCAAGCAAACGTCAGCTTTCAAGTACTGATCGTGGTAATCACCAATTGTCTGACATCCTAGTTTACCCCACGCATCAAGTGCATGCTGGTATTCAGAGTCAGAAATACCTTTACCAGTTAGTGTAGAATAAAAATTTTCTTTTGGAGGCAGTCTCCTTTCTTCAAACACTACCCAGTCACTGATGTACTCATATGGATAAACACCTTTTTTAATCAAGTCTGGTTCAAAATATTTACTCGTTATTGGATACTCAGTCAATCCTTCTGCGAGACTGGCAAGCCCTAAAGATAAATGTTGCATGGAGTCATAAAATGCTAATTTATCTAAACTAAAAGTCAAGTACTTCTCAGTTGTCTGTGCAATACAATTAATGTTTTTGTAAGACTCATCCACGGCTTGCATGATAATATGTGAATCATATCCTTTGAGATTGTGAAAAAAGATTGGTAACTTATATGTCTTAGGATCTGTTTTTAATAATAAGTTACAATTATTATGTGCAGCACCTCTGTAACGACCAGTTATGTGATCGTGGTCACGAACTTTTTCACAACTCAGAGGTTGTTCACAAATCCAACACATTTCAGCTGTATCAAAATTATGTTTATCTTCTTCTGTCATAACCAAAGGCTTTTGACAATTTTTTAAATACTCAAATACCTTTTTATACAGTTGTCTCATTTCTGTCAAAAACATAACTGATGCATTTTTTCCCCTGTAAATAACAGGTTCTGAATGCTGACCATCTGACATAACAAAAATATACCCGAAAGAACACACTACTTGATCACTCAACTTTATTGTCTTTGGTAATGAATCTGGAACAGGACCATCATAAGGAACAACCAATGATTCAAAATCAGCATACACTACAAACGGTAGCTTTTGCTGATTTTTATAGTTACAAAAATGTACTTTAGTACCAGGCTCTGGGTACTTAAGTACAGTTTGTATGTCATCAGCTGACCTGCAGTGTAAAACATGTTTATGTGCTACTGCAATAGAAGAAAACCTTTGTAAACATTTTTTACAAACTTCCTGTTTGCCTTCATGTTTTGTTGTATGATGAATTAGTCTTGATATACTCCTAATAATTGTATAGTGAAAGTTATCACCTGAGCTTATTAGTAACATGTCAACATGCTTATCTTCTGACTGTCCGTAGGTTGGTGCAATTGGTGACACTCTAATTGGTTGTAACTTGTTCTCAGAGTCATTATCCCATATATACACGTTTACAGATATACCAGGATTTAGTTTTTCAAACAAGTCTATATCCTCTATTTTAACAGGGAACTCAATGCCACTGAAGTTGAGTTCATTTACAAATTTGGTATAGTTAGATATACGTTCAGGTCTTACTTTTACAAAATGAAGTTTAGCAAGCACACACCACATAAAACATAAATTATCATTGTTTTGAATATTGACTACAGCCTTTTTGTTTGCAACCTCTATTGATAGTGGTATCCAAGATCTACCTAAAATAGGATGATATCTTGACTGCTTTAGTTGAAGTTCAAGTACATAACCTTCATGCCAACCAGATCCACTCATTTTTGCATTTTCAATTGCTGTAAGAAAGTCAGGCAACAGTCTTTCTCTAAACACTCTTTCAAATCCTCTTCTCGAATTAAGTGTATGTTGTCTCGTTGAAATATATGAAACAATAACTTGTCCAGATTCCCTCCTAAATTCTATTTTTGCAACAATCTGAATTTTTATATTACCAGAAAGAAGATTTTCTTGTATGACTAAAAAAGAATTTTGTATCGATTCATATACATTATAATAATTAGATATAGGTAAGTCTGTTGTGTGAAACACGTTTCTTAATCTTTGACGATTGTCCATCTTTTTTATTTGTCCGACAAAAAAATAAATAGAAAATTATATAATAAAAATGGTACTTTATTGACTGTAACTCCTACAATAAACAAATTTATTTACACATGTGTTTATCATTATTGATTTTGTATGTGTAATACCATTTTATTAAATGTAATAGTGTTAAAATATAAATTTATTTTATTTAGCTCTTTTGCTAAATTACTACACAATTTAGTAAACCAACCATCATAATATTCATTAATAGTAAATGATTGTGTCTTAATATCAACAGTTATTTTTTTAATAATTGGATTATCAACACAAAAAGTTATATTACCAGACATATACACTGTTGTTGGCATAATAAATAAATTACCAGGTGACTCTCTATTATTAAGCTGGCTTTCATATTTAATATTTTTAAAATAGTGTGTAATATCTATTATTTCACTAATAGGCCAATTTTGTCCGTCTGTCATTTTTTATAGACAAATTAAAATAATAAATTAATTCACTAACCCATACCCAGTAGGCTGATCTGTCTTTAAAATAAGCTTTAGGTGTTTGGTTGACTTTAGTTTATTTTTTACACAGTCTCGTTCATGTTTATTGGGAATTACATCGTTTTCTCTGAGACAGTCTTCAAAGCTGTCACGATCCTTACAGTAAAACAAACAGATAAACTTTAACTGCTCACGAAAATCTTTTAAAACAGCATTATATTTTTGAGTGAGAATCCATACACTAATGTTTGCGTGTCTGCCACTAAAGGCAAGCTCTGCTAATATGTTTCTTTTTTTGACAATATCCTTTTCTGCTGAGCAATCATCGACAATAAACAAAGTTGACTGTCCTTCAAAATGTTTGTAAAAATACTGAAGGTAGTCATTCAGTTTCTTTTCAGGGTCAACTAAGTATATGTTGCTGTCAGTCCAAATGAATGAACGGTTTTGATAAGCTTTGTTGTGTTTGACAGTAGGACAGAATATCACTATGTTTTCAAAATGATTAAGGTATCTTGCTTGTAAGAGGTTAAGAACAAATTCAGTTTTCCCACACCCTGTAGCACCACAAAATAAACCGCAGTGTGGGTCTAATGTCATCAAGTTCATTTTAATACACAATATAATTAATATATGTGTCCACTTAGTCTGCTTTCTGAAATATTTAGTTGGGCATCAAAAATTAGATACAAATATATATTTACTGCTCCAGCTGTTTCAACCTTCTTTTGTATCTGAATTGTAATCCCATCACTACCATTTTCAACAGTACGACCTGATCCATGTAGATAGTCATCATCTGTACTACGCAGATCTAGCCAAAGTGCATACTTGTCTACCAGATATTGTGCAATTCTTACGTCATACAGATGCAGATCTTTAGATGCCATGTTTGATGGTTTTTCTCTAACCCTTCCACCCGCAAAATATTTTGCTATTTCGTCATAGTGCTGGTAAGGTAGCATACCTGAAGCATACACTTGATTTGGACGACCTTCGATAGTACAAGACAAATTAGTAATCTTTGGATTATAGAATGTTTCTGGAGTAGGAGCGTATGGATTTGCTGGTTGAACAAACAACATAAGAATGCCTTTCAGTGACCTAGCAGGAGTGTTTAGGTTGATGTTCCAAATTTGATCACTTTTGTTTTTATTAATTAAACTGTGCCTTATCACACGGTCATAATAAATTGGACCCCACCCGGGTCTGCCCTGGGGGACTTGGGTGGGGTTAGGTACTTTTTAGTTCCCAGGGTCACCCTGGTCAGCCCCACAGGGTGAGTTTTCCTCTCTATTCTGGGGCATGTGTTTCTGTCTACCCGAGATCCATTCACCTATATTTGCCTTTTTAAAACTCTCCCTACTGTCTGCACTGCCTGTAGCTCTTGATATTGGATGTGTGTTGTTAAATGGTCTTAGCTTTATTTAGGCCCCATGTTTTAGGTTTATTTAACGTATTTGACCGGCTGGCGACATACATTCAATGTTCTGTTTAGTTGGGTTTTTTTTTCACAAGCAGTGCAGGCACGTCCTGAGAAAGCCTTGTTGCTGTCGGGACGTTAAGCAATGTACAATCAATCAATCATAATAAATTGGAAGTCTTGACTGGTACTGATTTCGAATGAGTCTGGCTAGTTCAGTATGTGTTACAATTTCATATTCTAAGGAAATGTTAGTGATCTTGTATGATGCATGGATATCAGTTGATCTGATAACTTTAGAGTAGTCATTAAACATTAGCTCGAAACTCAGACGGTCATTTAGTGCTCCTTGGTAATATGGTAAATGTGATGTTAGAATTTCAAATTCAAGTGGAATGCAAAATCTATTACCATATGTATCTGCCACAATAACATCAGCAGCGGATGTTGTTGATTTGTCTCCTGCATTTATTCTGAGTTTAGTAATATTATCTGCCTCTATACCTTGATAAATACGGTCTTCTCTTTCTTGACTTGTAAGCCAAAGGTCTTTGTAACAGTAGAATACATCAGCATCGTCAAGACTAAACACTTCCTGACCTTCAAGTTTAACTTTAATAGTCTTAATAATTGCTCTACCTATATTTCTAACTAGTGTTCTGTTCACATCTGTTGTTGCTGAAAGTTCAATATTAAATGCAAGGACCCCACCCGGGTCTGCCCTGGGGGACTTGGGTGGGGTTAGGTATTTTTTAGTTCCCAGGGTCACCCTGGTCAGCCCCACAGGGTGGGTTTTTCTCTCTATTCTGGGGCATGTGTTTCTGTCTACCCTTTGTCCATTCACCTTTATTTGCCTTTTTAAAACTCTCCCTACTGTCTGCACTGCCTGTAGCTCGTGATATTGGATGTGTGTTGCTAAATGGTCTTAGCTTTATTTAGGCCCCATGTGTTAGGTTTATTTAATGTATTTGACCGGCTGGCGACATACATTCAATGTTCTGTTTATTTTTTTTTTTTTTCACAAGCAGTGCAGGCACGTCCTGAGAAAGTCTTGTTGCTGTCGGGACGTTAAGCAATGTACAATCAATCAATCAATTAAATGCAAGGTAAGAAGTATTAGGAACAATAACATCATTGGGACCTAGGTTAGGAAACTTAACAATAAGGGTTTGGTTTTGGTCTATAGTGCTAGGATTGTTAGTAACGACAATTGATTGTCTAATACCCTTAACACCGAGGGGTTCACGTAGTTTTCTGTGTGGGTCTAACTTTGATCCGTATGTCGATGTCATTTTTATTATGCACAAAATAATTAAATTAATAAAAACAATGGCAGCAGGAGGATTTAATCATGAAGATATTGTAATGGATGACATGAATGTCTCTGATAATAGTGCAACAGATATGTCAAGTAATACTTCTTTTTTACAACAGGAACTTTTACAAAGTAAAGTTAACTCGTTTTATGATCGTGTTGGTGAACGTCCAGAAGTTTTGGATCCTAATCAGTTTGAACTTGATAAAAAGGGTCATTTATATCTAAATACAGATAGAGGAAAAGTACAATTAACTTATTTAAAAGATCCCTCTAAGTTCAAAGCTTTAAGTTCAATTAAAAGTAGTGTTGGTGGTGAGGCAGCACTACAGCGTTACCTCGGTGTTGGTGCTAAAAGGTTGCCACCTAGACTTGTTAGTACCCTTCACGATGTACAAACAAAATTGCCGACTGGTCAAGAAATTGAAATAACTGAAGTAACAAAACTGCCTGAAATAGCAGACACAGTAATAAAAGAAACTTCATTTACAGAAGAGCAATTAAATGAGGAATTAAAAACAATTGGTTACTCTTTTACACTGCGGGAGTTAGCTGCGTTGGATAAAACACTGCAGACAATAAGAGGTGAGATGGTAAATAATGTAGCCAAACTAGGTGAACTTGATAATCACATAGAAAGAGAAAAACAAAAACTTACTACAGCTGATGATGAAAATTATGACACAGAAATGAAAGAAAAAATACAACAAAGATTAAAAGATTTGCAGACAGAAAGATCTGCTAGACTAGAAGTTATTGAAATTGGAAAAGAAAAACTTAAAACACAGGTGAACAGGATTAGAGAAACTATACAAAAAGTACTTAATGAGGACACAACTTTGGCTGAGAGATTAAAAACACTTTTCAGAGAGCAGGGTATCACTATTACAAGTTTAATTACTGCTCTTGGTTTTATTATTAGTACTATAGTGTTATCTGTTACAGGTGGTGGTAGTAGTCCAGCACCTCCAACTCCTCCAACTCCATCAGACCCAAAAGATTTACAGACTTGGGTAAAAAAACAGTTGTCTCATATATCAGACTTGCTTAAAAAATTAGCTGTAAAAGCAATGGATGCTTTGCCTGGCATAATAGGAAGTGTTGTCAGTTGGTTGATTAGTACAGCAGCAAAGGTAGTAGGGTTTATGGCAGAGCATGTGTGGATCTTTTTGGTGACAGTAGGAGGGTTAATAGTGGGTTATTTAATGAAACAGGTAAAGAAGTAGTATTCCTAATCCAGTAAGACCTATTACCAATGCTGTTCTCTCTGACTCGTGTGTGTTTTCTTGGTCTGTTACTGGAGTTATTGGTAATGTTACTGGTTGTATAGGTGGAGTTACGGGTGATGTTACTGGTGGTGTTACTGGAGTTACTGGTGGTGTTACTGACTGTATTGGTGATTTTACTGGTTGTATGGGTGTTGCTGGCTGTATGTTAGAGGTTGTTGGACTCAAGTTTACAGATTGATTAAATCCTAATTTCTGATTACTCCCTGCAACAACTATTTCATTATTATAATTTGTTATTGATCCAATTTGTAGTTGAAGATCAGAAGGCAGCATGTATAACCCAATTCCAACTACAAAGTCAACTTTTGATCTGGCATATCTAAGTACGTCTTGATAGTGTTGTATGCTTGATGGTAAATCTACTACTGAGTTAATTGAGTCTTCCATGTTTGCAAGAAACTGTTTTTGTGCTTCAAATTTGCCACTACCATTTAAAATGTTTGATTTAGTTTGAGCTTGTGCTCCTAAAATACACCACACATACGTTCTAATAGACTCATTAATGCGTTCAACTCCTGCTTGAGTAAACCCTTCACTCTTGTCTAAAATAAATGTGGTCCATGCATTAGACTGTTTCTGTTCAATTGAGCCTAACCAGACTTCTGATTTTGATGAAAATGAAGAGTAGGGAGGCCAATAATCTTTCTGATATTGTCTGTGACTCATAGCATAATATAATGTTCCCATACCTTTGTGATCATCAAGTTTTTGTGTAAAGTCATACTTTGTACTGATGTTAAATTCATTACAGATTCGTTCAAATGCTTTTAAATCCATTGGATTGTTAAACTGATTAAAACTTGATTCAGTTGGTAGTGGTGTATGCAGTTCTGACAGTATTCTTCTAAGTTGGTAATACATGTGAAAACGATAGACTTAATCAGTTTGTTTGGGTGATTCAAATGTTCTGTAAAAGAAACACCACAGCCAGTAGTACTACACAGTATAGCAAAGTTAAGTTGGTTTTGAAACATTTGTAGTGGGCTTGATGACCACCTTCTTGCAGTTGCATCATCTGTTATTGGAGGGTTTAGGTAATGATCATAAGGATTTGGTACTTTGACTTGGAATAAATCTTGTTCAGACAAAGCTATATCAAGCTGATTTAGTTGAATTATTTTTTGTTCATATGTTGGTGCGACATTGTATTTGGCATCCACATTAAATTGATATGCATTTACAGTAGCAATTGTTGGTGATTTAAATTCCATTATGCTTTTTTTATGTGATAATAAAAAAATGTTTATAACCTTAACAAATATTGACACAAGCAAACCAGTGTGGTTAACTAATGGAATTGATAATCGTAATGGTAGCAAGACGGTAGCTATCCATGAAATGTTTTATACAGTAAAGTGGTTTAATGTAACTGATGATACAAGTTTTTATATGATTTATGCAAATTCTGGTAATAGTGGTGTAGACACTAATACACACTTTATACCATCTGGGTATTATGACTTTTGTACATTAGCTAACTGGTTTCAAAATATATTTAAAATTAAAGCAACTTTAAATCAGGCTAACTTACTTGTTGAATTAGAAGTTCCTACAGGTAGTATACCAGTATTTTCAAGTGAACTTGCATATTTGCTTGGTTTAGTAGGCAGAAATATAACGCCTGTAAATTGGGCAACGGGCTTTGCAGATAATGGTACTAGTGGATGGTATTATACGTCAGTTGTAACTAAAATAACTGGAACATATCCTGTTCATTTGTCAGTACACACATTTCTAAATGTTTATTTAAAAGAACTTGATACTACTGAAAATGTACACAATGGAAAGCCTTCAACTTTGTTAAGATGCTTGCCGACTGGAACTGCGCCCTATTGTGAAAGTGTGGTTGTTAGATTTCCTAATTTGCAGTTTAAAAAATTAGGTTCTAGTTTCTTTGAGTCACTGAGCTTATATGTAACTAATCAGGATGAAAAACCAGTTGTAATGCATGATTTTAGTGTTGTGTTGGAAATTAAATAATTTTATTTTTGTTTATAAAAAATGAGTGGTGGTCCAAAGCCTAGAATCATACCAGTTGCGTGTCCGGTAACAGAGTTGAAAGATTTGGCAGATGTACAGGATTTTGAGAAGGAAGGAGAAATTGGAGAAATATATGGTTTTGAACTTGATTCAAATGGCATGTACAAGAGGAAAGTAATTGTTGACATGAAAGATGGTGAAAAACAGATTCCTAAACTTGGTCAGCTTCGTGATGTTACTGTACCTACTCCACCTGTAAATAATGCGCCTTACAACTTAATACATGTGGGTAGTAAGTGGGTTGTTTCACCTGTGCCTGTTCCACCACCCACAATTGACTGGGACATAAAGATTGAATTTATTAGTCCTTATGTATACACTGATGATGAAGGCGCCTTAGTGTTTAGGAAGGTTGTTAATTCTGGGCCGCTGATTGTAAGCCTTGTTCCAAGCTTTGCTTCAGACGACAATAGCAGAGAAAAACTGAAAGTTGAAAATTATGAGAGACGGAGATATCTTCTTACAACTAGAAAGGGTAGATCAGATACTTCTGTTGTGTTTATGCCAGCAAGCTTAGTCGTGGCTAGAGAAGCGACAATAGTATTTGAAATTATCATGAAATCTGTTGCTTCTGCAAAAGAGGCAAATATAGCACAAGGAATTAAACTTACATGGAATGAAACAGTGGCAGAGTCATCAAAGGTCTTTATTGCTATTACAAAAAATAATGATGTTATTAATGTTTCGAGCAGTGTTCCAGCTGTCAAGGTGGTGGTCGACAAAACAACTTTTGTTCGTCTAAGTTACATAAACCTTGAACACATTGATCTTGTTGCATTTTATTATGCCAGCAAATTGTATACTTTTGAAGAGTTGCAAAATGAAATTGCTGATTAAAAAAATATTTGTCAATAAAAAATGGTAAACTTGTATCCACAAATACCGACGCTTGAGCCGACTGAAACAAATGTGATGACTAAAACAACACTTGCGCCTGATCCGCATATGCTAATTGCTTCAGATAAAACATTACAGGCAGATGCATTTAGATTAAATAATATTACAGAAGCTTTGAAATATTTGGAAGGAGAAGAAGCAAAATATTCACGGTGCAAAAGGAGGTATAAGACCGTTTTCAATTCTGTACAAAACACTTCTATGGCTATTGGTGTAGTTTCAGCTGGATGTTCTGTAGGAGGTATAGCTCTGTTCGCCACAGGAATTGGGAGTTTGGCTGGAATAGCAATTGAGACTATCAGCGTTGCTACATGCCTAACATGCTTTGGTTTGGAGGCCTTGAACAAGAGGTTTCACACAAAATTAGAAAAACATGAAGCATTGAGTACTTTGGCGGGTGCAAAGCTGAGTAGTATAAAACTTATTATCAGTAAGGCATTAAATGATAATTTTATTGATGACGAAGAATTTAAGCGAGTCCAGGATGATTTAAATAATTACAAGAAACAGAAGTCTGAAATACAGAATAAGATGCATAGTCAATCTCCTGTAAATGTTGAAGAACTGAAGGCTAGTTTTTTAGCGGAAGGAAAAAAGATCGGTGTTCAGGAAACCACAGAAAAGCTACACAATCTTTTAAACAAATAAAAATCAGATTTGGTAATCGTTTATTTTTTCATTACACTTCGCAAAAAGATGACATGTCGCTTGCGCCTAACTATTTAACCCCATCAGCTCCACCACCAGACTATTACTAAAAAAAACTAAAAAAAAGTTTTTTTATTGTCCTTGTAACTTGGGAAATCTGACCAAGTATCTTGCTGACTTGCATCAAGAACTTACAAGATCTTATGTTAAGACACTTTTAAAAACTTTTTTAAATCACTTATAATTACTTGCGTCAACTAACTTCAAAGGTACTTACAAAGTTACTTGCTGGTTTATAAATTACCTTATTAAGTACTTGTAATTTACTTAGAAACATCTAGACAGTAACATAGATAGTAACTTGATAATTTTACCCAAGAGATAGGAATACTGACAGTTCTAACTCACCCACTTCTCTAATCTGCAGATTAAAAATAATTCTTTAATAATTTCTGAAATGAAACTAAAATAGTTAGGTAATAAAGGTATTGATTGTATTTGTTGGAGTTGGTTTGTCTGAATAGCTAGTTGTTATAATAAATCTGCAGATTAGAGAGGGGGTGTCTTAGAACTGTCAGTATTCCTATCTCTCAGGGGAGAGAAGTGTGCATGATCGACCAGTGATCATAGATCTACTTTGGTCAAAGCACACCAAAAAAAAGATAGGAAAGAGGTGGTACGCTAAGAAAGTGAGGGCTTCCATATGCATTGCTCCCAGTCACTTTCTTAGGGCACCCCCCTCTTTCCTATCTTTTTTTTTTTTTTTTTTTTGTGCTTTGACCAAAATAGACCTATGATCACTGGTCGATCATGCATACTTCTCTTCCCTGACAGTTCTTTTACCTACTGTACTTTGTAATCTTCCCTTGGATAGTTTAGCTTTCGATGCCATTTGATTTACACCAGTGAGAAAGAATACTATCCTATCTGATAGTTATTCATGGTAGCCAAAAATGAAACGAAGCCGTGATGCTGATTATTCTTCTGATGAACCGTCAGCCAAGCAGGTTGCTTGAAAGGACAGCTTTTTGAAAGCATACAATGAAAAGTGGCCTTGTTTGACCGTATCGCCCAAAAATCTGGATTTTGCGCGATGCATATTGCGCCAAACAGATTTCACGGCTGCACATGATGGTCAAAATGATTGTGAGGGACATATTTCCTCCAAAGCCCATGCCAAGATTGAAAATGCTGCCAAAGGTTCAGCATCGATCCGAGAGGCATGTTCTCAGCTGCTCAGGTCAAAACAATCAGGTCAGACAGCACAAGGTTGGTTTAAGCAGCATTTTATCATCATGTATAGACTGTAAAAAAAAAAAAAAAAAAAAAAAAACCGATCTTAAGCAAAGTGACCAAGTCAGCAAGTGTCATTCTAATTATATTAACAACAACAAAAAAGGGCAAAAATCAAAGAAAAGAAGGGGGGAAAAAACACAAAGTAGGCCTACATATAAAAGCAATTGAATTAAATAAAAGTATATCATGAAAAAAAAAATTCTCATTTATGGCTGGCATGTTGTAAAAATACATCGCCTTTTATAGCAGAATGCATAGTAGCAGCAGTAGTATCTTTACCAGTTTACAAATAAATCTGGTCAAAACTGCCATAATCTGGTTTTTAACTGCCTGGAGTACTGACAACATTTGCCTGTCACCCCTACCCGGGTATAGGCCGTCGACGAGAGACCTCCAGCAACTCCTGTCCTGTGCTTCTCCTTCGATTCTACTCCAGGTGGTTCCCAGTCTCTTGATGTCTGCTTGGAGGTCTCGACGCCAGGAGTTTCTCGGCCTACCTCTTTTCCTCTTTCCCTGGGGGTTCCATGTGCCCATGGTTGTGTCCCTGGATAGAGAGAGGCGGCTCGGTCCTGTGGCTTCCGAAGACTTCCGGCTTTCACCACAGGACGTCATAAGTCTTCTGGTAGAAGAACCTTCCTCCTCCAGGAAAGGGATTACTGTTAGTCTTTTCGTCGGCGTTTTTGTAGCTATTTCCTTTTTTGCAGGGTGGGGAAGCTACCCCCACACCCAACCCCCTTACTAGGAGGACCAGGGGTTTTCTGTCGGGGTCACCTTCCCTTAGACCATGTTGGTTCACGGCACCTTATTTCATTCGGTGCACCCCTCTCACGCGGGACCCCCTATCCACCACCCAGGGGACGCGCCTCAACGCCATCTGGTCCCAGCGCGAGGATTTTTTTCAGGTAGGCAAGTCAGTATGCCGAGGCAGGGGAGCCTTCTCTCAAGCTCGCCACATCCTTTAGTCATTAGTCATTTTACCCCACCCGGGTCTTCCCTGGGGGACTTGGGTGGGGTTAACTACTTTTTAGTTCCCAGGGTCAGCCTGGTCAGCCCCACAGGGTGCGTTTCCCATCTACTCTGGGGCATGTGTTTCTGTCTACCCTTGGTCCATTCACCTGTATTTGCCTTTTTTAAACTCTCCCAACTGTCTGCGCTGCCTGTAGCTCTTGATGTTGGATCATCATCATCATCAGTCCCTTGCCCGAACTGGGCGTTGGGGGGACTGAAAGGCAGCAGCAACAGACAGTGCTCTCCACTGAGTTCTATTTTGGGCGGTGGCAAGCAAGTCTGGCATCTCGAGTTCGGTCCATTCTTTTATGTTTGCGACCCAACTCTTTCTCTGACGACCTCGCCGACGACTTCCTTCGAGAGTGCCTTGGAGGATAGTCTTGGACAAGGTGTTGTGTCGGGTCACGTGGCCAAACCAAGCAAGCTTGCGCCGTTTCACGGTTGCCAGAAGGGGTTCATGTGGGCCCACCAGGGAAGTGACGATGCTCCGTACATATTCGTTGGTCTTGTGCTCGCGGTACGAGATGTGGAGCAACTTCCTCAGGCACTTGTTCTCAAAGGCCTGGATTTTCTTTTCTGAGTCTGCAAGCAGCGTCCAAGTCTCACAGCCGTAGAGTAGAATAGACACTACGAGGGACTTGTA
This sequence comes from Semisulcospira habei, assembly GCA_036245525.1. Lineage (NCBI taxonomy): Eukaryota > Metazoa > Mollusca > Gastropoda > Semisulcospiridae > Semisulcospira > Semisulcospira habei. The sequence continues at coordinate 125,928,973 of BTPG01000003.1, read as the reverse complement.
AAGCCTGTACTTGATGGTGAAGCTGATGGAGTTACTTCGCCATATCCTGTCCAGCCTGGCCATTGCGGATGTTGCTGTACCTATCCTGATACGGATCTCTGCTATGCAACTACCGTCTTTGGACAGGGTGGCTCCCAAGTACTTGAAGCTATTGACCTCTTCTAGCTTCTGGCCGTTCATGTGAATGTTGCTGCTGCTGTTGCTTGTGGTGTTGATCATCACTTTGCTTTTATCCGTACTGATCTCCATGCCATAAGACCCTGCGCTACTTGAAAGTTTGTCTGTCAGGTTTTGCAGCTCACTATTGCTGCCTGCCATGAGGTCAATGTCGTCTGCGAATCGAAGATTGCACAGGGATCTGCCACCAATAGAGATTGAAGTATGGTGGTCGTGGAGGGTTTCCTGCATGATCTTCTCCAGGAATATGTTGAAAAAGACAGGAGAGAGCAGGCATCCTTGACGGACACCGATTGTCGTCCTGAAGAACTCGCCTGACTGATTGTTAAGTAGAACCGCGCTGCAGGCGTTCTTGTAAAGCGCTTCTATCATTTGGATCAGCCCCTCCTCTATGTTGAACGATCTCATGACTTGCCAGAGTCCGTCGTGCCAGACGCGATCAAATGCTTTCCTGAAATCAATGAAGTTGTGGTAGAGTTTGCGCTGATGCTGCAGATGTTTCTCGATCAGGACGCGGCAGTTGAAAATCTGCTCTACAGTGCTTCTTCCAACTCTGAAGCCAGCCTGTTCTTCTGCCAGCAGTTCCTCGGCGAAAGTTTTGAGGCAGTTGAGAATGATTCTAAGCATTACTTTGCTAGGGTGACTTATCAGACTGATAGTTCTGTAGTTCTGGCACTGTTTCAGGTTTCCTTTCTTGGGGAGCGGGATCACTAGAGACTGTGTCCATTCTACTGGCCATTTCTTTTGCTCCCAGATCTTTTGACAGAGTGTAGTGAGTACCTTCGTTGTTACTTCTCCTCCATGTTTCAACAGTTCAGCAGGTACGTTGTCTACACCTGGAGACTTTCCTCCCTTCAGGCCGCGTACAGCTGTTTCCACCTCTTCAGCTAACACTGGCAGGTCTTCGGCCTTCCTGGCCCCAGCCTGGTTGTTTTGGAGGATGCTGGTGTCTGGCTCAGCCTTGTAGTTATACAAGTCTCGGCAGTACTCAGTCCATCTGTTTAGTACAGCAGTGTTTTCCGTAAGGAGTTGGCCGCTGCTGTCTTCGATGACTGTGGCTGTTCGCTGTTGAGTCTTGGTGAGGGTCCTTAGCGTTTCATAAGCCTTCTTGCTGTTGCCGTTTGCCATGCCCTCTTCCACGCTACGACACTGGTCTTCAATCCAATCTTCTTTGGCTTCTTTCATCCTCTTCCTGATCTTCTTGATGTTGGATGTGTGTTGCTAAATGGTCTTAGCTTTATTTAGGCCCCATGTTGTAGGTTTATTTAACGTATTGGACCGGCTGGCGACATACATTCAATATTCTGTTTAGTTTTTTTTTCACAAGCAGCGCAGGCACGTCCTGAGAAGGCCTTGTTGCTGTCGGGACGTTAAGCAATGTACAATCAATCAATCAATCATTAGTCATTTTCTGTTTTCTGTGTAATTGTACATGTGGCTTTGTCACCTTTTGTGTAATATTTTCCTTGTTCATATGTACGGCGCCTAGAGCATCTTACCATGTATAGGCACCTTATAAATCTTCCTTATTATTATTATTATCCTCCTCATGCTCAGCTACGTTCTGAAACTGAAGGCCCATCCAGACAATCCTGCCTATGATTGTGTTTTTAAACCGCCATTTGCAGAGATTTACAATACCCATACGGGAGCTGACCATCCACTTTTCTTCCGTGTCCGACCTCATTTGCAGGTGGCCGGAGTGGACCTGGACAAAGTTTTGGAATCTCTGCAACACATCACCCCACCCTGGCTATTACCAGTTCCTGACATTTTGCTGGACTTGACCGCCCACAAGAAGGACTCTACCCCACCAGCCACATACCAACAGAGCCTCAATGAACTCCTTTAAATTTTTTCCAGGCTATTGTCATATCTATACAGATGGGTCAAAGTCTGAGGATGGGAGAGTGGCTGCGGCCACACTATCTTCTCGCCATCCTATACGCCCATTTAAGCACTGCCTCCCAGACCATTCATCTGTATTTAGTGCAGAACTGCAGGCGGCTCTGCTGGCACTCAAGCATGCTTATCGGTCTAGGGAAAGGAACTTTCTGATTCTGTCTGACTCTCTTTCTGCCCTGCAGGCCCTTCAAGGCGCAGGATAGACCACCCACTGCTGGTACAGATTAGAGAGCTCTACGCGACTTGGTGAAGGAATATAATGACATCATTTTTATTTGGGTCCCAGGGCATTGAAGGCAACAGGATCGCAGATTCTGCTGCCAATGATGTCTGCAACGACCCTGTCCCTGACGCACAGACTGTTTATAGTGATTTTAAACCTGTGATTAGTGTGTACATATCCCTTGAGTGTCAGTCTGAGTGGGACAATGAGGAAGCTAACAAGCTGCATGAAGCTCTTCCTAAGGTGTCCGACAGTCTACCTTACCGCTGCAGCAGCCGCCGTGAGAAGACTGTCCTTGGTCGGCTCCACATCAGGCACACATATGTTACGCACTCTTATTTACTAAAACAGGAGGATCATCCATGGTGTTATGCCAGCAATGAGCAGTATTCTGTTAAACAGTTTTTTCTGTCTTTTGCCAATCTAATTGACACAATGTATAAACACTTCACAGCAGACTCTTTGAAGGTTTTGTTCCAGGATGTACCCCCGGACAAAATCTTTAGTTTCCTGAGAGAATGCAATATTTTTAAGATTTGAGCATTCATAGCCTATGTAAATTCTATTATTTTGACCTTTTTGAGAGCCTATAGACGTTTATTTTAAAGACCTATGCAACATTTAAGCATGAAATATTGTAAAGATATATTTACATTTTATTTGAAGACCTTTCTTTTAGTCTGGCTGGTCAGATTTTTACCCATCCCGCCGTGAGATGGCCTTAGTTGCATGCTCGGCGTTAAACCCAAATAACTAACTAACTGTATGATGAAGTCGTCGTCGCTGCTTCAGATCCGACTGAGTCATAGAAATTGGGAGAATGCGATGCCGTTTTGGTGGCGTCAGTGACGTGAATGTATGTAGACTAAGTTTTGTGCTACGTGTTTTGTGCGCGTGTATTTGCGTCATTATGTGGGGGTTTTTTGTGTCTGTTTTTTTTTTTTTACGTCATTCTAAATTTTCTCTATACAGGATGATGTCTTTTCTTTCTACTGTGTGTTCTTTTCTGTTCTACTTTGTTTCCATATCACCCAGAAGAAGGATCTTTGATCCGAAACATCATGTTTCATGTATCTACCTTAAAGGGTTTTCAACCTTATTTTCTGTTTTCCTTTTTGATTATCAGTTAGCTCTATCAGTTCGCACCATTCTGAGTTGTTCTAACAGACAAATTGTATGCATACAAAAGTGCTTGCCTCAACACACGAGAATGAGTCATGTAGAGACATTATATGACTGTTTTTCAAATTTGCATGAAATTTAAGAAGACAGAAAATCTGAAAACCACTTTATTTAAACTGTGTTGGTAAAATTTTTATATGAAACCACAAACATAGCAGCATATATATAGTAGAGTCACAGTTTGAATCAGGTAGCTTAGCAGACGCATGGAAAGGACTTAAAACTTTATCAGGCCACGTTAAATCAAATAATCAGTAGCAGTAGCAAAAAACCCCAAAAAAACTAGCATGCCAATGAAAGAACAAACTGAATTTTCTGAAAAACTTAATGAGTTCTATTGTAGATTTGAGAAAGATGATCTGAAGGATGGATTAGATAGCATGATTTCCCAGCTTAAAGTAAATGTAGCAGGCAATGTTGATGAAGACTTTGAGATCCATGGCAAGGCGGTTGAGAAGCTTTTTAGCAAACTGAATGTTAAGAAAGCAGTAGGCCCTGATAATATTTGCGGCAGAGTTTTGAGATTATGTGGCAGTCAGTTGTCTGTTGTTTATAGCCGTTTGTTTAGTTGGTCCCTGAAGGTTTGCACTGTACCTAGGCTCTGGAAAACATCTACAGTCTGCCCTGTCCCCTAGAACAACAAGCCCAAGACACTCAATGACTATCGCCCTGTAGCTGTCACCTCTATAGTAATGAAGTGCTTTGAGCGTGTTGTCCTTTCTAGACTGCTCGATCAAGTCAAGCCCTATCAAGATCCTTTCCAGTTTAGCAGGGAAAGGTTGTACTTTTGCATTTCCGCTGCTATCTGGGCGGCCTTGCCGCTCTGGTACATGGTCTTGACGTTCCATGTGCCCATGGTTGTATCCCTGGATAGAGAGAGGCGGCTCGGTCCTGTGGCTTCCGAAGACTTCCGGCTTTCACCACAGGACGTCATAAGTCTTCTGGTAGAAGAACCTTCCTCCTCCAGAAAAGGAATTACTGTTAGTCTTTTCGTCGGCGTTTTTGTAGCTATTTCCTTTTTTGCAGGGTGGGGAAGCTACCCCCACGCCCAACCCCCTTACTAGGAGGACCAGGGGTTTTCTGTCGGGGTCACCTTCCCTTAGACCATGTTGGTTCACGGCACCTTATTTCATTCGGTGCACCCCTCTCACGAGGGACCCCCTATCCACCACCCAGGGGACGCGCCTCAACGCCATATGGTCCCAGCGCGAGGACAACCCTATCTAATAGCTCAAAAACTTCTCTGTTACAATGTAACTCCAAGGCTTATCCTATGGATTGTCAACTTCCTTGTAAATAGGACCCAGTCAGTTCGCTTTCAAACAGCTCTCTCATCCCTTAGGTCCACTTCCATAGGCGCCCCTCAAGGTACAGTTCTCTCCCCTGTGCTGTTCACACTGTACACTAACGATTGTAGTGGCACTGACTCTACCCTTCTTATAAATAGAGGTGCACAGTATTACCGTATACCGGTATTATATCGGTTCGGAAGCCTCTCGATACGGTATACCGGTACGGTCCGGGAAGGGTCGGTATACCGCGAATTGCAATAGAAAACGAAAGTAAACTTTTTTTTTTTATAAACCGAAAGTAAACGTTTTTTCCTAGAACAAAGAGGCAGTTCCGTGAAAGTGCGGCAGACAAAGGCACAATGGCTGAAAGCGAGTACACAATTGTGGCAAATGCTAAAGCAAAGGCCCCTATATGGAAGCACTTTGGAGTCAGAAAAAGAAAAAAATGACGGTTCGATAATGGAGAATATGACGGTGTGCTTGACGTGCAATGGCGATGTAAAAACTGCTGGTGGAACCTCCAACATGAACACCCACATCAGGAGACACCATCCACAGTTATTGATTACCACACAGACGGAAACCTCAAGCTCACAGAGTGAGCAGCCCCCAAAGAAACAACAGCGCCATCAGACCCTTGCGGGAGCTTTTCAGATCCTGGCGAAAAAGGCAAAGTATCCTACAAATTCTCCTCGTGCAAAGGCCATCACAAACCAAATTGCGCTGTTCCTCATCAAAGATTTGCGACCTTAAAGTTGGTGGAGAGCAAGCACTTCCAAAGCCTGATTGAAGCACTCGACGACCGTTACCAGGTTCCTTCTCGTAACCACTTTTCAGAGCTGGCTATCCCTGAGATGTAAAAAAACATGAAAGCCAAGGTGATTGATGACCTTCAGAAAGCCGAACAAGTAAGTTATAGTATGATACTGCATGCGTATAAAGTTGTGCATGTTAAAGATTTTTTCTCAATTAGCGGTTCAATGAAGGTGTGTGTGTGGGGGGGGGGAGGGGTGGGGGGGGGGAGGTGGGCTTGCTATATCTGTCGTCTGCAGAATCAGTCAAATAAGTCTGAAATTTTCACTTTGAAAGTCTTGATTATAATTAATTGCCAGTCTGTCTATAACAAAGTAAGTCCTGTAACGAAATTACGAGCGTACTAGCACTGAAATTGAAAGGTGATATACTGATAAATCACAACGAGGATGCAAAATAATAGACGTGAATTCCGGTGCAGGTAACTGTGACTACAGATGGATGGACCTCCAGAGCAACAGACTCCTACGTCACTGTCACTGCTGTGTTGGTGGTTGATTGGCAGATGGTGAACTATGTGCTACAAACAAGACCAATGCCTGAGGGCCATACAGGTCTCTCTCTCTCTCTCTCTCTCTCTCTCTCTCTCTCTCTCCGTGTGTGGTATGTGTGTGTGTGTGTGTTGTGATAAAAGCTGTAAAACAAAAAAATCAACATTTAGGAACGATTGTGAGTTTTTTTCTCCTTTTGTGTACATTTAAAATAACTAGAATTGATTGATTTTTTATTTCATCTGTTACAGCTGAAAACATCACCAGGGTCATCACGGAAGCAATCAAAGAATGGAAAGAATCAAAGAATGGAAACTGCCGGGTGTGCTTGTGTCGGACAACGCATCAAACATGGTCAAGGCTGGAAAGCTGCTGCAATGCCATCTGCACTTGGGATGCTTTGCACACACACTCAACCTTGCAGTTCAGAAGGCGCTCAAGGTGGATGGAACCGCAGCCATATTGAGTAGAATCAGGCGGATATCTACCTTCTTTCACAGGAGTCATTTGGCTTCCAACCTTCTCCATGCAAAGGCAGAACTGCTTCAACTGAAGGCAAAAAAGCTGAAGGTTGATGTTTATACCAGGTGGAACTCCGCCTTTGACATGCTGTCACGATTTCTGTACCTGCAGGATGCTGTCGTAGCTGTGATTCGCTCCAAAAGAACTGAGCTATCTCAAAGAGCGTGACATCACGAGTCTGAATGACGAGGAGGCTGCCGCCGCACATGAACTTGAAGCTTTTCTGAAACCTCTGAAGGACATGACGAAATTTCATGTGCACGGAGGAGATGCCGACTTCGTCTGTGATCATGCCTCTTCTTGAGAGTCTGCTTGGCGAAAAAGGACATCTTTGCCCAAGTCCGTCCATGTCCGTCCAGCAAATGAAGGCTATCATGGCAGCAGATCTGGAGGGCCGGTATGCAGAACAGAGAGAGATGTTGCAGACGATTTCAGCTTTGGACCCGCGCTTCAAGTCTTTCTCCTACATGGCACCAGAACAACGCGATGGCATCTTCCGCAAACTCACTGACGTCACAGTGAGCTTGCACACAAAACCCAAGACCGTCGAAGCAGTCAAAGCAGATCCTGGTACTTCAGCAGAACCTGGAACTTCAGCCACCCCCAGTCCGCCAGCTCTTGATGAGCATGCCCATGATGTTGAGGTTCTTGAGGAGATCCAAGAAGAGCATTTTGTAAAGACAGAGAGACCCGAGGACGAACGGAAGTATGAGAGCAAAGGAGCGTGCCTGCTTGACTCCCTCCTGGCAGATGTCTTTGTCACACATGTCGAGCCGAGCAAGACCACCTACCAGCAGGGAGCTGAAGAAGTCGAGAAGTATCGAGAGGAGAAATCGATTGGCATGGTGGAGAACCCACTCTTGTGGTGGAAACAGAATGAGTACCGCTTCCCTCTGTTGGCTAGGGTGGCAAGGATTTACCTCGCCATCCCGGCTACGAGTGTGCCCTCTGAGAGGGTGTTTTTGACAGCTGGGGACATTCTGACCAGCCAAAGGGATACCCTGAACCCAGAGCATGTGGACAAGCTCCTCTTTCTGAAAAAGAACTTGTAAAGTCATGCACTGTTCTTTTCAGAAAGTGGAGACTGTTCTACTGATATGGCTGCCATGCCTAATCGTTTTCGTACAGTTCAATTAAAAAAAAATAATAATAAAAAAAAAAAGAAAATTAAAAATTAAAAAAAAATTTAAAAGTTTCTCTTAGTAGGAGTGTAATTTTCATTTTCTGTTTTTTTTTTCTTTTTCTTGTTGTTGTTTTTTTGTTTGTTATCCATCCAGAAAGTCTACGTCTGTAGGGTTCATTTAATGATTCAGTGTTTTTTCCCCCCCATAGTATTTGTTTACCTGATTTGTATTCAAAGTGAACACTGAATAATTAAAGTTTGTTTATAAAAAAACGATCACTGGTGTGTTTGAGTCTGTCTTTTCTCATTTTGTTTCAACTTCTTCATGCATTCTTGTACGTACAAGTGGCCAGATTGTCATCAAATTACATGGGATCGGGGACGGCGGTATACCGTTGGAAAATATCAGTACTGGCAAAAAATATCGCGGTACGGCCGTCTTCACGGTACTTATAAAATACTCGGATGACACTGCCTTAGAAGATCTCTCCAATAATGATGCGACTTACTTTGCAGAAGTAGAACGTTTTAGTGTTTGGTGTAAAGATAATTTTCTAGACCTAAATGTGAGTAAGACCAAGGAACTACTGATAGACTTTCAAAGAAACCCTGCCCCTGTCCCTTTTCTGATGATTGATGATGTGTCTGTTGAGCGTGTGACTGAGTATAAATATCTTGGAACAGTTATAGATGATAAGTTGTCCTTTAACGCAAACACCACCCTCATACACAAGAAATGTCAGTCACGCATCTGCTGCTTCCAGAAACTCAGGAAGCTGAATGTGAACCCCACTGTCCTTCAAACTTTTTACTGCTCTTTTATTGAGTCTGTCATCACTTTCGGTTCTGTGTGCTGGTATGGAGGTCTGAGTGTGAAGAACAAGAACACCCTGGCACGAATGGTAAACATCTGCAGCAAAGTGACTGGCAGTAAGCAAGCCAGTGTGGAATCCCTGTATGAACAGCGTGTGGTGAGAAAGGGTAGGCGGATAGCTTCAGACAGATCCCATGTCCTTGCCCACCTCTATGAACTCCTCCCCTCTGGCCGCAGACTCCGCACTCACAAAGCTAGGACACTCAGACTACAGCACAGTTTCATCCCCAAATCCATCACTCTAAGCAATCTGTAGGTACATCCACGCATACCCAAACCTAACTCCTCCCCCTATCCCCCTTTACCTGTGCAATCAGTAGGAATGGAGCTTGTTGATTTTAGAGAAGTGATTATGTTGTGTTTTATTTGGTGGTGAACTTGGACATACTGGGATTGTTGTTACTGAGTGTTTACCCACTAATTATTTTAGTAAGGTAGATTTTAATTACGCAGCTTGTGTAATAATGTGCAATAATGTATTGAGACGTTTGTATAATAAGTAGTGAGGGTTAGGACTAGGTTGAAACACGCGTATTATGTATGCATGTGTAGAGGTGGGAGTGAATGTACAAGTGCCGCTCAGTTCAGTCCATAAAAGATGTTTGTGTGAGATGTGTAAGAGTTATGTGTAAAGATTTTGTAGTGTTAACTTTATGTCCATTTGGAATTTGTAGCTGTGCAAGTGCAGGGAGAAAATGTTCATAATTATGTTATAATGTTTTCATGTCTTGTTTGTACTATTTGTTATAAATGTACCACAACCGAATTTCTCTTTTCGAGATAATAAAGTACTCTTATTCTTATTCTTATTCTTCTTATATTACTGAAACATCCAACCCTAAGGACTTGTAGTTTGGAAATTTAAAAAATATAAACAAAATGAAGGTTTGTGAAATATGTCAGTAATGTTGCAGATTTTAAACATGATTTCCCCACAGAAACAGAAACATAGTTGAAGTACTTGCAGTGAAACTAATAGGTATCGTATGATATTTTAAAATGCCAGAACAAAAAATTAACATCTGAAGTAAGCAAATATGATATTTAGGCAAGTAATGTGTTTCACGTAAAATAAATAATATTTGTAAAACAACAAAACTGTAGTAAAACTGTTACCGCAAGGGTTTCATGTGAAAGGAAAACAGAAAATAGATGTTGAAAACCCTTTAAATTAGAAAACATGAAACTCAACGTTTCGGATCAAAGATCCTTCTTCTCTGTGGAAACAACGTAGAACAAAAGAGAACACCAAAAAAAAAAAAAAAAAAGACGCCATCCTGTATAGAGAAAATTTAGAATGACGTTAAAAAAAAAAAAAAATGTTCATGAGAAAGAAAGAACAGAAGATGCATAATGACACAAATACACATGAACAAAACATGTTACACAAAACTTATGTCTACATACATTCAGGTAACTACATGCATTCGCATTTACTCGTGCCTGTTGCCGCTTCCATACATGCGGCGGATGAAGCTGGATGTCTTTTGCCAAAGGATGTGTATGCTGAAATGTGTGAGGTTATGAGGAGATTCAAGGTGGATCGAACAAACATGCTTCTTGCAGCGTTCGGGGAGTGTACTGTATGTCCCCCCCCACACACACACACACGTTCGTTCGATCCACCTCGGATACACCACCAGGTTGGACGTCGTTTCTACGAACTTCCTCACATGCGTTTTTCTTTCAGGAACATTCAGAGCTGTTCATATTTTTAAGCTTATCCTTCTCATTTATTTCCTCCTCCCTAACCCAACCTCTGATGTGCACAAATAAAGACGGACACATGGCGCTTCCCACCATTAGTACACTCTATGGGCTGGAGTAGCGACAGGAATTCTGAAGAAGAAGAATAGCATGAGCAGCAAAATGATGTCACTATAAGCTTCACGTCTTGGCATCGCAAGTCCCATGACACTGTGTACACAGTGATGAATTTGATGTTTCATGTCGCTCATCCGAACAGCTTGCAGCCTCTTCCGGGGCTGACTGTTTTCTTCCACACAGCCTCTTCCATGGCTGACCGATTGATGGGAGTATAACATGGCTCTAAAACTTACTTAATTATTATTCAAAAAGTTGAAGCGGTACAAAGCTGGCTAACGAACTCATCCAATGTCTTTCTCCAGACTAGCTATATCCAACATTTCAAGTAAATATGACAAAAATTACGGACTTTGGGTCATGGGTCAGTCTTTCTAAACAGTCTTTTGTGTCTTCATTGAGACATCCAGTTACAGTATGCTCGGAGGCTCTCTTAGCCAACCCTTGAATAAAGTATTCCGCTGAGTTTGAAGCTTGTGCATACAGAAATATTGAAGATTCTCGTGTCTACATACATATGCACACACACACACATACATACTACGTTTTGTGCTAAAACGATGTTCAGCAGCAAGGTTAGAGTAACTAGATGTGACGTCATTTTTATCTTGTTACTTCTTTGCCAGACTATGAGGCCCATCCGCCTGTTATGTCTTTTGCATTCTATAGAACACACTCCGACCAGCCCCATCCCAAAGTCTACCGTATTTTCAATACAGTAGGCAAAAAGAGTACTGATGTCATTGGAAATAGTTTTGGATCTATGAAACACTAAATTCGTGGAAATGGTTGCTAGTTCAATTGTATCAACAGAAAAGAAACTTCATCAAACAGGCCAAAGTCAGTGACACACCTTTTCTGTTTGTCATGTTATGGTCCTGTCAGTCGTGTTACAAAATTTGCCGTAACACGACTGACAAAAATTAGTTTAGGAACAAATGATTACTCCTGACATAGAGAGCGAAATGAAAGTCTTGATCCATTTAACACTGAACCCCCAAACAATTTCTTTCAAAATATTATTTGAAAATTTCAGGCCATTTATGAACAGAAATACAACGTAACACGACTGACACAATAAAAAAGCACCCCTTTCCCTTGGAAAATTGCAGCAGTCAGAATAAACAGATTATAATATCCGTCTGAGATTTTGGTGTGCAAGTCAATGGAGAGGGAAAGTAGGTAACTCCTGGCAGAATTTCTTTTAGGAAATAATTGAGCAATCATTATTTATATCTGATCGACTGTCGTCATAACACGACTGACAACAAAGTTACGGACATCAAAATGTCTAAATTAAAAGTCCCATAGTGACATGTCATCTAATAGCAGGAAATACATTGAAAAATATAATGTTGCCAACAAAAGCAATTTGTAAGTGATCTATACTAATGGTCAAAACTTAAGGGCCACTTTTTATCAACAACACCACACAAATAATCTAACAATACTTGGAGTCAATACTTTGCTAATTTATTTAGTAACAATTTCATTTAAGTTTTGAGTAAATCAAGCAATTGTAACCACAGCAGTACGTTAGAATGTTCACCCACCCCTCATTTGAAAAGTCACACAAGACTGGTCCAGTCAGTAGCGAGCGTACCCATCGTTTGCAGCCAAGCATTCAATGCAGCATTGATGCATGGAGTTCACCAGGCTTTAGAGAACATGTTGTGGGATCGCTTCCCACTCTTGATGCAGGAACTCAGTCAGCTGGGTGACGCCTTGAGGTGGGGGGTGGTTGCTGACTACATGTTGCCCCAGCACGTCCCAGAGGTGCTCAATGGGAGCCAGATCAGGTGAACGAGCTGGCCACTCATGATGCCCCGTTGCTCAAGGTACTCATCCACCACACGGGCACGATGAGGTCCAACGTTGTCGTCCTGCAGAACAGCATTGTCGCCTATGGCTTAGAGAGCTGGCTGGATGAGGGGCTGCACAATCTCGTCCCAATAGCGCAGTCTAGTCAGGGTGCCTCGGATGACATGGAGGGGGGGTCTTGCCTTCCCTGATGAAGCTTGCCGAGACCATGACTGAGCCTCCTCCATAGCAATCCACCTCTTGGACGCATCCATCATGAATCGCTTGCCCTGGCGTCGTTAAAGGACACAGTGAACCATGACTCATCAGTAAACAGAACCTGAGTCTACTGGAGTCTGTTCCACCTCGCATGTTGACGACACCAGGCAGCCCGGGCTCTGCGATGAGCTGGAGTGAGGGGTATTCTCACTGCTCCTCTGCATGAAGCCAGGCCATTTTCGCGAAGACATCGGCAGACTGTGCTTCTGCTGACATTAACGTTTGCAGCTTGCATCAGTTGACGTCACAGAGTGGTTGACGTGACAGTTTGGTCACGCAGAGCCCCCACACAGAGGTATCTGTCCTTCCTTCTGCTGGTGCAGCGCGGGCGTCTTGAGCAGGGTCGTCGTTCTGCCCTTCCAGTTTCTTGGAATCGTGCCAGCAGCCTCTGGATCACTGAATGGGACACCCCAAGACGTCTCCCAACTTCTCATCCGGAAATTCCATCCTGCAGCCATGCTAGTGCCTGGTCTTGATCTACTGGCGTTAGGCTTTGTCATGGTGGCATGGTTAGGCAAGTGACAATTATGCCCCTACTGTTCCGGTATTTGTAGCAAAACAGAAGTGCTCATTGTTCACAACTGACCCCTTTAGCACGTGCATCACGACTTTACCGAGTATTTCCACCTGCCTGCCTTTGGTACACTTGCCAATATCACACAGCTTTTCACAAAAACTGACAATATTTCACGTGCATTTGACACGTTCGTGAAATTGATAAATTGTTGTCTATTGTTCCCTGTACAGTGGACTGCCTAAGGTCAACTTTTACCCCATTTGGATCGAAAAAAACATTGTATTTTATTAGTGTACTTGTGATGATAAACAATGACACAAAAAGGTGGGGTGGCCCTTAAGTTTTGACCATTAGTATATTTCCATTGTTCTTTCTTTGAGAAGTATTGGAAACTTTAGGTACTTCCCAAAAACAAGCGTTTTTTTGTACCCCTGTGAACTTATTTCATTCAAATTCTATTGAAATAAAAGGAGCATTTATCCAAGCTTCTTAGTAAGTTATTCCTAATATATGAAAGAACTGCAAGCAATTTTGGGTACACGTAGAAGACTGATAATGGCTGTAACATTTTGATTTGAAATGAAAGGAAATTTGAATATCTTTTGAACAGTATTAATTCAACATCAATAAAAACAAAACTTTTGAAAAAAATATTGGCCACATGTGTAATGAATTTGTGAAAGTGCGCAACTGCTGGATGTGGAAGTTAAAAATCACTAGGAAAAAATATTTTTGGTTTCAGTTAATTAGAACACAAAATCTATCTGGTTATGTAGATTGTTCATTTTTCGCTCACATGCGATAGCGAAAGTAGATATGTAATTGGCCATCCGTCGTCAGTCCGTCGTCCATGAGCCGCAGTGAGATGGCCTTAGTCGCCTGCTCGGCGTTAAACCACAATAACCAACCAACCAACCGTCGTCCATGATAAACTTTAACATTGGCATTATTTCTGAGACTATTCAAACCTCAGACTTCAAACTTGGCCCAAGGGCACTTTGTGGTAAAACGTTTCTAAACAGGTACAAAAGCCAAATGTTTCCGTACATGTTAGAACACTTGAACACTTAATCATATTAAACACTTGCTTATATTGAACATCATATTATATTGAACAATTGCTTATCAGTGACCTCTTGCAAAGGTCAAGGTCACAGGGGGTCCAGAAAGATAGCCATATTTTGACACAAATTGTTTCTACTTTAAAATATTTTCAACTTCAAACCAAAACAGAGATACCTGCTGGAAGACCTTTCTATGCATACTAATTTGGATGACCCTTCGGAAAGTTAAGGGTCACAGGAGGTTGGCAAATGTGTGAAAAATGAAAAAAAAAAAAAAGGTTAAACTTTTAGGGTTTAATGTCTTTTGTCCATGATAAGGTGATTTCAAAGACAGGGCACCGAAATAGGGTCTGAACAAATTTTGACCCAAGCTGGATTCGAACCCAGGAGCTTTCGGTCAAGAGTCAAACACTCTACCACCGAGCCACCCAGCTCCCCTGTGAAATATGAGTTTTTGAGAGAATTGTAGTTTAGTCGAAGTCTTTGCCAACTTTTCAGTCAGATTTGGCACAAAGGTAGCTGATGATAAGACCTTTTTATGCATAATAATTTAGTGGTCCCCTTGCAGAGGTCAAGGGTCATCCAGAAATTACTTAAAAAAAATAGCCGTACCCATATTCCAATGGAGTGAACTGGCAAGAGTTAAACGAAAATAAACATGCTGAGTTGTCAGTTAGTACTTAAGCTTTGCCGTTCATGTTAAATGTGAATACACTGGTCTTTCTTGTAAACAGATTTCATCAGATGACAGAAAGAGAGAGGGAAGACATGGTGGGGACAGAAAAATCGTACATCTGCTCACCACCAAAAAGGAGCAAGACTGAAGAACTGTTACTGCGTCCAGGAGGTACAGCATACATTGTGTATTTTAATTGTTTCTTTTTGTTAGGATGTCATTTCTGCTCTCTCTTTCCTTGTTACCTCAGATTTTTTTCATCCAAGTGCTGCTTGCCTGAAATAAACCATAACTTTGTGTGCATAGTGCAGAGATAGAACAATATACAATCCCACCCCACCCCTTTCATAAACATAAGGTATCTCTGGTTAATTAACCATTTACACTATTCACCCTCCATCATCCCAATCACCTCTTTGTATTCCTAAGTACATTAGGTTTATTTAAAAAATCATTGAAACAACATTTTTTGATTGGCTGTCAACCCATGATTATTAAGGCAGATCTCCCACCCCACCTAAATTATTAATACCACATCAACTTCTTAAACAGAGGCTAATTAAAATATCAATGCAGACACAGTGAGATTAATTATAGCATCAAATTATTATATTACATTATAAAATGAATCAAGACGAATTACCTCTTCTATGTGATATCTGTGCTGTAAGGACTTAGACTCTAAAAAACAGCGTCTTCTCTCTGTAGTTGTTTCCGGCAAATGAAAAGCTTTTCTCGGAAAACAATACATGACAGAAGATATAGAATCCCTCACCGCTGACGAGGTAATTAAATTGCATGCTAAATATGAAAATCACATTGGTTCACTAATGACCCGCGATTTGAGTCGATCTCTTGTCTGCCTATACACAAAAGCTGTTAGTCACTTCTTGCCTGTCAATACTGACAGTCTATCACATGATCTCGAAAGCAAACCTATTAGCATGCCTCATGTTTTACAAGTTTGGAAATTACCTTGCACCTGTGGTAACCTTGCTTGTTACTGGGAGTCATGTTGATTTTTCTAAAATAAATTTTAAAAGCAGAAGAAAATGGACAACACCCAGACGACTCTACAACCGAGCTCTGTCTTGACGCAGGTTCAAAGTGACTAAGGCTAAAAGTCCAGACAGGGTTAAGGCTGGAAAAAGATTAGCTGAATATAACAGACAAAAAAAATTATAGCTTCAGGCGTTAACAGAAAATGCTCATGTAACTGACCCACCACCACCAACCCCAGCACCGGTGTCACTACCAACACCCTCACCCCCTCAACAAAGTGAGAGATTAACAACAGAGTCTAAACCAGAAATATCAAAATATATAGTGGGCGGATTTGTTGTTGGATTTTGTTACATAGGTTACCAATTATACAAAAAATATAAACCACACACTCGAACAGTGTCCCAAAAATCAGACACTACAAAAATAAAGGAAGAAGTCTCCACATTACCAGCAGCACCAAAACCTTTTGATCCATTTTTTATGCAGGAAATAAAATTAATATTTTAATTTTTGTAGCATAAGAAAATGAGAGACACAAAGAACATAATAAACCTTGTCTATCACTCTGCGGTTATAAGTGGACTAGCAGTAGCTTATACTATGATGGGGCAGAGTCTTCTCAAAATGCGTTCTGCTGACCTGGGCAAACTAGATTTTGAGGATATCGCAAAATAAATTGCAGTTGTAACAGCATCAATTGCAACAAAAGACTTTCTCATCAAGCAAGGAATTATTCCAGAAAATGTATCTATGTAAATAAAAAATATGGCAACTTAGGCTGTTATCATTAGAGGTGCTGTTGTTAATGCATTGGCATTTAGCGGGTCAAATTTTCTCTTTTCAAAAGTGACTAGAGAGGAATCTGCAGAAAAATGAGGCATCACAACGAGGCATCAGAGAAATTAGCACAAGCTCAACAGGATTACGAGAAACAGAATAGAGAAACTTGATTTCATCAATGAAAAACTCAGACTTGAAGGTCACACACAGCATACATTTTCAAATGTTGATGACGCTATCAAAGAATACTACCTTGTTACTGGTGAAGATATGTCCACCCCACAGTCGAAACATAGTGACTACTACCAACCAAGCCCAGAACAAAGAAATGGGGAAATAATTTGTATAATAGTAGGAATGACTTTTGTATATTTTACTGGAGTTTTTATTGCTAGAAAAAATGGCCGACACCAAGGTCGGAGCTAAGCTATCAAAAATATATTACTCCCCTGGAAAGGAAAAACTGCATTAGAGAAAATATATGCCGCTGTGGGCGGTGATGTCACACTCGATCAAATAAAGCAGTGGCTGCAAAAACAGGTTATTTGGCAAATATATTTGCCTGCCCCAAGAAAAATATCAAGACCTCATTTTGAGAACACCACCCTTAATGACTGACACCCATCAAATGGATCTTTTGTTTCTGCCGCACGATACAATAAGAAAGAGATACATATATGCATTAACTGTTGTCGACATAGCTTCAGCCTACCCGGCACCGGCCTCCACGTGGCGTAGGTGGGTAGTCCGCTCAGTCCCTGACTGAGTGGGCTAGCAGACGGGTGCCATCTTTGTCCAGGATTAGGACTTGATGTCAGCAGATATGTTGTTCAGCCTTTTCACTGGTCCGGTTTTTAAGGAGCTGTGCTAACCTAGGTCGTACCATGTTGGATTGGTCCTTACAATTACTCGTGACTTTTTGGTCCTTTGGATCCCAAGTGTTTGCCGTGCTTGGAGACCCGTGTCGGGGGAGAAGAGGATCCTGGTGGCTGAGGTTCCCTTTGGGCTGCGGCTCACTGGTGCCAACACTCCACTTCGGCCTTGACTTCTTCCTAAACGGGAGGCTAGTCGTACCGGCCTAGTCAATCGTCTCTTGTCACGTTGAGCCCTATCCCACTGTTGACATGCGGGTTGATATACGGAGCACCATGCTATAGCTTCTGCTGCTGCTTAGGTGCTTTACGCCAGTATTCCCCTGCATTCAACAGTGTGATAGAAGGTGGTGGCTCAAACGGTTCAATCGGGCTTAACCCCTTGAGTATATCTTTCGGGCAGTCTCCATTGTGCGTCGGCTGGAGACCCGCCGACATTTGCACTTTCCCTTGTTGGGCTCGGTGGCGGGCGGGGACCCCCGGGGGATGAATATCTCTACTAATATAATATGGAAAAAACAAAAAAACCCAAACTTGCACAGAAGCGGCACATCGCCACCAACATTGAAAATGACAGTGACTTGGACTGTGAGGAAGCGACGCCTCAGGCGTCGGCCGTATGGCCTCGCTTCCTCATTGTCCATAGCAAGGTAAAGGAGAAACCAGTTACCAAGCTGCATCCTTTTCTGGTGGGGGAGACCCTCAGGAGCCGTGTTGGCAGGCCTGACGCCCAGCGCCTCAGGTCTGGTGACTTGCTGGTGGAGTGCCGTACCCGGGCACACTCCAGTGGGCTACTGGGGCTCTCTTCCATCGGAGACACTCCGGTGGAGGTCACACCCCACAAGACTATGAATTCGTCAAGAGGCGTAATCAAAGATCAAGCTTTGGCAGAACTGTCGGAAGATGACCTTGTACGGACCTTAAGTCTCAGGGGGTGACTTACGTCAGGCGCTTCGCTTCCAAGCGAGGTGGTGGGGAGATCCGTCTCCCTACCATCATCCTGACGTTTGGCACCCCCACCCCTCCTACTACCATCTGGGGAGGTTACTACTCCCTGAGAGTGAAAAAGTACGTCCCTCTCCCCCTCCGGTGCTTTAAGTGCCAAAAGTATGGCCATGGGCAGAAGACCTGCCGTCAGGCAGAGGCTTCATGCGTCCGTTGCGCTAAGCCCGGACACTCTGCTGAGTCCTGCACAGCCACCCCCCTGTATGTGAATTGCCAGGGGGCGCATATGGCTTCGGATAAGAAATGCCCTCGTTGGATATCCAAGTGCAAGATTCAGCAGGTGCGTGTGGTGAAGGGACTGTCCTTTTTAGATGCCAAAAAAAATGGTTGAAGGCTCTGGTGCAGCTGCGGCTGCCCCAACCTCTAACACCTCAGTATATACTTTCAGTGCAGCGGTGGCAGGCAAGCGCCCCACCAAAGACTTTTCATGTCAGACCCCAACTTCTTGGTTGGGGGCGGAGCCTCGGCTCATCTCACCCCTGGAGAGTAACCCTCCTCCGGTGGTGACGAGGAGCCAGGGAACGCAGAGGGCGGACACTGCCGGTCCGGTTGTGCCGCCTTCTGTTGCCCCTAAGCCTCAGCCCCCACCCAAACCTGTTAGTCAGTCAACTCCAAAGGCTTCTGGCTCTGGTTAGCCTTCTAAGGCCGCTAACTCTAGCGGCAGGAACACTACCCACGACCAGGGGTCTAAGAAATCTATGGGACCGCTGTGCGCACGGGCCCAGAAGGGGAACACTGATGTCCCCCTTCAAAACAAATATGCTGCACTGGAGGAGCGGATGGAGGGAGTGGAAGTTATTGTTGCTGATGCTGCGGCAGCTCCACCCCCTTCCTCTCCAAAGAACCAGAGGAGGCCCGGAAGCCGGCCCCCCTCTGTTTCTTCAACTCCTTCCAAGGTAAAGGAAAAAGGGGGGAAAAACTCCTTGCCCCCAGATAAGACTTAATCATAGACTCTTTGCTTCAGTGGAATTGTCGTGGTTTTCGAGCTAACTTTGAGGACTTACGTCTTTTAGTCAAGTTCTATAACCCCTCAGTAATATCTCTTCAGGAGACTTACCTGAAGACTTCTGACCCTGTGTCTTTTAATGGTTTTAATGTTATACATAAAGGCTCTGATTCGGAGAGGCGCTCAGGTGGAGCGGCTCTTCTCATTAGTAGCCAAATTTTATGTAGCCCCGTTAGCATCGACACCTGTCTTCAGGCTGTCGCTGCTCGGGTTACCTTAAAAAAGACCATAACCATATGCAGTATTTACCTGCCACCATCACTGCGGGTCTGTAGCA
Source organism: Semisulcospira habei (assembly GCA_036245525.1). Lineage (NCBI taxonomy): Eukaryota > Metazoa > Mollusca > Gastropoda > Semisulcospiridae > Semisulcospira > Semisulcospira habei. The sequence goes on along the minus strand of BTPG01000003.1, from coordinate 125,909,266 downwards.
ATGATATTTTTAACTTAGTAGATCAACTGCCCCCTCCCTTTATTCTCATGGGGGATTTTAACGGTCATGCTCACCTTTGGGGTAGTGACCACTATGATGGCAGAAGTCAGATGTTAGAAGATGTTTTTTCTCAACTTAACCTATGTGTCTTTAACGATGGCTCACCTACATACTCTAACTCAGGTTCCGGATCTAGTTCTGTTCTAGACCTCACTGTGTGTGATCCTTCTCTCGTGCTGGACTTTGACTGGAAGGTTCACGACGACCTGTGTGGTAGTGACCACTTCCCAGTAGTCCTGTCATCGGTCAGCTGTGAGGAGGATTCGCCGGTGGGGCACTGGAATCGCAAGAAAGCTAACTGGTCTCTGTTCGCCTCTCTCTGTCAGTCTCGTCTTACAGAGGAGGTGGTCATGTCAGCTGAAGAACCTGTTTCTTGTTTTACTTCTATTTTGTTGGAGGTTGCAGGTGAAACCATCCCTAGAACTTCCACATCACTCCCTCGGAAGCCGAAAGTACCATGGTTCAATGAAGAGTGCCGCAAGGCCCAAACAATGCGCAAATCTGCTCAGCGGCGTGCTTTTCATAATCCGTCGCAAGCAAATATTTTAAGCTTTAAAAGACAGCGGGCGAAAGCCCGTTACATTTTTAAACGTGAACGCCGTGCTTCCTGGAGACGCTTCGTCTCATCTTTATCTTCTAGGACTCCGTCCCAAAAAGTCTGGAAGGCTGTTCGAAGAATTAGGGGCGGGGGTGGTTCGGCTTCTGTCGGCCATCTTAGAGATGGTGCCAGTTTGGTCACAGATAAAAAGGCTGTGGCCAATTTGCTTGCCTCCACCATTGCCCATAATTCTTCAACAGAGCATTATTCACCTTTCTTCCAGAGAGAGAAGGAGAAGCGAGAATCTTGTGCTTGTGATTTTATATCGGATAACTTGGAAGACTATAATGCCCCTTTTACGTTTTCAGAATTGCAGCAAGCCATGCAGAAATGTACTGACTCTGCTGCTGGATTAGATACCATCCATTATCAGCTCATAACATATCTGCCTGAGGATTCACTCCTTGTACTTCTCAAGGCCTTTAACCATATCTGGTTAACCGGTCATTTTCTGCCATCTTGGCGCCAGGCTGTGGTTGTGCCAATTCCCAAGACGGGTAAGGATCCTTCCGACTCGGGCAACTACCGGCCAATAGCTTTGACATCATGTTTATGTAAAACTATGGAACGCTTGGTCAACGCCCGACTGGTGTGGCATCTTGAGTCACAGGGTCTCATCACAGACCTCCAGTGCGGTTTCCGGCGCTTCCGTAGTACAACTGACCATCTAGTTCGCTTTGAGTCTTTTATCCGAGATGCTTTTGTCAACAAGCAGCATGTCTATGCAATTTTCTTTGATCTTGAAAAGGCATATGACACTACCTGGAAGTATGGTATAATGTCTGATTTGTCGGACATGGGTTTTAAAGGGCACCTGCCTGTTTTTATTCACAATTTTTTGTCTAACAGGTCGTTCCATGTCCGTGTGGGCTCCACCCTCTCCGACTCCTTGAACAGGAGATGGGTGTCCCGCAGGGCAGCATTCTATCTCCTGTTTTATTTAGCATTAAAATTAATAACATTGTAAAGGCCGTCAATAATGATTCTGAATGCTCTTTGTTTGTGGACGACTTTGCTTTGTCTGCACGAGGTCGAGGACTTGCGTCCCTTGAGAGGCACTTGCAACTGTGCGTTGATTGCATCCAGGGGTAGGTGTATCTCAATGGATTTAAGTTCTCGCCCTCCAAGACAGTCTGTGTGCATTTTACTAACCAGACGAAATTTTTTCCAGAACCTAGCCTGAGCATTGCTGGAGTGCCAAATAAGGTGGCCGAGGAGGCAAAGTTCTGGGGGTCATCTTTGACAAAAGACTGACCTTCTGCAACCATATTAATTACCTTAGAACCTCGACGTTCTTCGTATCGTTGATTGTACTGACTGGGGTGCAGACCGCATTGTCTTACTTCGACTGGCCCTTGTTCGGTCCAAACTGGTTTATAGCTCTGTGGTATATGGCTCAGCTTCCAAGTCTGTTCTACAGCATCTTCTTCTTCTTCTTCTCGAACGCCGTCACACTTGGAGTTTGGTTCTCAAAATGAAATCTGTGGTCTTCTGTAGCGCCTCCACATGCCCGTACAGTTTCTCTTGTAGAGTGGCGGGCTTCGGCCATATCTCCTCCCTCAGCGGCTGGTGGTTCCCACAGTCCTGGAGGATGTGCTCTGCGGTCTGCTCTGCTTCTCCACAAGGGCACAGGGGAGATGGCACGAGGTGGAAGCGTCTGTGCAGGTGGAAATTGAGTCGGTTGTGCCCGGTCCTCAGACGAAAGATGGTCACCTGCTCTTGTCTGGACAGCTGATGGTAACTGTCTAGGGGCCGTTGTGGTGGTCTGTACACAGACTTAATGATGGTCTTCATCTCTGTGACGCTGACTCCATTTTCATCTTGTTCTTTCTCTGCGCCCACTTTTGCCATTCTGTCAGCTTCTTCATTGCCGTAGATGCCACAGTGTGAAGGGATCCACTGCAGCACCAGTCTGGTGCACTTGATGTTTTGCAGTGCCTCTTGTAGACGTGGCAGTTTGCTTGCTGTTGCTGCCTCAAGGACAGACATGGCATCAGTAAGGAAGACAATCTGGGCATCAGGGTCTGCAGTGCCACTAAGGGTGTTAGCTGCGCGGACTAGGGCTTCCACCTCAGCTCTGTAATTTGTGCAGTGAAGGCCTGTTGGTACTGCCTCTGCCTGCCATTTTCCATTTGGGTACTGAATGTACACCCCAGCCCCTCCATCCTGAACTGCATCTGTGGCTGATCCATCGGTGTATGCCCGTATCCATGCTTCCTGGAGATACTTTTCTTCGAGCATGGCCAGTGTCAGGGCTTTCTTGCTCACAGTGCTGTGCTCATCTCTGGTGGTGATGTAGGGTACCGTGGAAGAGATGGTGATGTTTTCTGGCTTACTTTCCCAAGGTGGAAGGTCGCTAGCAGGATTCAGAGCCTCTACCTGCGCAGGCAGCTTTGCCTGGTGTTTTCTCTGCAGTGCTCTCTTCTCCTTCACAAAGCTTGATCTTTTCAGTCTCCCTGAGGTTGGTTGTTTCATCCTAGCGTTCATAGGATGGTCTTTGGAAGACTTGACCTTTGTGGACTGTATCAAGGCTTTGCAATCTCTTCTCATGCGCAGGGGTGGGATGCCTGTTGTCTCTTCCATCTTTTCAATTGGTGTGGATCTCATTGCGCCGGTGATGATACGCAGTGCCTGGTTCTGAACTCTGTCAATGGTCTGCTGGTGTGACTGGGCTGCCGTCAACCATGCATTAGATCCGTACTCAAGGTGTGGTCTCACTGTGCCTTGATATACATTTTTGAGAATCTTTTCATTGGCTCCCCATTGTGTTCCAGCCAGTTTTCTCATGATGTTCAGCTTTCTTCTAGCTTTCGCTTCTGCATTCCAAATGTGCGGCTTCCACGTCAGCCTCTTGTCAAGGGTGACTCCCAGGTATGTCTGTTGGTCTTCATACCGCAGCGGGGTGTTGCCCAGTGTTAGGTTGCCAGCCTTTGCCTTGTTGGAGAGAGAGAAGAGTGTGGCTGATGATTTTTCTGTGTTGATGGTCACACACCAGTTGTTGGTCCAGTCTGTCAGCCTGTCCAGGGCTAGCTGCATCCTGTATGTAGCAGTTGTTGCATACTCTTCTGTGCACCAGAGTACCAGGTCGTCTGCGTACAGGGCTGCGTGTACTCCTTTTGGTAGCTCTGGCACAAGGTCGTTGATGAAAAGTATGAACAGTGTCGGTGACAGGACTCCCCCCTGTGGCACCCCCTGACGCAACAGCACTTTTTGGCCACAGTACCCATCCACTGTCACACGGGCTCTGCGATTGTGCAGGTATGACTTGGTCCACCGGTACATATTCCCTTGGATGCCACTGCGAAGGAGTTTCACAAGGAGACCATCCTTCCACACCTTGTCGAAAGCCTTCTGTAGGTCAATGAAGGCAGCTAATGTCACCTTCTGATCTTGAAAGGCATCTTCTATGACCTGTGCAGGGTGTGTTGTCTGGTCTTCTGTACTCTTGTAGCTTCTGAAGCCAGCTTGCTCTGGCACGATAATGCTCTCAGAGTCCAGGTACCACTGCAGGCGCTTGTTGATGATGCGCTCCATGGTCTTGCACACACAACTTGTCAGGCTGATGGGGCGATAACTCAGGGCTTTGGACTTATTCTTCCCTTTCTTCAAAATTGGGATCATCCTGGCTTCCTTCCAGCACTGGGGTACCTGTCCTCCTCTCCAGCTGTGGTTAAAGATGTCCAGTAGCTTCATTAAGGCAGTGTTGCCAAGGTGTTGTAACATCTCGTTTGAGATGCTGTCTGGACCTGGAGATTTTTTCTTCTTCAGCTGTTTGATGGCCATCTTCAGTTCTGGAAGGGTGATGTCCTTCTTCATTGCATCATGGATGTTCACATCTCTTGTTCTCTCTCTTTCTTCCTGTCTGATTTCTTTCGCAAGCATTCGTGGGACAGTGATGTCACTTTCTTTCGCATAGATCTGTGCAAACATGTTTGCAGCTTTCCTACCAGTTCTACAGCATCTGAACATAATTCACCATCAAGGTCTGCGAATATGTCTGGGGGCCTTCAGGACATCTCCAGTTCCTAGTCTGTATGCCGAGGCAGGGGAGCCTTCTCTCAAGATCCGCCTCATGCTCAACTACCTTCTGAAGCTGAAGGCCCATCCAGACAATCCTGCCTATGATTGTGTTTTAACCCATTGTTTGCAGAGATTTACGATGCCCATCCGGGAGCTGTCCATCTACTTTCCTTCCGTGTCCGACCTCATCTGCAGGCGGCCGGAGTGGATCTGGACAAAGTTTCGGAATCTCTGCAACACATCACTCCACCCTGGCTATTACCAGTTCCTGACATCTTGCTGGACATGACCTCCCACAAGAAGGACTGTACTCCACCAACCATATACCAACAGAGCCTCAATGAACTCCTTTCAAGTTTTCCTGGCTATTGTCTTATTTATACGGATGGGTCTTGGGAGAGTGGCTGCGGCTGCAGTGTCTTCTCACCATCCTAGACGCCCATTTAAGCTCCGCCTCCATGACCATTCTTCTGTATTTAGTGCAGAACTCAGGCAATTCTGCTGGCACTCAAGCATGCCTATCAGTCTAGGGAAAGGAACTTCCTGATTCTGTCTGACTCTTTCTGCCCTGCAGGCCCTGCAGGTCCTTCAGGTCGCGGAAACAAACCACCCCCTGCTGGTGCAGATTCAAGAGCTTTATGCGGATTTGATGAAGGAATATTATGACATCATTTTTATTTGGGTTCCAGGGCATGTAGGCATCGAAGGCAACAGGATCGCAGATTCTGCTGCCAACGATGCCCGCAATGACCCTGTCCCTGCCACACAGACTGTTCATAGTGATTTTAAACCTGTGATTAGTGCATACATGGCCCTCGAGTGGCAGTCCTTGTAGGACAAAGAGGAAGTGAACAAGCTGCATGAAGCTCTTCCTACGTCTGACAGTCTACCTTATCGCTGCGGCAGCCGCCGTGAGGAGACTGTCCTTACTCGGCTCCACATCGGGCACACGTATGCTACGCACTCTTACTTACTAAAACAGGATGAGCATCCATGGTGTTTTGCCTGTGACGAGCAGTTTTCTGTACGACACTTTTAGCTGTCTTGTGCCGATCTAATTGACACCAGATATAAACACTTCACAGCAGACTCCTTGAAGGTTTTGTTCCGGGATGTATTTGAGAGAATGCAATATTTTTAACAAGATCAGAGCATTTATAGACTATGTGAATTTCACTATTTTGCCCTTTTTGAGAGTCTGTAGACGTTGCTTTTAAAGACTCAAGCGACATTTTAGCCTGACATATTTTTAAGGTATATTTACATCTTGTCTTAAGACCTTTCTTTTAGTCTGGCTGACCAGATTTTTACCCATCCCGCCGTGAGATGGCCTTAGTCGCCTGCTCGGCGTTAAACCCCGATAACTAACTACCTCCAAAAGAAATGCAACCAAAACACATGAATTTTGATGTAATAGACAAAGATTTTATTTTGATTTTTGGTGAGCAGTTCTCTCCAGATGTCTTTTTTAAAAGTGTTTGATTGACTAAAGGAAAAGCCTTTTTGACAGTGCATTTTGCAGTTTAAACGATGATGTTAGAAGTCATGGGTCTCAAAAACTGCAAACAATAAGAACAAGCAAATTGTGCATGCAGGTAGTGGATACAAAGGTTTAATGAGAAAGTGCATGAAAGGTTCGGTACCACTCTTTATTTTGTGACAGCCATTTTTCTGTTTCATGATTATTTTTCGGGACTAGACATTAGTTCAGATCAGAAGTTCAGTTAATTATGAAACATGCTTTTGGTGATGAGTAATATCCATGTATTTGCTGTCAGTTTTTATGCAACCTGCCTTGCTAGAGATGCCAACAATGAAGGCTGTTAAGGGGCATGACTTGTGATGAAAAATTTGGATTCATCAAAAGTAAATGCCTGTAAATCACATGTTTCAATCAATACCTACCTGTGTGTGACACCAGATATCAAAGAATTGTATCAACATCATTTGGTGAGGATTTTTGTTGAAGCGCCATTATTGTTGATATCAGTCTTTAAACCTTTTGCGAAATACCTCAGTTACCTCAATGCATTTCATGTTACAAATTGAAGATTTATGGATATGATATGCATTCAAGTGTTAAACAAATGATTGTAATAAATGATTTAAGTAAAATCAGGCCTTTTTATTTGCTGAATAAGCGTTTTGGGCTTACGTGCAAAGCAAAAGTGAGTCTATGTTCGGGGCCAGTGGTTGTCCGTCTGTCATCCGTGGTAAGCTTTAATGTTGGCATTTTCTTGGAGGCTATTCAAGCCACAGTCTTCAAACTTGGCTGCAGGATACATTGTGGCAAGACCTTTCTAAACATACCAATTTGAGTGATCTCTCTCAAAGGTCAAGATCACAGGGGATCAGGGAATAGGTCCAAAATTGCAATATTTTGACAAAATTGAGTTTTTCTCAAATACTATTCATAACTCTAAACCCAAACTTTGTACAAATACAGTGGAGTCCAGTTAACACGAACTCGCTTAACACGAATTTCCGGTTAACACGAACCGCTTTTGCATTCCCGGCTGACGGCTTTCTTATTATGTATTAAAATTTCACTGATAACACGAAATGCTTAACACGAAATTTCGCTTAACACGAAGCTGTTTTCGGTTCCCGACCAGAGCAATTTCACTATTATTCACCTGTTTAACACGAACACACATTCCAGTCTCAAACACCGAAAACCGACTCATGAAAGGGGCACTGCACGTGTCGCTCTCGTGCTGTAGTACACACGACACATGAATGAACTCTAGCCTGTGATTGGCTGAATAGCCTTCAGTCGTTGTAATCCGTCTTCTCATTGGCTAGTGTTTCTGAACTGAATTCATGCATCATTCGTGTACCAACACTCCCTCAATTCAGTTAAAGGTAAAACAGAAGTCGACTACGCTTGAAGTGAAAAAAACAAGATTAATGAGATCCACGATTGTCTCTCTACACCGGCTGTCAACGCAAGACCGACTTCGGTCATGGCCCGTTTTTTAAATGACTGACTGTGTTGCTTTTACCGATGCCAGATGCCCGTGTTGCTTTTACTTTACTATGGATTTTACCTGATGGATTGTACATTAACTACGTGAGCTGTACACATATCCTTGTGTTTTCCTAGCGAGCTGAACGTAATGTAAGCATATATAGTACAATAATATGCACTTTTAACCTCGTACTCATTCATGCACGCATCTCTTACACACTTTTTCCTTGCCGGGAGGGCCGTGATCAATTTTGAGGCCATATTGGTTAACACGAAATACGGTTAACACGAAGTGATTTTCCGTGTCCCCAGAAATTCGTGTTAAGCGGACTCCACTGTAGAGACTTCCGGTTGCTATTCGATGTCGGATAGACGCTACATTCTCGTCATCCCCCAAAATCGCTAAAAATCACCATCTAAAGTGTGACATTGGCTTTACAAAATAGTGTGTTCGGTGCAAGTGTTGTGTTTGGTGCCTTGTGTATCATCCATCGTGACACCATCTGCCAGTGCCATCTGTGAATTGGACAAGAAAGATAAACGCCGGCAGCAGCAGTACGGCACTATGGTGGCGGAACACGTGCCACCGGTGTTTATCAAGGTGCAGCTACTGCCGGCTGCGGACGATAAAGACTACACAGTTTTTTAACTCTGCTCAAAAGCAGAAAAATGTACAGGCTTCAACAATGTAGAAGGAAGCCAAAGACTGGGAAATCTGTGGAGGATATACCCCAAAAACATGGACGCACGAGTGGTCCTCCTAACCAAGGGCATAGTGTTGAGGGGTCGGCTTGTGACCCCAAGTGACAAAAACCCCTATATCGTGATAGACGCACAAGGAGAGCGAGAAATCCCAGCCACACGTCTCACCATTGGAAATATTCCTCTTTCTTTCTCGAACGAGGAAATACTTCAATATATCGAAAAACTGCCCGTGAAAACTCGGTCAAGACTCATGGACGAGAGGGTCCCAGATGAATATGGGAAGCTGTCCCATTGGAAAACGGGGCGTAGGTTCATCTACATAGATGTGCCTGCAACCCCTCTCCCCAGATCACTAAAAATTGGGAATTGTACCGCTACAATATTCCACAAAGAACAGAAAACGGTTATCTGTTCAAAATGCCTGTCTGCAGGCCACCACCAGAGCACTTGCTCTGTGCCGGTCAGGTGCAAGCAATGATTGGGTGAGGGCCATAAGGCAGGGGCCAGCGAGTGTGAACTCGCTGCACCCATGCCTCTGCCCTCCTCATCGGAAGAAAGAAAAAAGCAAATTATGCTTAGCTTCAACCCCCGCGAACCGCGTCAGCCTGCCCGCGGTGCCGGCACTGCCAGCGAGTCTGCTCGCAGCAGGTCTCTGACACCGGCGCAGCTGACGAAGCGTGCGCGGTCCCCTTCCGCACAACGCTCGCCGCGATCTGCCGGAACTAAAAAAAACGTGCGAGTGAACAACACCCCCGCACTCAACAAGGAGAACGCAAACCCCAACTCTGACCCCTGTGGAGAGAGAAACAATATGGATGAATATAAATACCTGAACCGGGCGTCACATCATCCTGCTCTAATGACGAACTGCTTACGGCCAAGGACTATGATTCCTTCCTCTCGATATGGCTGAATTACGTTGTGTGACTCTGAATGTGCGCGGACTCAAAAACAAGCAAAAACGCAATAGCATTTTCAGACTGCTAAAAAAAGAAAAATACGACGTAATTGTTCTACAAGAATGTCACGTCTCCAGACTAGAAAAAGTGGAGCAGTGGGAACTCCAATGGGGAGGAAAACCATTCTATTCTCTGGGAAACAACCGCAGTCTGGGCCAACTCACTTTAGTCCCCAGAAAACTTATGGAAAACTCAAAATGTATCTACAAAGACACAGGTACTTTTATCATAGAAATATTAATAGACGGAAGAAAGATACTCATTGCTAATGTGTATGCTCCACAATCCACCGTCGACAAAATTAACTTCTATTCTCACGTCCGACAGACCATCCTAGATCACGACACGGAACATAATGGCATAGTTATTCTAGGAGATTTTAACTCCATGATGAGCAATGAGACTGACATAATAAGTGGAGAACAACACAATTGGAGAGAAGTCGAAGCACTCGTACAGCTAGCAGTAGACTTAGATCTACACGACAGCTGGCGATCCCTTAACCCTGATTGTAAGCAATACACCTGGTGCCGACATCACCCATTCACAGCCAGATGCTTAGACTACATATTTATCTCCAACAACCTCACCCCAAACACTGTACACAGTGAAATACTCTCATTCGCTCACTCTGACCACAGAGCACTGCTTACAACAATGTCCTTCCATGATTACCAAAGGAGACCATCGTACTGGAAATTAAATAACAGTCTTCTTAAAGACAAAGCGTACGTTAGCGTCATTAACAACATTATCGAAGAATCCTCTCACGATCAAACAGAGCTCAGCCTGCACACTAAATGGGAACTATGCAAAGTCAGAATCAGAGAACAGTCTATAGCCTATTCGAAGTACAAGCGGCAAAAACAAAAAGACAATATCAAAATCAAGCAAACTAAACTGCAACTCCTAGAAAACGAACTCGCTGAGCAAGCAGACAATGAAATACACATATCAGAAATAATAAGGATAAAAGCAGATCTAGAAATAAACGCCCTCGCGGAAGCTCGTGGGGCACAAATAAGATCAAGTAAAGTTCATTGAAGAGGGCGAGAAAAACACACGGTACTTTCTTGGCCTAGAAAAGGCAAATGGTTCGAAAAACACAATATCTGCTCTCAAAACCGAAGACGGAAAATTGCTGACAAAACAACAGGACGTATTGAAAGAACAGGTGAACTTCTATGCTAAACTATACAAAAACGACCTTAGTCTTTCAAACGAAAATGACACGTACTTGTCCAATTTTCTTGGCCCTCACTCCACTTTGCCCACATTAAACGATTTTGACAAAAACAACTGTGAAGATGACATCACGGAAAACGAAATAGCGGAAGCCCTCAAATCCATGAAAAATGGCTCGGCACCGGGATGTGACGGACTCACAACGGAATTTTACATATGTTTTTGGCCAAAAATAAAACACATGATTATGGACTCCTATTGTTACTCCTTTGAAAGTGGGAACCTATCCCATACCCAAAATAAAGGAATTATAACACTTCTCCATAAAGGCAAAAACCTCCTGCGGGATAACCTGTCAAACTGGCGACCAATCTCTCTCCTAAACACTGATTATAAACTACTCGCAAAAACGCTAGCCAGAAGGCTTAGTACAGTTACACACAAGCTTATAGCTGAGGATCAGTGCGGATTTGTAAAAGGCAGGAACGTTGCAACAATCCTAAGAACAATCGACGACACAGTCAACTATCTGAATAAGGAAAAGCTCCCAGGAATCTTGGTCGGAATTGACTTTACAAAAGCTTTTGACACAATCTCCAAAACAATCATAGAGGACAGCCTCAAACCGTATGGCTTCGGCCCCAACTTTCAACAGTGGATAAGCACTCTCATAGAGCAAACAGAAAGCTCCATAAACCATTATGGATGGATCTCCGAACCCTTCAGAATCGAGCGAGGAATACGACAAGGATATCCACTGTCCCCTCTGCTGTTAATCTTAGCAGTAGAAGTGCTTGCAATAAAGATCAGGGATAGTAATGTAAACGGGATAGCGATCAAGAGAAACCACAGTGTAGAGCCGATACTAAAAATCTAACAGTTTGCAGACGACACTACACTCTTTCTTAAAGACGGTACTGACCTGGACAAGATAATCGATATATTTGATAACTTCTCAAAGATATCTGGCCTCAACATGAACAAGGAAAAGACAGAAGCAATGTGGCTAGGAAAAGACAAAAATAACGAAAATTCTTCCCACGGCATTAAATGGGTAAAACAAATAAAAATTCTTGGTACTTACTTTAAAAGCAATGTGAGTGCACAAGAAATTGAAGACAACGGGTCGAAAAAAATCGAAAACATGAAAAGGGCAATAAAGCAATGGTCAAGACGAAATTTAAGTATACAAGGCAAAATTGTTGTAGCTAAAACATGTCTTATCTCTCAGTTTGTGTACATCATGCAAGCCATCGGCCTCCCGGAGGACATTTTGGCTGCAATTAATCGAGAACTATTTACTTTCATCTGGAAAAAGAAATATAATAATAAAAAAGCATTTGAAAAAGTCAAACGTAAGGTACTTACCCAAGGTACCGACCTTGGAGGTCTCAAGATGATAGATATGAGAACACTCCAAGAAGCTCTGTACCTCACATGGGTCCCCAAACTCGTAAAAGGGGGCACAAGCAGCGCTTGGAAGGCATACCCAGTTCACGTCTTTTCAAAACTATCTGACGACCTGGACATATTGGCAACTCCCTCAAACCCAACGGACTTAAATGGACTCTCCTCAAACATAGGAAACTTTTGGAAAAACGTCCTCCGTGCCTGGTTAAACTTGAGATCTAAATTTGATGAGAACGAGGCAAGAGTACTTTACCTAAACTCCGCTATATGGAATAACTGCAATCTACAATTTAAACGTAAAAGCCTGTACATGAAAGATTGGATTAGAAAAGGATTACACAAGCTCAACAATATCCTTAGCGACAGATTCAAAATAATCACATTTGGTGATCTAGAGGCGCTGGTAGGCCCAGCCCCACATAGAATATTAGAATACAATGCAATGCATTCTGCAATTCAGCAGGCCTTTGCAAGCAACCGAATTAAACTCTTTGACCATCCAGAACAAAACCCCTCACGCATGACACTAAATGGCATCACAGTAGACACTCTCACCGCAAAACACTTTCGAAGATTGCTCACGGAAGAAACACAACCATGCACGGTAAACTTTTGGAACAGAAAGTTACATGTATCTATCAACAAGCATCACTGGGAGGCTGTAATCAACGCCACCCGAGAAACCAGACTAAGGGTTCTTCATTGGAAGATCCTTCACAACATCTTCCCCACAAACATACTCCTAAAAAAGATGGGGATTGCAAACTCGGACAAATGTAACGCATGCCGTCTAGACCAAACAGACTTTATAGAGCATTTTTTCTTTGCCTGTCCCAAAAGCAAACCCTTATGGCAAATGGTCGAAAAAGAAATCAACGTGCGAACCCAACAGCATCTCAAAATAACTGAAAACATTGCCCTTCTGGGAATCCACGAACGAAACATCGACGACCAAAACAAGAACCTAATAAATCATCTCATTATCCTAGCAAAAATGTGTATCAGCAAATTTAGATACGGCGACGCTGCTAATATTTGCATGATATTTGAAAAGGAACTGATGCTAAGAAACCATTTGATGCCACATTTATAACTGTGAGAGCACACGCACATCTCTCTCTCTCTCTCTCTCCTCTCTCTCTCTCTCGTGCATCTTTTAAAGACAGTAGCAAAAGACAGTAGCAGAGAGTGCATGGCAGCAAACCCACCTTGTTTTCTGTCCATCCCAATAATTTATAACCTTTAATTGCTATATATAGTATACATGTGTACCTGATCAAGACACCGCAAACAACGGGTTTATGTCCATTACTAGTTTCAATTAGTGTTCACTGTTGCATTGGGCATGCATCATCAGAATTTTGAAATAAAATTTGACTAGACAAAATGTGAAGAATAAACGGGAAGATGATGTCGGAAGGATTAAAGAAGAATTGAAAAAAAAAGAAAAAGAATGGAAAACAGGCACAAAAAAACCTTCCTAAACGGCAATTACTGGGCCGGTTTAAGACTGATTCCAACAACAACAACAACAACAACAACAAAAAAAGCTTTATACAAATATGCCTGATGGTATGACCTTCCTATGCATACTGATTTGACTGATCCCACAGAAAGGTCGAGAGTCACAAGAGATCAGAAAATGGGGGAAATAGCCATATTTTTACAAAAAGACTTTTTCTCTCAAGTACTATTCACATCTTCAAACCCAAACTCGGTACAGAGATACTTGATGGTAAGACCTATCTATGCATACTAATGTAGATGACCCTTCAGAAAGGTCAAGGGTCACTAGAGGTCGGTAAATGTGTGAAAAAACACCATTTTTGTTAGAATTGTAGCTTTTATCAAAGTTTTTACAAACTTTTCAGTCAAATTTGGGGTGAATTTGTTGATGGCAAGACATTTCTATGCATACTAATTCAGTTGACTCATCACAAAGGCCAAGGGTCACAGGGGTTTGAAAGATGTGTGAAAAATGTTTAAATTTTGAGAAAACGTGGGTTTTGATGGTGCAGAAGACAGCCCTTATTGTCACAAAGGTCACACAATCAGCCATACACATGAGCCAAAAGGGCATTACCTTTCTTGCTTCAACATGAAGATTCAAGATGAATTTATTGTTGCTGTGATAGAAGATAATCATACACAGCAAAAATTGTCTTGCCACCACAGGTGTTGCTCACATTCACTCACTCGCTCATTCCACAAATTACAAATAACAGAGCTACAAAATGGACAATGACTCAGGACGGGTGAAGCCCGTCGCCAAGGCATCCAATGGCCGGCGCCAGTGGCCTCATCCCGACCCGAACCTCCCTGACAGAAACAGAATGCTAAGACAGCCCTATGTCTCCTGAATGCGCTAGTATATGTTCTTTTGTTAAATTCTTACTTAACTAAAGCTAGTACATAAAAATACAAGTTAACAACAGAAACAAATTACGGTCGAAAGGAAAATAATCTCCGATCTAAGCAACATAAAACAACGGTCAAAGCTGCACCTGGAGGCCCGTCGCTATAGTACAGTGCCGGTGTTCAGAGGGCACCGCTCCGACAAAGTCCGTCAACATCATTTATAACACATAATATCATGATGGTAACAGTCATGGGTCATTATAATGAAATAAAAACCAGCACCCCCCCCACACACACAGTCATTTTCACTGGCATGCCGCTTTTTGGTAAATATCTGTCAACAGCGAAGGTCGGTGGGCGAGGCAGTGCGCGATACATAAACATGGCCGCCGCGGTGGTAGGAAAGCTCGCTGGTAAATTCTTCTTTCTGTGCTTCCACGCTCTTCTGTGGGGTCAGTCAGAATGAAGAAAAATCTGGCAGTGGGTTAGTCTGTGAATAATGTGGGGATGGAGCCCGGAACAGCACATGTTTAGTAATTCCACAGTTCATTAGATACATAGGCTGGCACGACTGGTGAAACTGAAGTCCAAATTCCGAATATTCAGCGTACAAGATTAAGACCATGTTATAGTCGGTACACCACAGCTATCACATAAAGTTGTCAAAAAAAGTACATCATTGTTTCCTCAGAACTTGATGGCACAACACTGCCTGGAAAATAATAATAATAGGAGTCACTTCAAAGCACAGTTGGCGGATTTTGCCGGAGCGGCCGTCCAGGAGATGGTGCCTGGCCGCCATCTTGCCCTTGAACAAAACAGAATCCTTTTAGGCTAGTGACGTATCTGCTTTATCATGTAAAAATAAAGTTTCAGTTTGCAAGTATCCATCCGCAACTGATTTTTTTGTTGGCTCACATGCGAAGCAAAAGTAGGTCTATGTTCTGGGCCAGTGGTCGGTCCGGCCATCCGGCATCAGCCATCCGCTGTTGTACACTTTAACATTGGCATTGTCTTGGAGACTATTCAAGCCACGGTCTTCAAACATGGCACAAAGATATTTGTGGCAAGACCTTTCTAAACATACCAGTTTGAGTGACCTCTCAAAGGTCAAGGTCACAGGGGATCAGGAATTCTTTTTAAAATTACCATATTTGGACAAAATTTAGATTTTCTCAAATACTATTTGCAACTTCAAACCCAAATTTGGTGCAAAGATTCCTGGTGGCAAGACCTTTCTATGCATACTAATTTGGATGACTCCTAGGAAAGGTCGAGGGTCACAAGAGATCAGGAAAAAAGTGCAAAATAACCATATTTTGACAAAAGAGGTTTTTCTCAAATGCTGTTCTTAACTTCAAACCCAAAGTTGGTAGAGAGATACCTGATGGTAAGACATATCTATGCATACTAATTTGGATGACCTGTCAGAAAGGTCAAGCGATCAGGAAATAGGTCACAAATAGCCATTTTTCAGACTTTTTTTCCTCAAATACTATTTACTATTTTTATCCCAAATGTGGTACAGAGATGCCTGATGGTAAGACCTTCCTATCAGTGCTAAATTGGACGACCGCTCGAAAAGGTCAAGGGTCACAAGAAATCAGCAAAAGATGTAGAATTTTAGTTTTTATCAGGATTTTTGCAAAACTTCTGAACCAAATTTAGCAGAAGGGTAGCTGATGATAGGATCTTTCTATGCATACAAATTTGGTTCACTACTCACAAAGGTCAGAGGGTCATGGAGGTTGACAAAAGTTTAAAATGTCTAAATTTTGAGAAAACATGGATTTTGCAGGTACAAAAGCCTTTTTTTCCCTTATGTTAGAACACTTGCTTATTTCAGTGACCTAGCTGTCAAAACCCCCTCACCCCCCTCCCTCTCCCCCCCCCCCCCCCCCCACTCCCCGAATATATCTTTCGGGCAGTCTCCATCATACGTTGGCTGGAGACCCGCTAACAAATGCACGTTCCCTCGTTGGGCTCGGTGGTGGGCCTGTGTGGACAGGCGTCGGCCATCTGGCCTCACTTCCTCATTGTCCATAACAAAGTACAAAAGAAGTCTGTTTGCAAGCTGCATCCTTTTCTGGTGGGGGAGACCCTCAGGAGCCGTGTTGGCAGGCCTGATGCCCAGTGCCTCAGGTCTGGTGACTTGCTGGTAGAGTGCCGCACCAGGGCACACCAACGGACTACTGAGGCTATCCTTTGGAGACACTCCAGTGGAGGTCACACCCCACAAAACGATGAACTCTTCTAGAGGTGTGATAAAAGATCAAGCTTTAGCAGAACTGTCAGAAGAGGAACTTGTATGGAGCCTTAAGTTGCTGTTGGTGACTTCTGTCATCCGCTTCACCTCCAAGCGAGGTGGTGGGGAGATCCGTCTCCCTACCATCATCCTGACGTTTGGCACCCCGACCCCTCCTACTACTATCTAGAGAGGTTATTACTCCTTTGAAGAAGTAAATCCCTCTCCCCCTCCGGTGCCAAAAGTATGGCCGTAGACAGAGACACTAAGCCCGCACACTGCTGAGTCCTGCACAGCCACTGCCCTGTGTGTGAGTTGCCAGGGGGTGCATATGGCTAAGGATAAGAAATGCCTTCGTTGGATATCCAAGTGCATGATTCATTAGATGCATGTGTAGAAGTGGCTGTCCTTTGCAGATACAAAAAAAACTGGTTGAAGGCCCTGGTGCAGCTGAGGCTGTTTCAAACGCTAGTAGCACATCTGTATTTACATTCAGTGCTGTGGTGGCTGGCAAGCGCCCTACCAAAGATTTTTCACTGCCACCACAAAATAATGCTGCAGTGAATTCCAGTGCATTCTGGAGTAGCTGGGAACAAGGAGGCTGACAGCCTGGTCAAAGCAGGCGCCAGACTACCTCAAGATCACAACCTCTTGTAAAGAAACCAAGACACTATTCAATTGCAAACAACAACATGATTGGCAACAGCAGAACGGCGGCTGTAGCCCATGGGCAGACAACATCAACAAGCTGAACAGGGAGAGCCAGACCACCATCTTCCATCTACGCACTGATCACTGTGGACACCTTGTGAGACTGGGTCTTACGGAAACAGCCCTATGAATGTGGCATAGAAAATCAGTCTCCTGAGCACATTCTCCAGACCTATTCAGACCTGTCCGCTAGCAGTTCTGACCAGAAGACACGCCCCTGTACACCAAACTCTGAGAACCCGCTGCCGAGCTCTTGACAACTCACTTATTGGCAGCCAGGACACTATACAATTTAACGATGGCCATCAAGGAATTGAAAGTTGCAGAAGAAGAAGAACGGGGGTGGATGTGGTGGACATGTGGAAACTAAGTATTTTTATAATATTTTAGCTGTTAGGAATCGTGAAACTTTATTACACATATTCATACTTATGTGTTACTAGACCCTTACGCTAGGTAAGATATCTCATCAGAGACCAACCAGTTTCACTCATGCAGTCTATCATTTTTGCCTTCTATTTTTTTTTTTTTTTTCTCCAATAAAGAAACGGCAAACAAATCGATTAGTCACATTGTGATCAGAATACGTACAATCCAACTTTCTACATTTGGATTTGTAGGCATGCTAGTTTGCACACATATGCACTCAATTCTCATGAGCCCCTTCTATCTGCAGGGGCACATTAGAGTTTCTGTTAAGTCAGTGCCCAGACGAAAGAGCTGTCACCCCAGAAGCTTATATACCCCACCCAGGTCTGCCCTGGGGGATTTGGTTGGGGTTGACTACTTTTTAGTTCCCTGGTCAGCCCCACAGGGTGGGTTTCCCTTCTACTTTGGGGCATGGGTTGCTGTCTACCCTTGGTCCATTCACCTGTATTTGCCTTTTTAAAACTCTCCCAAGTGTCTGCACTGCCTGTAGCTCTTGATATTGGATGTGTGTTGCTACGCCCCATGGCGTAGGTTTACTTAACGTATTGGACCGGCTGGCGACATACATTCAATATTCTGTGGGGGTTTTTTCAGAAGCAGTGCAGGCACGTCCTGTCTGAGAAAGCCTTGTTGCTGTCGGGATGTTAAGCAATGTACAATCAATCAGAAGCTTATATGACTGCACAAAAAGAGATGTGGACACGGTCGGATAGATAGTGTGACCTTTGTTACAGGCTGCTCAAACAGCTGGCAAAGTCCATCATACGTAATCCCATCATACATAGGTGTGTGATGGCTTTATAGCACCAGTCTGGGCGTGGCTGTAAATTTCAGGTATTTGTGTCATTGTCAGCTCTGATATGCTGACCATTGGCCGCATTCAGCAGGTGGCCATAAAATCAAGGTACATTATAGAGTAAACATCATCTATGCAAAGCGAATGTGACGGTAAATAGCTTGTGACCGTAAAAAGGGGTGACTGTACAGAGGTTCTACTGTTCTTCTAGAGGTTCTATCTCTCTTTCCTGTCCAAGCTTCTTGAGAAGGTTGTTCTCAACCGGCTCAACCTCCACCTCGCCGACGACAATCTCCTCAGTCCCTTCCAGTCTGCCTATCGCAAACATCACAGCACTGAAACAGCCCTTCTACATAATTATCCTAAACGATCTGCTCCTCTCCACTGACTCGGGCAACATCTACCTTCTTACGCTACTCGATCTCTCTGCCGCCTTTGACACTGTAGATCACTCTATCCTCCTCCACCGCCTTCACCACTCCTTTGGCATCACTGACTCTGCTCACTCCTGGTTTCTCTGCTACCTCTCAGACAGAGAGCAGTCCATCACCATCGACGGTGTCTCCTCTAACCCAGTCAGCCTCTCCTGCGGAGTTCCACAGGGGTCTATCCTGGGCCCAGTCCTTTTCCCACTCTACACCTCTTCCCTGTCCAACATCATCCAGTCTCATCACATACACCACCACCTCTACGCTGACGACTCACAACTACTAGACAAAGACAAATTCGACAACACTCAGTCACTACTGACTCATACGGCTGACTGCTACGAAGATGTGAAAAACTGGATGACAGCAAACAAACTTAAACTGAATGATGACAAAACGGAAGCCATGCTGGTAGGCTCTCCCCAGAAACTCTCCCAGCTCCCTCCCACTTTCCACCTTCAATTCGACAGCACCCCCATCCCCCTCTCTGACAGCCAAGAACCTCTGCGTTATCATCGATTCCTCTCTTTCCATGACCAGCTTTGTCTCCGCCACAGCCCAGGCATGCTATTTCCACCTTCGTCGCATCAGATCAGAAAATACCTCACCACCGAAGCTGCCACCAAACTTGCTGTCTCTCACATCTTATCTCGCATCGACTATTGCAACTCTCTCCTTTGCGACCTCCCTCACTCCACCACTTTCACTCTCCAGCACGTCCAGAACAATGCTGCCCGCCTCGTCCTCAGAAAGAAGAAATCTGACCACATCACTCCCCTGCTCAAACTCCTTCATTGGCTCCCCATCCCCCAACGCATCCAATACCAGATTCTGCCTCTCTGCTACAAATCCCTTAACAACTACGCTCCTGCCTATCTCTCCAACTTACTACACCCATACACTCCTTCCTGCTCCCTCAGCTCCGCCTCCGACCCTCTCCGCCTCCACATCCCCCGCACCAAACTCAGCACTTTCGGCCCCCGCTCCTTCTCCGTCTACTGTCCATCCACCTGGAACACTCTCCCCTCCTCCTAGTCCGCCCTCAAAACTCATCTATTTAATCAGTTCTAGCACTATAACATCACCACACTCCCCACCCCAAGCTGACTGTCATAATGTATTTATGGTATGTGAGTCATTGTCAAAAGCGTGCGCGTGTGTGCGTGAGTTGTGAGTGCGCGCTTAGAGTTATAATTATTATAAGATAAGCACATTATAAATACCGTAATAATTATTATTTGTATTATTTAATTTGGTTTACAATTTACGAAGGTCAAGGGTCACAGGAGGTTGATAAAAGTGAAAAGTGCATAAATTTTGATAAAATACGGACCAGTCATGTATGTGATTCTTCAGGGCTTTGCCTTTCTTGTGCTTGATAATGGTGGCCCAGCAGTGCATACACAACATATTGTAGAGAAAAAAGACAATATATGCAAAGAAACTAACCAAAACACTTTTGTAACATCATATACTCGCTTACCTGCAAGTTATGTCCAATATGCAGTTGCCCAGTCACTTCTAAAGCTGTCAGTCTGTTGAAAACTGACCAAAAACTATGCCAAAAACTTGCAATGGGTGACCCCATTTTTAATATATTTTCAATTTAGTCAGCTAATTTTGGCGTAACAAGTTAAAGTAAAGGTCAAAAAGAGAAGCAACTCTATAATTTTTACATTTTTCTCAATCTGAGTTTAAAATATGAAGTTGTTTCCCACAGTATTTCCTAGCCAAAATCGTAGTGAAACTCCACTGCATCACAAACAGCGCTGAACATCTGAAGATAGCAAAATGCTGCCATATCTTATACATCTTGCAGCAGTCAAGGGTTAACACCAGGATATTTATGACAGGAAATGTGGAATGCAGCCCTGCCACCAAGTCCCCAGCCACATGGACCACCGTGGTATCATCATCTACATCCTAATCATCGTGCATGATGTAAAATGCTGTTCAGGTTTCTGATCTATCAAGTCTTCATCTCATGGTTGACTTCAGCCCAGTCCTCCAGAAGCCCTAGCTCCCAGGTTGCCTTTGGCCATGTGCATGGTATAATGTAGTGTCAGACTTTCTGCCTCTAGTCAACTCCGCAACTAGCAAACAATGTTGTAAGTAGGTGTGGTCACCTGAAGGACACACTGAACGCCACCGAAGTGACTCAGCAGCAGTGTCAATTTCCCTCCGGATTGATTGATTGATTGTACATTGCTTAACGTCCCGACAGCAACAAGGCTTTCTCAGGACGTGCCTGCACTGCTTGTGAAAAAAAAAAAAAACAGAACATTGAATGTATGTCGCCAGCCGGTCAAATACGTTAAATAAACCTAACACATGGGGCCTAAATAAAGCTAAGACCATTCAGCGACACACATCCAATATCAAGAGCTACAGGCAGTGCAGACAGTAGGGAGAGTTTTAAAAAGGCAAATACAGGTGAATGGACAAAGGGTAGACAGAAACACATGCCCCAGAATAGAGAGAAAAACCCACCCTGTGGGGCTGACCAGGGTGACCCTGGGAACTAAAAAATACCTAACCCCACCCAAGTCCCCCAGGGCAGACCCGGGTGGGGTAATTTCCCTCCGGAGGGAGTCCCCTACTAAACAAACACACAGACGCAACAACATAAAGGTACTGTCTTTCAATGTGCAGTCTGTTCGTCAGAAAGCCTCTGAAATTCATCACTTGATCCTTGACCATGACGCCGATATTGTGATATTGACTGAGACGTGGCTTTATCCCCAGGGAGATGAGGCCTGCATCGCTACTCTAACCCCGGCGGGATACGATTTCCGATCGTTTCCCCGCACTGGATCGAGAGGAGGTGGCATCGGTTTTGTCATCAGGTCAGCTCTTTCTTGCAACGTTTCTTTAAAACCACTTGAATTTACATCGATGGAGGCTGTTGAGCTTAAACTTTCAGTAAGCCTTACCTCCATTTCCCTTGTGTGTCTCTACCGGCCGCTGCTGTGTAGGCGCAATAAACTGACCGATTCCATTTTTCTTCGGGAATTTCCGGAGCTGTTGTCCCGATACGTGAACCTGTGTTGCGATTTCTCCATCCTAGGTGACTTTAACTTCCATTTTGATGACAGTACTGACTGCCAGGTGAGCCGTCTGAAAACTATGCTGAGCGATCACAATCTGGCACAGCTTGTTGGCATCCCTACACATAAGCGCGGCCACACACTCGACTGGGCGGTGGTCCGTAGTGAGGGCAGCATGTTATCGCTTAAAGCTGTGCAGGACTATCCAGATCTTTCCGACCACAGTGTCGTAGCTTGCACTATTGCAGTTACCAGACCACGTCCCCGTAAACGACTCGTGACGTCACGAAACATTCGCAATATTTCGTCCGCTGATTTTCAGGCCGATGTAAAGGAGATGGCAGCAGCTACAGATGTGTGTCAATCACCTTCATTGGAGCCTGAGCAGCTCGTGGGCGCCTATAACAACGGGCTTCGACAGGTGCTCGACCGACACGCCCCGACTGTCAGCAGGCTGGTGAGGGACCGACCATCCACCCCATGGTTATCCGATGACGTCAGAGAAGCTCGCCGCCAACGGAGACGCGCGGAGCGTCATTGGAGACGGACTGGTCTGACTGTTCACAGACAGATCTACGTGAAAGTGAGGTCCGAAGTTACAGCGGTCATACAGTCTGCCAGGAGACAGTTCTACCAGGACAGGATCGACTCCAGCTCGTCGTCCAAGCAACTTTTCTCAGTCTTCAGTCTTCAGGGAAAACCCCGTACCACGCCCCTTCCGACGAATGTGCCAAGCCATGTCCTTCCACAACGTTTCTGCGACTTTTTCTCGGATAAGATTAAGCACATCCGCTCTGAACTAGACTCATGTTCATGTGATCCCCCTACTTTTGGTGTGTATAATGGCCCTTCACTGTCTCATTTCGAGCCAGTGACTGAGCAGGAGATCCATGAACTCATTATGAAATCACCAACAAAGATCTGTGTGCTTGATCCCTTGCCCACGTCCCTCATAAAACAGTGTATTAATCAGTGTGTGTCCTCCCACTGATTACCAGCATAGTTAATGCCTCTCTCTCTCTACAGGTGCTGTGCCTACTCAGTTTAGACATGCTGTTGTGACACCACTTTTGAAAAAGCCTGGACTGGACCCAAATGACTTGAAGCATTTTAGACCTGTCTCTAACCTTCCGTTTATTTCAAAGATTTTGGAGAAGGTTGTTTTGAAACAGCTACAAAGCCATTTATCTGGAAACGGTCTTTTAGAAATGCACCAGTCGGCATACAGAAAGGATCACAGCTCGGAGACTGCTGTGCTGAGCGTCCTGGATGGTCTGCTAGTGAAGGCAGACGAGAGACTTGTCTCTCTCATTGCTCTGTTGGACCTCAGCGCAGCATTCGACACGCTCGATCATTCTGTTTTGCTGAAGAGGTTAGAGGTGACCTTTGGCATCCGTGGTACCGCCCTGGCCTGGTTCACTTCATACGTTAAGGATCGTTCTCAGGCTGTTATTGTTAATGGCCAGCTATCTGCTTCTAGTCTTTTGTTGTGTGGAGTCCCTCAGGGCTCCGTATTAGGGCCTGTTTTGTTCACTCTATATTCACAACCTCTATCTGATGTAATTGCCGCCCATGAGTGTGATTTTCACAAGTATGCTGACGATACTGAATTGTCAAGAAGTAGCGCGCCTAGCCATTTCAGCTCCGCTAAGATGAGCGTACAGTGTTGTATAGACGACGTCCTGTCCTGGATGACTAGCAACAAACTTAAGCTTAACACTGACAAAACCGAAGTCATGCCTGCCGGCTCTCAGTCTTGCCTTAGTCTGATTGACGGCGAGTTCGCAAACATTGGTGGCTGCAGCGTTCCCTTCCAGAAATGTGTCAAATATCTGGGTGTGAAGATTGACTCGACGCTCTCCATGCATGATCATATCAGTAGCGTATGCCGAGCTGGTTTCCTTGAGCTGCGCAGAATTTCTTCTCTCAGACCGTATCTCACAGAAGGTACGGCGTCAAGACTTGTAAATGCATTCATTACTTCCAGGCTCGATTATTGCAATTCTGTACTGGCAGGTTTACCAGCCGATCAGATTTCACGCTTGCAGATGATTCAAAACAATGCGGCGCGTCTCATCTTGAAGAAACGAAAGAGAGACCACGTTACGCATCTACTGAAGCAGCTGCACTGGCTGCCCGTCAAATTCCGTTGCCAGTACAAAATTGCAATTTTCACCTATCGGCATTTTGACGGATCGCTCCCGCCGTACCTCTCTGCCTATCAGCCATCACGCACCCTCCGTTCCTGCAGTGAAAAGCTGTTAAAAATCCCGAAGCTTAACATGAAAACTGTCGGGGAGCGTTCTTTCACCTTTTTCGCCCCAAGTGTGTGGAACTCACTGCCAATGGAAATGCGGAATCTGCCCACATTGTCACAGTTCAAGGCTCACTTAAAGACTTTTCTTTTTTGTCGGGCATTTAACACTTAGCTCATATATAGCTAACTGTTGACTGACTGCCACCTATTCTGATCCCAGAGGAAGTGAATGTAAGGTGTGGGGAAGGGATGGGGTGGTTTAAAGTAGTGTATAATTGTGCGTGTGTGTCCGAGAGAGAAAGGGTGTGCTGTTGTGCATGCGCAGTGAGTCCAGTGTTTTCCTGGAGAACAGCGCTATACAAAAACTATGTATTATTATTATTATTATTACCCGGCAGCAGGGCCAGGAGTCTGGTTGGAGCACACTGGGGGTTGATGGGGATGAGTGGTTTGAGAAGACTCCTGAGGGTGTCAAAGGAAACTTGGATCAGAAGAAAAAAAAATGTGGTGCTTATGTACACAACAACCTAAACTTTACTTTTAATAAAAAGATCAAGAATTCACTGGCTGGTTTTATCCCTATCATTTTTTCTTATTTTATTTCAGAATTTTCTTTAAAAATAAAATTGACATTATATCTCGGAAAATCCAGGGGATCTTTGCGGAATTGTGTGCAGTACACCAGTTTATCTTTTTCTCGACAAATTAGCTGGTAGATGGTTATTTCAAAAGTAGAGCTGCTTCGCCACTTGCCTATTTCATGCACATCCTGATTAAATCGTATCCACTACATGCTACTTGCCTTTCTCTAATGTTTGTAATTTTTTAGAATCATTCAATCTAACATCATCTAAACTGCAGATGCATGCACTGTCAGCACATTTTTCAATTTGTCAACCAAAAATTTAAAAAACACCATAAGATAACTTCACACCTGAAATCCTGATATTTGTCCATTGCCTCAGAATTCGCATATTTATGTAAATTGCATTGCTTCTGGAAGATACTGCAAACTATACTCTGTTTACTCAGAAGTACACATTGATGGGAAAAAATTGATTTCAGTGGAGATATTTGTTGCGTCTTTGGTAGCACTTTGCCAGCTAACCTAAAAGGTGCTCAGAGTGGACATATTTGTCTTTGGTCTGTTTCTTTAAACTGTTGGATTGATCTACTTCATTTGTTTTTATTTTTCAGTTTGTCTTTGGTAGCACTTTGCCAGCTAACCTCTAAGGTGGTCATTTCGTCTTTGGTCTGTTTCTTTACACTGTTGGATTGATCTACTTCATATGTTTTTATTTTTCAATTTGTGGTTTTTACTGTTGTACTCGAGCCCATCAGTTACCTCTCCAACCCTAACCCCCACACTGATATACTTGGTGGATATACAATAGCAGATGGGGTTTACAAAAGTTCCAGATGCAATCTTTCTTGTAGATGGCAGTGATTCTTACTCTGTAAATTTTCTGTGATGCTGAAAACTTTCTACTTGCAGGACAAAACTTGCTGTCTTTGTGGATGAGCAGAATAAAGTCTGTACAAAGCAAGAGGCACACAGAGTTTGCAGGTCGCTCAGAAGGTACAGGACTAAAAGCAGAACTCTATGTACATCTGAAAGATGAGGAAGTACATGTATAGAAAAAATCTGCTCACTGTTTGAACTGTCAGCAGTGTTTGAGTTTACTGGATGGTGGCAGGATGCTCAGCTCACACAACTTCTGTGTGTGTATGTGTATGTGCATTGTGTATGTGTGTGTTTTATGTAAATGGTTTCTTGTAGTTATGTATGTATGTATACTGTCTTTGATCATGGGTTGTAACTGTGTTGGAAATTGGAGTTAACAAAATAAAGAGCACAAAACTGATACATGTTGTTTATTGTTCTCAAGAGTGCAATTTCAGGAAACCTGTACAGAATATGAGTTGGTTGGTTGTACATTGCTTAGCATCCTGACAGCAGCAAGGCTTTCTCAGGGCATGGCTGTACTGCTTGTGAATAAATTTTTTTAAATGTATGTCGCCAGCCGGTTTAATACCGGTGTGCTAAATAAACCTAAGACATACCAGGGACACTTCGTGCTAATTTATTGTACCATAGTTTGCCAAAACAAAAGAGGAAAATCATTAAAATGACAAGGTAATTATGTACAGGGAAATGATATATAAGAAATGCATTAAGATAAGATAAGATACTGTTTATTGCCATTTGCCTTAAGAACATAAAGCATAGGAATGTGTGTTGGTGTCGTTACAATTACAAACATCACAGTGTAAAAAAAAAAAAAAAAAAAAAAAAAAAATCAATACTCTGTCACACAGATCCAATGCCCTACACACCCTGTAAAAACTTTAAAGCTAAACAACTGATATCACAAACCAATACATACCATACACACCCACGCTCATCTTCCACACACACACACACACACACACACACACACACACACACACACACACACACACACACACACACACGCCTATTAATCCTAGGCAATCAAAATGAATTAAAGGTATATCGTTTAAGAAGAAACCAGAATATCTTAGAGTAAATGTCACTAATTTAGTGATCACAGTTGGAAGTAAGACTGGTTAATATATATCATAAGACTAAGCTAATACTGAAGGGTTGGGCGAAGTGCTCTGTAGGTCGGTCACATGACTCCATGCACATACGCACTCTCACTCAGTCATTCACGCAAACATCAGTCGGCCTCGGCAATGAATCTCTATGATCGGCCCACAGAGCACACCATGGCACGCTTATGACACAGAAAGGGCTCGGACAGCACTAGGATAAAAACTGTTACTAAAACGGTTTGTCCGTGCTTTGAGGGCAGAGTAGCGGCGACCAGACGGAAGCAGGTTAAAGAGACAGTTAGCCGGGTGTGTAGTGTCGCGTGCAATAAGCCCTGCACGTCTAAGCAGCCGCTGTTGGTACACACTGTCAAGGCTTGGCATGTCTTTGCCGACTATTTTGGATGCTGTCCTGACGACACGGTTCAGTCTGTGTTTTTCCCGTGCAGACGCACTGCCATACCAGACCGCGATCGAGAATGTCAACACACTCTCGATCGCGGCCCGGTAGAAGTGCTCCATGCCAGTTCTGCTCACACCAAAGGCCCTCAGCCTTCTCAAAAAATAAAGGCGCTGCTGTGCTTTCTTAACAATGTTCTCTGTGTTTTGTTCCCATTTAAGATCATCGGAGATGGTGGTTCCCAGAAATTTAAAATGCTTAACAGTTTCTACGGTTTGATCGTGAACTACAAGAGGGGAGAGGACAGTTTTGTTACGTCTAAAGTCCACTATCAGCTCTTTTGTCTTGCCGACATTTAGCTCCAGATTGTTCTGGTCACTCCACTGCACAAGCTGATCGACCTGCTCCCGGTATTGGGATTCATCACAGTTTTTTATCATTCCCTCCACTGTGGTATCGTCGGCAAACTTAAACATTTGCGTGCCCTCCCGACTCGCTCTGCAGTCGTAAGTGAAGAGCGAGTACAGCAGAGGAGACAAAACGCATCCCTGGGGGGTGCCCGTGGACAGGGAAATACAGGAGGACACACGGTCCCCCACTTTAACGACCTGCGGACGATCCAGGAGAAAGTCGAGCAGCCATAAGCAAATGGACTGTGGAAAAGAACCAATCTGTTGTAGTTTATAAAAAAACTTGGAAGGGACAATAGTGTTAAAGGCACTGCTATAATCTACGAAGAGAATGCGTGCGTATGTGTTAGGTTGCTCTAGGTGCTGAAGAACATGAAATAGAGCCAAAGAGACAGCGTCCTCTACAGATCTGTTCCCTCTATAGGCAAACTGATGTGGGTCAAAACACGGGTCAATAAGTGACTTCATGAAACACAAGACAAGACGCTCAAGTGATTTCATGACGACGCTGGTTAAAGCTACTGGTCTGTAGTCGTTTAGACATGTCACTTTAGTTTTCTTTGGAACTGGAATTATTGTGGATCGTTTGAAGCAGTTTGGCACTTTGCGCTGACTAAGTGACATATTAAAGATGTCAGAAAACACACCAGCAAGCTGATCTGCACAGTGCCTCAACACACAGGGAGACACATTGTCAGGTCCAGCGGCTTTTCTAATGTTTAGATGCTGAAACACAGCCTTGACGTCAGAGTCCTCAACAGTGAAGGCCACGGAGCTGTACTCACTGGTTGTCTCCCCAGGATCGCCAGGCATAGCGGGCCGAGGGAGACAACCCGCGCGGGCATTGCCATCAGAAGCATGCACAGAGTCCACACTGACCATGTCGTCCCCGCAATCGCCCCGTGAAGCGAGTGGAGGCAGACAACCAGCATGGGCACGGTCATCAAAATCACACACAGTGGGGGGCTGAAAGTTGGTCACACTGGCTATGTCCCCCCCATCGCCATGTAAGGCAAGAGAAGGGAGACAACCAGCGTGAGCACTGTCAACAAAATCACACATAGTGGGAGGCTGAAATTGAAAATTGTCCACACTGGTTATGTCCCCCCAATCACCACGTGAAGTGAGTGGAGGGAGACAACCAGCGTGGGCGCTGTCAGTGGAATCATGCACAGCGGAGGGCAGAAAGTTGTCCACACTGGTCATGTCCCCCCGAACACCACGTGAGGCGAGAGGAGAGAGGCAACCAGCGCGGGCACTGACAACAGAATCACGCACAGTGGAGGACGGACTAGTGTCCACTCTGGCCGTGTCCACCCAGCCGCCACTCGTAGCGAGTGGGGGAAGACAACCAGCGTGGGCACTGCTGTCGCTATTGACAGGGAGGCCAGGCACAGACGAGAAAGCAGAATTGTTCCTCCTATCAAACCGGGCATAAAACTCGTTGAGGGTGTCCGGCAAAGCGGTATCATCGGTGTCGGCAGACTTGGCGTGCGGCTTGTAGTCCGTCATTCTCTGGATCCCCTGCCACAGAGCCCTGGGGTTGTCGGTAGCCAGGTCATCCTCCAGTCGCTGACGGTAGCTGGCTCTGGCCGACTTGATGGATCTGCCTAGGTCATATCTGGCCTTCCTGTATCGCACCCAGTCGCCACTCCGAAACGCCTCCTGTTTCTCTCGCAGTTTCTGACGAGTGTCAGCATTAAACCAGGGCTTGTCGTTTCCATAGCTTTTGACAGTTTTTGTGGGAATGCACAGACGTTCACAAAAGGTGACATAGTCACACACAGTCTCAGTGTATTCATGAATGTCAGATGCGGCCTCTTTAAACATGCCCCAGTCTGTGCACTCAAAACAACCACGGAGCGTTTCTAGGGCGTCGACAGTCCACTGCTTCGCTGTGCGCTGCACGGGTTTGACACACTTAAGTGTCTGTTTATAGGTTGGCACGAGGTGAATCATCACGTGATCGGAGTACCCAAGAGCAGCACGCGGAATCGAGCGGTACGCGCCCTTGATAGCTGTGTAGCAGTGATCTAAAGTCTTGTCGCCCCTAGTGGGGCACGTAATGTGCTGTGTGTACTTTGGCATTTCCTTTCTAAGATTGGTTCTATTAAAGTCTCCAACCACGATCATCACTGAATCAGGGTTAGCGTTTTCTGTTTGGGTAAGAATGTCTGCAAGCTGTGCAGTAGCAGTGTTAGCATTAGCTTGGGGTGGGATATATACAGATGTCATAATCACAGATGAAAATTCTCTGGGGAGATAGTATGGACGGCAGTCAATGATAAGAGTCTCTAAGTCAGCAGAGCAGGATTTAGACAGTACCTTGACATCACTGGACCACAGACACACAACTCATCTCTTGGGTGCAGCAGACCATTTAACAACACATCCACTATCAAGGACTACAGGCAGCACAGACAGTAGGCAGAATTTAAAAAGGAAAATTACAGGCGAATGGACCAAGTATAGACGGAAACAAATGCCCCAGAAAAAAACATCCTGTGGGTCTGACCAGGGTGACCCAGGGAACTAAAAAGTAATGAATCCCACCGAAGTACCCAGCAGAGACAGCGCAGTTGATTTCTTGCTTTCTGATCACAGTTGGTGTGTCCACAGTCGTAGACTTAAACCT
Organism: Semisulcospira habei; assembly: GCA_036245525.1. NCBI lineage: Eukaryota > Metazoa > Mollusca > Gastropoda > Semisulcospiridae > Semisulcospira > Semisulcospira habei. The sequence continues at coordinate 125,879,068 of BTPG01000003.1, read as the reverse complement.
AGATGACTGCCAGGTATGAGGATGCAATGTGAATGGTTTCGCATAGAAAGAGGTAATGCTTTTCATAAGCCCTTGTGACTGAAGGGGAACATGAAACTCTAAGGCTCGCTGAGGGACTGAGTTGGGCCCCAGATCAGCAATGATTGGACACTATCCTACCTCTGGGGTTGACCAGCAGTCGGTGGCTTATTGCCAGATGGCTGCCTCAGTCTGAGGATGCAATGGGGATTGTATTGCACAGCAAGAGGCACTGCTTTGCATGAGCCCCTACGAGTGCAGGAGCACATGGCACTCTATGTCTGGGTGAAATACTGTGACCGGTGCAGGTCAGCAGTGCCAAGTGAGGATATTTGACTCTGAACACACTAGGCATATCCACCGATCCCGTGAGATAATTGTGAAATACACCGTACAAGAAAAGAAGAACCCTTGAATAGTAAAACGCAACTAACTTCCACAAATATCCCCCCCCCCCCCCCCAAATTTATTTTTTTGTGGTCAGGACTGATTGGGGTGGAGGGATGGCGTCCCCCCTCCCCCCCCCCTGGATTCGCCACTGTTTGCGCCCCAATATCGAGCAGACATTGATATCTGCTTGTGGTCTGCAGTTGCGTGCCGATTCAATTACAGCCTATTTTTTGATGAAAATTTTTTGTGGTCTACATTGCACCAAACCACATGTTGGCTCTCGGGTGTAGTTAGTGTGTGTGTGTTTGCTAAACTGTCGGTGCATCCTAAAAAAAAACACATTCACACAGCACTCTCGTGTAAGTTATAACTTACATTGTACTTTTCTATGATAAGTTATAAACTTATAGTGTGGGTATTGTTTTTCCAACACAACACAGCTATTTAAAAAGAATATGTTGTGTTGTGTTTGCTCGTATGTTCGTAATCCTGAGAGGTTGTAAAAACGGTTATAATTCAGTTCTCCTTAAGCGGTTTAACGCATTTGAACTGTTATTTCCATTCCTTCCATTTTTTTTTAATAGAGGTGTTTTCTTCTAATTTTTTTAAATATTTTTTCACGGAGATCTTTTGCTTTCTTTTTATTCAGCTGTATATCCTTCTCTTTTGAATATCTTCCTTTGCTCCTCCCGGGTGATATCCTTAGTAATTTTTTCTTTTTTTCCATCAAGTATACCATATTGTTTCTCCATATTTGTAAACACCTCCATATCATCTTCATCTTTCACAAGTAAATCCACAATATTTGTCATCTCTTTTTCAAGATCTTTTAAATCTGTTTTTAACTTCTGTACTTTATCCTTCAATAGTTCTAATTCTTGTTTGAAGCATTCCACTTTCATTTCACAAGCGCTACACCGCTTATGGAGAATACCACCCCGCTTAATAGTGTTCTCTGCAAAATATTGAGACATGATTGACAGTATCCCAGCCAGCACACCAATATAGGTCCAATATTGGCCCAATATTGGCTTAGATATTGGGCTGATATATGGGTGGCAATATTGGTCCAATATTGGAAGTGCAAATTTGCCCGATGTTGGCCCAATATCAGGTAAATGTTGGCTGCCAAGCTGGATCCATCCTAGGGCCAATATAGTGAATGTTGGCTGCCAATATAGTGCCAAGCTGGAACCATCTTAGAACCAGTATGGTGCCAATATAGTGTCAAGCTGGATCCATCCTAGGACCAGTATGGTGAATATTGGCTGCCAATATAGTGCCAAGCTGGATCCATCCTAGGACAAGTATGGTGAATATTGGCTGCCAATATAGTCCCTAGCTTAATCCATTCTGGTGCCAACATGTAGCAAATATTCTGCCAACCTTTTTCCAACCTGTATAGTATTGTCCCAGTTTTGGATATTGGTAATTTAATCCAGCTTTCAGTCATCGGAGGAAAAAAAACATCATGCAAACATAATATAAATCTGCTAGTTAGCTTCATTATGAGCCAACACTAGGCCTGGACAATTGCCATTTTCCCTGTGCATATGGCAAGATCAAATCAAACGTTCATCAAAATATGTAACACCTACCTCAAAATACAACTTAAAAAGAAAGACCTGAACTCATAGATTCACAGTGATGCACAAGTTTAATCTGATTCTCAGTTTTAAAAATAGAAAACGCTCTAACTAAACCGATAGTAATTATAAGCATGCAATATGAATAATTAAGGACAATGATATCTCAGTTAACCATTTCCATCTGATAATTACTGCCTGAAATAATTTGACTATGATAGCTCAAGAGTAGTGCCAGAACAGCTTTGTGCAGTTCTGGCACCACCCTTGAACTAAAATGGTTGATGTATATCTCCTTACCCATAAGATAGCTTTCACGGGGCAATCTGAAGTTAAAACAAATCATCCTCAGGCAGGATTCAACTGATTAATTAACCCCCCACCCAAACAAACCTGTCTGTAACAATACACAAAAGTACAAATAAACCATGCCCACAATTAACAAAAACAATTGTTCTGATACATGACATACAAAAACCATCTCTGAATATGATGATGATGATAGAACTTTATTGCCATATGTAACAATACATTAGGAAATCGTTGCGGTGCCGCGCAACATAAAAGGAAGAACATTAAAAACATCAAAATATAATTAAGCTACTAACGTGCACACACACACACACCACACACACACACCGTATGCCTTAGTAACTATTGTGGTCTAAGCATAAAGACAATAAACACGATTTCACAGTAACACAAATTACATAGGACATATCGTAGTATAAAACTGAACACGTCACTAGCATCATAGACACAGCAGTGTAGTTAGCCCTATTTCCAGGCCTACACATTAGTTTGGCCAGCCACCTGCTGCTGTGGTATGTAGGCACTCCCCGCTAAGAGCAAGCTATTTAGGTCACTGTCGGCATCAACTATTCCTTCTATAATCTGTTGCGGTGGCCGACTAATGATGTGTGTGTTGTGCCCGTGTGTAATGTTCTCTAACTCTGCTTCCTCAGTTTTCTACATACCCTGCGTGATGTTTGACAGCAGTAGGATATTGGAAGAGCATTCTCTTCTAGTATCATTAACAGTCCTTCAGTCAGTATGACTAGGCGCACGCTAATGATTAATTGCCACCGATGGCTTATCTTGCACCCAGTTACACCCGAACGTTCCGTAACTAAAAACCCCACCCGGGTCTGCCCTGGGGGACTTGGGTGGGGTTAGGTATTTTTTAGTTCCCAGGGTCACCCTGGTCAGCCCCACAGGGTGGGTTTTTCTCTCTATTCTGGGGCATGTGTTTCTGTCTACCTTTTGTCCATTCACCTGTATTTGCCCTTTTAAAACTCTCCCTACTGTCTGCACTGCCTGTAGCTCTTGATATTGGATGTGTGTTGCTAAATGGTCTTAGCTTTATTTAGGCCCCATGTGTTAGGTTTATTTAATGTATTTGACCGGCTGGCGACATACATTCAATGTTCTTGTTTTTTTTTTTTTTTTTTTTTCACAAGCAGTGCAGGCACGTCCTGAGAAAGCCTTGTTGCTGTCGGGACGTTAAGCAATGTACAATCAATCAATCAATCAACTGTAACTAAAAGTGTCTTCTGCACAGCCATGTAGATGAAGTATTGTGCTGATAGCTGGGCAATACTCAGCCAGCACACCAATATAGGTCCAATATTGGCCCAATATTGGCTCAGATATTGGGCCGATATATGGGTGGCAATATTGGTCCAATATTGGAAGCGCAAATTTGCCCGTTGTTGGCCCAATATCGGGTAAATGTTGGCTGCCAAGCTGGATCCATTGTTGGCCCAATATCGGGTGAATGTTGGCTACCAATATAGTGCCAAGCTGGATCCATCCTAGAACCAGTATGGTGAATATTGGCTGCCAATATAGTGCCAAGCTGGATCCATCCTAGGGCCAGGATGGTGAATATTGGCTGCCAATATAGTGCCATGCTTAATCCATTCTGGTGCCAAACATGTAGCAAATATTGGTAATTTAATCCAGCTTTTTTTTCTGAGGAAAAAGACCATCATGCAAACATATTAATCTGATAGTTAGCTTCATTATGAGCCAACACTAGGCCTGGACAATTGCCATTTTCCCTTTGCATGGAGATCAAATCAAACGTTCATCAAAATATGTAACACCTACCTCAAAACACAACTTAAAAAGAAAGACCTGAACTCAGATTTACAGTGATGCACAAGTTTAATCCGATTTTCAGTTTTATAAACAGAAAACACTAACTATACCGAATAATTAAGGACAATGATTATCTCATTTAACCCTTTCCATCCTGATACATTACTGCCTGAAATAATTTGATCATGATAGCTCAAGAATAGTGCCAGAACAGCTTGGTGCATCACCCTCAGCCAGGATTCAATACCCCCCCCCCCCCCCCCCCCCCCCCCCCCCCCCCGCACAAAAAAGAAGCCTGTCTGTAACAATACATAAAATGTAAAAAAACAAAAAACATGCCCACAATTACCCCCCCCCCCCCCCCCCTCGCACAAAAAAGAAGCCTGTCTGTAACAATACATAAAATGTACAAAGACAAAAAACATGCCCACAATTATTGAATTAACAAAACAATTGTTCTGATACATGACATGCAAAAACCATCTCTGAATGTACATTACATACACACAGATGTTCAGGTACTGGCAATAGGATCTGTAAACATAACAGATTTTGTACACAGCACATTTTTTACCTGCGCCCATAAATAACTTTCATACAGATTAACAAAGGCAAGATGGCGGCCATACAACACCTCGCCAGGCCGCCCGCTCCGGTAGAAACGGTCGCCACCCGCAGTCTAGCAGTCATTGGGCCTTCGTTTGATATATGATGTCGGACCCTGCAATGCTACATAATGACTGGTGTTTCTTTTGGATGACATTTGGGAATTTGTTGTGCGGTTGCTGTTAATTGGATTCTCAGTAGTTTCCTACGCCGTCAGTGCAATGCTAGTTTATACACGCCGGCAGAGTGCCATTGGAATTCCGATCTCAGAACTGAAGAACAGCGCGCATTATGCTGTGGCAAAAAAACAACGTGCTTTTCCCCTTTTTCAAGCATCTCAGGAGTGGCCGTCTTCCCACGCCACGCTCAACATCACTGCCTGAGGAGTAGCGTGAGTGTGTGCAGTAAGGCGATTGCCGGCAGGCTTCGGGCCCCAACATTCCAGCCGAGGGACGTGATGACGGACACAGTGACTGTGTTTATTACAACACTGACTTAACAGTGTGTGCATGTCAGTTTACTGTACTTTAGAAACATATTTGGACTGCCGCTTTTACGTTAATGCTGTAGTTTTACTAAAAATAAGTAGGTGTGAGGTTATATATTAGTTAAGTTATAGTGGTGACTGTTTGTGCCGGAGCGACTGTGCTGTTCTTATGGCGACGGGCCCCCAGGTAGCAACTGTGAAAGTATAGTTCGTCTTTTTGTTTTGTTGATGCGTATCTCTCATTTGTGTAACTAGTATTAGCCAAGCAGAAAGTTTAAAAAACATTATATTATGTGTTTAAGAGATACTAAAATAGGGGTGTCCTTAGTTTGCTTTGTGTTAGGGAGGTTCAGGTCGGGTTGGGGCCGTTGGCGCCGGCCATGAGACGCCTTGGCGACGGGCTTCACCCATCCCGAGCCATTGTCCATTTCAGTGTTGTGTGTAAACTGTTGTGCGAGTTGCACCTGAGGTGGCGAAACAAATTTTCCTGTACGTGGCAACATGTATTTGGAACAATAAAGTTCATTCATTTGGAACAATAAAGTTCATTCATATACTGACATAATTTGATTGGAGACTAAGTTTCCTCCTAAACATACAGGATTTGGCACAAACAACATTGGTTATGAAAAAAATGAAGAGAATCTCATATGACCTGTCCTTATTAACCCTTTTCATCCTAATACACACCTGCTTGAAATTAATTTGACTATGATAATTCAAGGGTGGTGCCAGAATAGCTTGGCACCTGAGGCACCAAGCTATTCTGGCACTACCCATAAACTAAAATGGTTAATCTGTCGCAAAATTTGTAATGTAGCCTTCATAGGACAATAAGCAATTCTGACAAAATCAGCCTCTGGATGTAATGGGTTAAAAATAGTATCAAATAAAACCTTAAATGTAATGGGGGAGGGGGGGGGGGGGGTAAAAGTTCATGCATGCAGCCAGTTAGCATTTTAATAACTTGCAACTAAAAGCAGGTTTGCTCTACGTTGCTTGAAAGCCCTAAACTAGCCAGTAGCTGCCATCACTTTTCAAACATAAACACTTCTGCAACAGATGGTTACAAAACATGTGCATGTCTTATTAAAATGGTATGTGCAACAACAAAAAAACATGAGGCAAGCTTAAGTGATCAGGCAGACTATACTTGTAAAAATAAACAATAATATGGTTACAAGCATCTTGGCCCGACTGACTTAACAGTGTAGCAAACTGAATGTTTGAATCAGAATGAAACTTAATATTGCAATCAAAATTAGTTTAATTTTCTTCTGACATGGACAGTTTAGTTGAAATTAATGTCCAATGCTTGAAGTTGATGTTGCTTTGACTGGGAAAAAAGTTAATTAAAAATTCTAAGATAATAGACAGAAATGACAGATCTATACCATATATAACCATTACACAACATATATTTTATAACGTTTCATAACAAAAGATATTGAAGTTTTCACAAAATCACAAAACATGCACTACATTCTAGTTTCTACTTAATATGATAAATCTGATGACAACAGGTATGATTAACCCTTTGGCTGTCTGTATTGCACTATGCTCCAAGATCAGACTGATGCGCTCCTTAGTCATCTCAGTGTTCTTGTATTTTATGCCTGCGAGTCATGGACCCTCACAGCTGACCTTGAAAGGAGGATACAAGCCACTGAAATGAGATGTTTTCGAAGGCTGCTTGGCATCTCATACAGAGATCACATCACAAATGAGGAAGTGGGAAGCAGAATCAGGCAAGCCATCGGGCCCTATGAAGACTTATTAGCCATTGTGAAAAAACGCAAACTAAAGTGGTATGGGCATGTCACGCGCTCAGCAGGGCTTGCCAAAACAATCCTGCAAGGCACTGTGCAAGGAGGACGAAGGAGAGGAAGACAGAGGAAAAGATGGGAGGACAATATCTCAGAGTGGACAGGACTGAAGCTGGGCGATACGCTGAGAATAGCAGAGAACAGAGAGGAATGGAGGGAGCTGGTTGCCAAGTCATCAGTGGTGCCCCAACGGTCGGCAAGACTACGGGATATAGATAGATAGATAGATTGCACTATAAGTCGCAATGATTCCTGCAGGAATCATCACAATGCCAGGCAGTACTGATAGCCAGAGGGTTAAGCAGCTTGCAGAGAAACTAAAACTATACTAATCACTGTCAGTGTGTGTGTGCTCGCTTTGCCGCCTCCCTCCTCTGCTTATTCCCATCGCTATCAATTGATCCAGTAACTGAGTAAGCCATTTAGCTAAAACGTGGTCTATGTCTGTTGCACTGCCATGGCACCTTCTCACACCATCTGAAAATAAAATGCATGTCCGATTACTGAATCCTGTAGAGTTGACCTTTAAGAGAGGTCACTGAAATTGGTGTTTATACTGTGGTCTTAGAAAGTACCCTTGGGCCAAGTCTGAACATTTACAGAAGACTGGCTTGCTTAGTCTCAGAGAAATACCAATTGATGTAATATTAATGTAGCCTTCATAGGACAATAAGCAAATCTGACAAAATCAGCATCAGGATGTAATGGGTTAAAAAGAGTATCAACTGAAACCTTAAATGTCAAATTCATGTACATAATACTGATCTACTGATCTGATTTTAGTACAATAAAAAAAAAAAATGTAACCATGAAACCATAATTATGATAATATTAATAATGTAAAGACGCAGGCAACCATGACCTGGCATATTGATTCTAGCAACACAGAATTTTTAAAAAGTATTTTTAAATTGCCTCCAGTGACATATACTGACTAGAGTGTTGGAAGGGCGCTTAAAAAAAAATAACAAAAAAAAAAAGAAATTGGCACAATAGTTAAAACAAAATAGAAATACCAATGGATATGTTGGGGGGGGGGGGGGGGGGGCGGAGGGGTAGTAGGTAGTTAAGCAAACAAAGACAATTATCTTCATAATCATGCATGCAGCCAGTTAGCATTTTTATAACTTGCAACTAAAAACAGGTTTGCTCTACAGTGCTTGAAAGCCCTAAACTAGCTGCCATCACTTTTCAAACATAAACACTTGTGCAACAGATGGTTACAAAACATGTGTATGTCTTATTAAAATGTTATTTGCATCAACAAAAAAACCACGAGGCAAGCTTAATTGCTCAGGCAGACTATACTAGTAAAAATAAACAATAATATGTAAGCATCTTGGCAGGACTGACTTAACAGTGTAGAAAACTGAATATTTGAATCGGAATGAAACCTAATATTGCATTTGCAATTAGAATTAGTTTAATTTTCTTGACACGGACAGTTTAGTTAAAATTAATGGGCTCTGCTTGTAGTTTATGTTGCTACGGCCGGAACAAGTTAATTAGCAATTCTTAGTTGATAGACTAAAATAACATCTATACCATATATAACCATTACAAAACATATATTTCATAACGTTTCATAACAAAAGAAATTGGAGTTTTCACAAAAGCACAAAACATGCACTTCATTCTACTTAATATGATAATTCTGATGACAACAGATATGGTTAACCCTTTGGCTGTCTGTATTGCACTATAAGTCGCAATGATTCCTGCAGGAATCATCACAATGTCAGGCAGTACTGATAGCCAGAGGGTTAAGCAGCTTGCAGAGAAACTAAAACTATACTAATCACTGTCAGTCTGTGTGTGTGCTCGCTTTGCCGCCTCCTTCCTCTGCTTATTCCCATCGCGATCGATTGATCCAGTAAGCCATGTGGCTAAAACGTGGTCTATGTCTGTGTTTGTTGCACTGCCATGGTGCCTTCTCTCACCACCTTCTTGGCTTGAATTCGCGAAACGAAGATTCTATAAGGGTTACCCACAACGTCTACAGGCATGCTCGTGTGGCTGCGGAGGCCAATCCAGGACAGGCAGGTTCAACCACAGTGGCTGCAGGGGGAGGTCTGGCCAGGGTTCTGAGTTGCGGCATCTCCGTTTCTTTCTCCTGAGCTGCTTGTCCTTAAGGCTAGCTCTGCAAGAGTCCTCAAAGGAGACGGCTGCCTTGTAAATGGTGGAGCGCCAGGTGTCGCGGTCTGCAGCAAGCGGTGGTCGATTTGGCAGGCACTAAGTGACTTCTTGAGACAGTCTTTGTATATCTCGGACTCAGGACTCGGAACCATACAGCAGGGTGGTGAGGACGACAGCTCTGTACATGCTGATCTTGGTGCCTGTTTGCAGCACACCATCTGAAAATAAAATGCATGTCTGATTACTGAATCCTGTGGAGTTGACCTTTAAGAGAGGTCACTGAAATTGGTGTTTATAGGTCTTAGAAAGTACCCTTGGGCCAAGTCTGAACATTACAGAAGACTGTGGCCTGCTTAGTCTCAGAGAATTACCAATGCAAGTTTCATGACAGGCAATGGCTAAATACCATCGGACAGATGACCCAAAACAAAGACTCACTTCAGCCAGTTTTGCAATATCCATGCAGTCACTTGAATGATGTGATCCCGGTTGGACTTCAGTTTTCTTTTAAGTCTCTTCTATTTATAGAAGGGACCGTTTAGGACGGGTCGCGGTGGGGCAAATTTAATAGCATGTCCATGATGTCAAAGGCGGGCAGGCTAAATCTTTAATCATTGAAGCAACAAGATAAAAATTACGACATGTCTAGTTACGCTAACCTCGCTGTTGAATGTACATTTGGTGGGAAGCGCCATATGTATGTATATGTAAACAAGAGAATCTCCGATATTTCTGTACACACAAGCTTGAAACTTGGCGCAATACTTTCATAAGTAGATGGCTAAGAGAGCCTATTGTAATTGAATGACTCATTGAAGACATAAACAACCGTTTATAGCCGGGAAGTCGGCTGACCCAGATTAGAGACCATAATTTTTGTCATATTTATTTGAAGCTTTGATATAGCTAGTTTGGAAAAAGACATTGGATAAGTTCGTTAGCCAGCTTTGTATCCTTTCAACTTCTTTAGTCAAAATTAATTCTTTTCAGAAAAGAATTAAAACACTAAAAAACCTTTGCTTCTAGAGAAAGTCAGACAGTGGCGGCGACGTAAAAGAGGCAATTCCGTCACCGCATAGATACTGACATAATACTCTAAATATAATAATTATATTTATAAAGCGCAAACTCCCTGCAGTGCAGGCTCTAACATCTGAATGGGTTCTAAAATATGATGTCATTCTATCTCACACGCATAGCTCTCTCTCTCTCACACACAAACATGCGCGCATCTCATGGAGGAATAGATCCTCATGCACCCTTCAGGCACATGAGGATCTATGCCTCTTGGAGATGTTTGGAGCGCGCGTGCATGCACGCTCACACATCGACGCGCTTTCAGAAGAGCATGCAGGTGACCCGTGTACTTAGTATATCATGTAGCTTTTCACACAAATTATAGCAAAACTGAAATTGTACTATGAAATTCTAGTTTTGTCACAATTTTATCAAGCCTATGAAGCGAAAGTGAAACTCATATAATCTCGTAAAATATTATGTAAAAAATAAAACTTATGCCATGACAATTAATGACGTTTGACAAATCAATGATGCATATGTCCTGCGCCCCTTATAGAACTCACTGATGCATTGGCAGATCTGTGAGACTTTTTTAATAAGACTAGGAGAAAATTCAACATCAGAGTTAGGTCAAAGACAAAAGGTAGAGAATTAACAGTGAGGACAGATAGAAGGGACTTTGTGGGTTATGGTTTATCCCATATTGTTTTTAATAGGAATGAAACAGAGCATTACTTGATTATAATTTACCAATGATTGCGTTGTGCAGGTTACACAGTCTGCTAAAGGCTTCTTTCCTTTTTTCCAGTGAGGTTGTACAATATCAAGACACTTGTACTCATCAAAAGTTGCATTGTCCGCCATGGGTACACAATCTTTAAAGTCCAAGCCTCCAACATGTTATAAGTACAGAATCTGCAGACACACAGAAAAAAAAAAAATGATGGCTTTACAAATAAAATTTGTCAAAAAAAATCACAATCAAAATTTACCTCTCTCTGTAGTTTCCCTGCATAGAGCAGCAATAAAACGGAAAACAAAACAGGATATAAATTATAATAAAATATTAGTTTCTAAACCTCCGGCTACATAACTAAATTCATCAACCAAAGCAGCACACCACAAAACAAACAAATGCAAACACTATTGGGGTGTAGAGTGTTCATGGAGAAGTAGTACCTTTGACTTTTCAGCCAGCAGCGCCTCTTGGGGCAGGCGGGAGCACTGGTCTTCACATGGCACTCAACTCTCACAGCTGGCTCCAGGTCCTTTACCTAGCCACACCCCGGTAACCGCTTCTGCTGGCGGGCGAAACGTTGTGAGGGGCTGACGCGTCTCTCAGTCAGTTGAAATACTTGGAGAGGAGACGGGCGCCGCCAAGTTCGCCTAAGCCCATTGAAAGGACTGATGGACAAGCAACAGAATAAGAATAACATGCCGGATCGGTCGGGGCCCGGATCACCAACGACCGCGCACCCCATTGGAGGTCTCCAGGGTGGGGGCGACAAGTGTGTTACTGGAACCAAACCCACCATCAAGCTGCCCACGCAAGGAATAACTATCGGAACTTGGAACGTTCGCACACTCTACCAGTGCGGCAAAGTGAAGGAACTCACCCACGAGTTGAAGCGCTATCGCTGGGACATTGTAGGACTTGCAGAAGTTCGATGGACAGGCTTCGGAGAAACAACAACAGATGAAGGCCATAAAATCTGGTTCAGCGGAAAAGAAACCAAGCACGAACATGGCGTAGCTTTTATCGTAAGGAAAGAGGTGGCTGGAACTGTCATCAGCTGCACCCCCGTGTCAAGCAGACTAATCTCCATCCACATCTCCGCCCGACCGCACAACATCACTATCATTCAAGTATACGCTCCAACAGCAGATCATGATGATGAAGAATTAGAAGAATTTTACGAACAGCTGGACAACATCATCAAGAAAACACCTAAGAAAGACATTCTGACTGTCCTCGGTGACTGGAATGCAAAGATCGGCCCTGACGCCTACCAACAATGGGCAGGAACAGCTGGCAAGTTTGGCCTTGGAGAAACAAACGACAGAGGCCTGCGACTTTTAGAGTTCGCACAGAGTCACCGTCTCACCGTTGCTAATACCCTCCATCCACACAAGAAGTCGAGAACAGTGACATGGCAATCGCCAGGAGGCCTGGTCCATAACCAGATTGACTTCATCTTGCTGCCTCGACGATTCAAATCCAGCGTTAACAAAGCACAAACGAGGTCCTTTCCTGGCGCTGATATTGGCAGCGACCACAACCTCGTCCTTACTAGCCTCAAGTTGAAGCTGGCATTGAAACGAGATAGCAAGAGCCCTCGCATCAGATTCGACCTCCAGAAGCTAAAAGACCCGGAAGTAGAAGAGCTCTTCCAAGCCCAGGTGGGAGGCAGATTTGCAGCCTTGGCTACTTTGGACTGCGACGTAGACACCCTTGCTGGAAATATAAAAGAGGTGTTACTTTCTACAGCAGAAGAAGTGCTGGGGAAGCAGAGGAAGCGCAAACAGCCCTGGGTCACCGATGACATCCTCGATCTCTGTGATGAGAGGAGAGCCTGGAAGAAAAAGAGAGGCCAAGACCTCACATCAGCAAACAAGTACAGACTTGTCAACAAGAAGATCAGGAAGAGGATGAAAGAAGCCAAAGAAGATTGGATTGAAGACCAGTGTTGTAGCGTGGAAGAGGGCATGGCAAACGGCAACAGCAAGAAGGCTTATGAAACGCTAAGGACCCTCACCAAGACTCAACAGCGAACAGCCACAGTCATCGAAGACAGCAGCGGCCAACTCCTTACGGAAAACACTGCTGTACTAAACAGATGGACTGAGTACTGCCGAGACTTGTATAACTACAAGGCTGAGCCAGACACCAGCATCCTCCAAAACAACCAGGCTGGGGCCAGGAAGGCTGAAGACCTGCCAGTGTTAGCTGAAGAGGTGGAAACAGCCGTACGCGGCCTGAAGGGAGGAAAGTCTCCAGGTGTAGACAACGTACTTGCTGAACTGTTGAAACATGGAGGAGAAGTAACAACGAAGGTCCTCACTACACTCTGTCAAAAGATCTGGGAGCAAAAGAAATGGCCAGTAGAATGGACACAGTCTCTAGTGATCCCGCTCCCCAAGAAAGGAAACCTGAAACAGTGCCAGAACTACAGAACTATCAGTCTGATAAGTCACCCTAGCAAAGTAATGCTTAGAATCATTCTCAACCGCCTCAAAACTTTCGCCGAGGAACTGCTGGCAGAAGAACAGGCTGGCTTCAGAGTTGGAAGAAGCACTGTAGAGCAGATTTTCAACTGCCGCGTCCTGATCGAGAAACATCTGCAGCATCAGCGCGAACTCTACCACAACTTCATTGATTTCAGGAAAGCATTTGATCGCGTCTGGCACGACGGACTCTGGCAAGTCATGAGATCGTTCAACATAGAGGAAGGACTGATCCAAATGATAGAAGCGCTTTACACGAACGCCTGCAGCACGGTTCTACTTAACAATCAGTCAGGCGAGTTCTTCAGGACGACGATCGGTGTCCGTCAAGGATGTCTGCTCTCTCCTGTCCTTTTCAACATATTCCTGGAGAAGATCATGCAGGAAACCCTCCACGACCACCATACTTCAATCTCTATTGGTGGCAGATCCCTGTGCAATCTTCGATTCGCAGACGACATTGACCTCATGGCAGGCAGCAATAGTGAGCTCCAAAACCTGACAGACAAACTTTCAACTAGCGCAGGGTCTTATGGCATGGAGATCAGTACGGATAAAAGCAAAGTGATGATCAACACCACAAGCGACAGCAGCAGCAACATTCACATGAACGGCCAGAAGCTAGAAGAGGTCAATAGGTTCAAGTACTTGGGAGCCACCCTGTCCAAAGACGGTAGTTGCATAGCAGAGATCCGTATCAGGATAGGTACAGCAACATCCGCAATGGCCAGGCTGGACAGGATATGGCGAAGTAACTCCATCAGCTTCACCATCAAGTACAGGCTTTACAAGTCCCTCGTAGTGTCTATTCTACTCTACGGCTGTGAGACTTGGACACTGCTTGCAGACTCAGAAAAGAAAATCCAGGCCTTTGAGAACAAGTGCCTGAGGAAGTTGCTCCGCATCTCGTACCGCGAGCACAAGACCAACGAATATGTACGGAGCATCGTCACTTCCCTGGTGGGCCCACATGAACCCCTTCTGGCAACCGTGAAACGGCGCAAGCTTGCTTGGTTTGGCCACGTGACCCGACACAACACCTTGTCCAAGACTATCCTCCAGGGCACTCTCGAAGGAAGTCGTCGGCGAGGTCGTCAGAGAAAGAGTTGGGTCGCAAACATAAAAGAATGGACCGAACTCGAGATGCCAGACTTGCTTGCCACCGCCCAAAATAGAACTCAGTGGAGAGCACTGTCTGTTGCTGCTGTCTTTCAGTCCCCCCAACGTCCAGTTCGGGCAAGGGACTGATGATGATGATGATGATGATGAAACACTATTCAGATTTCAAATGTATAATTACCATATTGTTCCTGCATGGTCACCGCGTTGTCCAGGACTGTTGAGACGCTCTAGCTCTGCACGATCTTGTAGTGGGAATTCCAGATAATTATTTCTACTCTTCGCCCAGTTCGACTCACGTTTTAAAATCCATCTTTTCTCAAGGAGAAGTTTAAAATTTTACTATACACATATGTATACCTTAATCAGCAAGAGTGCACGTGGCGTCAGCGAATGAAATGTAGAAGAAAGAAAGCTGGAACTTGGTCTGGCAATGGAATTTGTAGCCTTGATCTGCAGTCAAATTTGGCGGAATAAATCGCACGAGGTGCTATACCGGCATGCAAGGCAGTGTCTTACAAAACATAGAATGCGGTAAATAAATGTTGTATCTATAAAAAAATTAAAAATTTTAAGTCACGGCGTGCCAAAACAATGGTAAAAGATTGCGTTGTATTTATTTTCAAGATAAATGTCAGTTAGATTTTAAATTTCATCTGTCAGTGTTGCAAATTAGGCCAGACTGGCTCGCCTGTCATGTACACAACACAGCTAAGGCTGTCGATGTTGTTTCAGGCGGTTGTTCTGCTGGTGGTATTAGTCTGATTGCATTGGGAGTGTCATTGGTATTGCTCTTGAAGGTGTCGGTGCTGTCACATTCTTAACATGCTTTGGTTTGGAAGCCCTTAACAAAAGATTCATAAGAAATTGCAAAAGCATGAAGCATTAAGTACTCTTGCTGGAGCAAAGTTGAGTAGTATGAAACTTATTATTAGTAAAGCTTTAGAGGACAAAAAAAAATCGATGATGATGAGTTTAAAAGAGTGCAGGATGATTTGGACAATTACAAACAGCAGAAGTCTGAAATTCAAAATAAGATGCGTAGTCAACCCGTGAATGTTGAAGAACTGAAAACAACTTTTTTTAGAAGAAGGGAAAAAGATAGGAATGAAAGAGACCATGGGAAAAGAACAAGGTCTTGTAAACAAATAAAGTTCACAGAGAGAAGACACGCCCAACTATTTAAAACCAGCAGCTCCACCGCCAGAATATTATTGAGAAAAAAAAATTGGGTCCATGTAACTTGACAAATTTGTCCAAGTAACCTGATGACTTGAGACAAGAACTTGTAAGAACTTAAGTCAACTCACTTATAAGAACTTATGACAACTCACTTCCAAGTACTTACAGAGGTAACTTTAAAGTTATTTGCAAGTTGTAGGTAACTTATGTAATTTATTATCAAGTGCCTTTAATTAACTTGTTGGCAAGTCAACAGCACAGGAGCAGTGTTCATGCGCTGAAAAGGAGCAGCAGTTCACATCTCTCACATTCATAGTCTTTTTTTGTTTTCTACATTTAATTTTCTCATTTATTTTTGGTGCACGGTTGTTCCTCGAAGAAGATTACCTACAAGATGGTATATTTTTTTAGGTGATTTGTGTGTTTTTTTACTTTTGGTGGACATTTTTATTTTTCATTTCTGGTGTACAGTGGCAGAACAGACCCACTGTTGATGTGTTCTCTTGATGACTGTTTCAGAGTACACTTCAGTAGCTCTGAGACAGATTTGTTCAACTAGTAAATGTGTACTAGTCACCTGTGCATTTCGGCTTATCATGAACAAATCACATAGAGGGGGGAAAAGAACTGTCCGCAAGAGAGGACTGCATGTTGGTCTTTGGAATGTACAGTCAGCCAGCAAGAAGACTAGTGATATCTATGACTGTATTGTGGATAAGAAACTTGATGTTCTTGTGGTAACAGAGACTTGGTTGAAGGAAAAGGGGGATGAAGTGATTATCGCAGCCTTGACCCCTCTAGGCTACACCATCATCAATAAACCACGCTCACTGAGATTCACAAGAGTTCTATGAATGTGAGATTGTGCTCTACAAAAATTTTCACTACTTTGAAAATACTGACTTCACCATTTCTTAAAAAAAATCAGTGACTGTGAGGCTATTCGTTTTGTACAACCCTCCCCCATCAAAGATAAATAAGCACACAAATGCTAAATTTCGGGAGGAATTTTCACTCTTCCTCTCAAGTACTGTGGTCACAACACAAAAACTGGTTGTACTTGGTGACTTTAATATTCACTGGGACAATAAGAATGAGTATGATACCAAGCAGTTAATGCAGCTCTTTAGTTCCCTAGACCTGTCTCAGTTAGTCTGTGTACCAACCCACGAACGAGGCCACATTTTGGATTGGCCGGGTTGTTACCCCTTCGTCTCTGTCTCCCAGTCTTATTCACACAGTGTGTGTGGAGGACATGCAGCTCTCTGATAACTTTCTGATCACTTTCTCCATGTGAATGGCAAAACCTAGGATTCCAAAGCTGAAAGTCAGGGGTAGAAACATCAAAGGAATGAATGTGGAAGCTTTTTGTTGTGAACTTGGTGAAACACCGTTGATCAAGACCCCACCATCAGATGTGTCAGAGTGTGTGCAACTGTACAGATACACTGACTTCCCTTCTTGACAAGTATGCACCAGAAACTGTCAAGCAAATTCCTTTTAGCCCTGATACTTCATGGTATAATTCTGATGTTCTTGCTGCAAAGCAGGTGCGTCATCATGTAGAGTGTCAGTACCGTAGAACCGGCCTAGAAGTGCACAAAGACTTGTATAGAAAGGCACGCAATCACTGCACACAGGAGGTTCATCAGGCAAAGAGTACACATGTTCAGTCTGAACTTGATACTGCCGCTTCAGACCCTAGGAAAATGTTCAGGATTATGAGCAGACTGCTTGGCAAGGAGCCCAAATCTCCTATTCTTCCTGACATGAGCAGTGACTTGTGCTGCCTCTCTGTCCCAGTTCTTTAACAATAAGATTGGTGCCATCAGAGAGCAGCTGTTAAAGGAGAACACAAGTAGTAAACCTGATAGCCAGGAACATTCATCCGATTTTGCTGGTGATCCTTTCTCAGTGTTTGTGCCAGTCTCTGCTGATCAACTGCACAAAGTCATTGCAAAATCCAAGTCCACGTTCTCTAGTTTTGATCCAATCCCCACCAAAATAGTCTTGGAGAATTTGGACATTTTTCTGCCAGTTATTCTTCACATCATCAACCACAGTCTCTTCACCAGTGTTGCTCCAGGAGCCTTTAAGACTGCTGCTGAAGAAGTCAAACTTGGACCCTGATGCTCCTAAGAACTATAGGCCAGTATCAAACCTTCCAAATTTGTCCAAGCTCTTAGAACGTGTGGTGGCCGATAGATTTGCTGATCATGTGTCTAGGTACCAGCTACTGGATAAATTTCAGTCTGCATATAGGCCAGGTCATTCTACAGAGACCGCAGTGCTGCATGTCTTAAATGACATTCTCTGTGCAGCTGATTCTGGTGACCACTCACTCCTGGTGCTGCTGGACCTCAGTGTGGCATTTGATACCATAGATCACCAGATGCTGCTGCAGAAATTTTAGCTTGAGTTTGGTATCACAGACTGTGTCTTACAGTGGTTTCGGTCGTACCTTGAGGACAGATTCCAGTACGTCAGTGTTAATGGTGTGGCATCTGCTGTTATCTGGCTAGTATGCGGGGTCCCTCAAGGGTCCGTCTTAGGGCCTGTTCTGTTCTCTCTCTACACCACTAAGTTAGGATGTGTGATTGACCGGTACAGGTTAGGGCGACAGTTGTTTGCAGATGACTCTGGTCTCTATGACTCATTTCATCCTGTCTCCGCTTCTCAGACAGTGCAGAAAATCAAGTCGTGCTGCCAAGAAATCAAGTCCTGGACGTCAACCAACATGCTGAAGTTAAATGATGATAAGACTGAGGCAATTCTGTGTGGACCCAAGAACAAACTGGGTGTGGAATCTCTTGATGGTGAGCCTCTCATCCCTTTCTCCAAGACTGTCAGAGATCTTGGTGTCTTTGTCGATGCGAGTCTTACCATGGAAGACCATATCGGTGCTGTTGTCAGGGGGTGCTACTTCCATATTCGCTCCCTGGGAAACTATGACCTGTCCTGACAGCCAAAGTTGCAAATGCTATCGCTGTTGCCCTTGCCCGATCTAGACTGGACTACTGTAACAGCTGTCTTTGGGGTCTGCCAGAGCAACAACTCAGACATCTTCAACTGGTTCAGAACACTGTCGCCAGAATTGTCACAAGAACCAAAAGAAGGGAGCATATCACACCAGTCATTAAGCAGTTGCACTGGCTTCCAGTCAAGCAAACAATTGATCACAAGATTCTCACTCTGTGCCACAAGTCTGTAAATGACCCAGACTCACCAGAATACCTCCAGGAAATAGTCCTACGCCGTAACCCTCCAAGGCAGCTCCGTTCTGCTGTCCTGTCCAAACTCTGCACCCCAAGTGTTGAAAGCCACACAAAGAAGCGACTTGGTTTCCGGGCATTTTCACACTGCAGACCTATGCTGTGGAATGGTCTACAACAATCCTTGAGGGACATTGACTGCATTGGCACCTTCAGTAGGCACCTCAAGACCCACCTGATTCTTGACTTTTAATTCTAGGACTACTGTGCACCAGAGTTGTTTTTTTGTTTTCTTTGGTTTGTTTGTTTGTTTGTTTTTTGCGCCCCAAGCATGCTGCTAGCATGGAGTGGATGCGCATTACAAGTGGACATCATCATCATCACCATCACAGGTTGAAGCTGATTTAGTCTGCCTTTACGTTGTCAGTCTATTGACATTCAAATTTGGAGAGCTAATGCACGGTCCCCTGCCAGGTTATTGACAATCAATATGAGTTAAAAGCCAGCCCGCCTGATGCTTTTGAAAACACTAATGCACTGGGCCATGGTCGGCAAGGCAATCAAACACACTAATGGAAGTCACTTTTGAAAACCTAACAAGCACTAATGCACTGCCGCAAATTGATCGTCGGCGACAATATGCAGAAACCTTTTCACAGTCTGCCGTGAGTGAAAAATTACTTTTTTTGTAACAATGTCATTGTAGTATGCAAATGGACCTTATCAGGGAGACGAGGTACGGCGCAGGCGCACAATGATTGATTTTTGGGCCGGTCTGCACCAGTGTGCCGGTCTGCTGGCTAGCTGTATTGATTTTTTCTTGCAGCTTTAAATAATCTCTCAAATTACACTCATGATGTGAGTTAAAGCAGGGTTTTGTGAGAGTTGAGGGTGTGTTGTTTTAAAATCCAGGATTTTATACATCGGCGCAGTGATAATTGGGGGGCAGTCCTTTCCCCTCCAAATACACTTATGGTGTGAGTTGAGGCAGGGTTTTATGAGAGTGAGGTGGTGATGTTTAAATTAGCCATGATTTAGACATCAGCTTGGTAATTAAGGGATGTCTTAAAAATCTCACGTATGTCTCTCCCAACCCTCCTCCTTTCCCAACCAGGCTTGGGACCAACAATGGCAGAGTTGCCTCCAAACTCCACATAACCCTTTCGCACATGCAGCCATCAGTGCTATGTACATCACCGGTGTTTGCGTGCACGAGGGGGTTTGGTACCGGTTTCAGGACACTTTATAAATTTCAAATACAAGCGATCAACATTTCCGAAACCTCAGTAGCTGAGCTGACCCTTCGCACCACGTGAATATCCTGTGTTTGTTTTGTACTGTGTTTGTCTTCAGAGTAATTGCCTGTGTCACGTGAGCATGTGTGTTGGGTTCAGTTCGTGGTGCTTTGAGCCAATTTGCAGAATTGGGTAAAGCGCCTATATAATAACTGGTATTATTATTATAATAAATCAGCTACCGGTAGCGTGCACTAATAAAATCATATATCTAAATTATCCACAACAACATGACATTATGAACAATACTAGCATAATAGATAAATAGTGTTGTACGTGAACATCAAATACTAATGGTCAAAACTTAAGGGCCACCCCACTTTTGTGTCATTGTTTATTGTCGCAAATACGCTAATAAAATACAATGTTCTTTCGATCCAAATTAAAAGTTGACCTTAGACAGTCCACTGTACAGGGAACAATACACAACAATTCAGCAATTTCCACGAACGTGTCAAAGATTTTTTCTTGCAGATTTCAATAATCTCTCAAATCACTCATAATGTGACTTCACTTAACCCTTGCGTGCATACAGCCATCGGAGTTATTTACATCTCTGGTGTTTGCATGCGCAAGAGGGTTTTGTACTTGAGAACTGTGGTTGTCATGCAGCACAGGAACATCCTATGCTGGATAAAGGTGACAGTTCATGAGACACTTCATCTCATCAAGGCTCAGTACCGGCAATGGCAGAGTTCTTTTCAAAAACTCCCACTTAACCCTTGTGCGCATGCAGCCATCGGTGCTATTTACATCACTGGTGTTTGCATGAACAAGGGCGTTACATACTTGAAATTGTGGCTGTCATACAGCACAGGAACGTCCAATAATGGATATAGGATGAAGGTGACAGTTCAAGCGACACTTCTGGTGAAGCAGATCAGACACCAGAACACATCTTCCAGCACTTCCCACTCTTCCAAGCGCAGCATCAGCAAATCTACCAAGCCTCCACACAAACCTCTTGAAGACGGTTGATCAATTGCCCAATTCCAGACAATAAGTGTACTGGTACTGAGTATATAGCACAAAGCCAGCCATAACGCAGATGAAGAAGTGACACTTCATAACTGTGGCTGTCATGCAGCATAGGACTGTCCTATGCCAGATGAAAGGAACAACTGAGATCCACAAAATGGACGACCATTGCTTAGTTCATGGCAAAGTAAGTGTGTGAAATATGTTGTGCACTGTATGGTGAAGACTTGCATTGAACTGCAAGTGGGTGTGGCACCCAAAAACGCTTCCTCAAAGATGCAGGTGTGATGTGGAGAGTCATCAGGAGTCGTCCTAAGCTGGTGGTGCTGGAGTCATACCATGGTGGCACTGAAACTTCCAACAGTCAGCTACAGACACATGAGATGAAAGCATAACAATAAAGAAACACAAAAACAATCAAACCCTCACCTGATCTCTGTGTGCCCAGCATGCTGAGAAAAAGAGAAAAATAAGCACCATGCATATCACAACTAAAGTTGATTAGCTTGTGTGTAGAACAGAATACCAAACAAAAGTAAGTGCCCAGAAAAGAAAAAAAAATGACCTACAAAACCCTAACACTAGTGATTATACCAATAACTAGACACTAATGATAAACAACTAAACTAACTTACAAGTCCTGACAAAATCCCTTGGTCCGATGTTAAGATGTGAAGTCCTAGCTGTGTCCCTTGGTCCACAAGGATGCCTTGCTGGTGGTCCTGACTGCCCTTGAAACCTGCAACAAGAAAAAGACTAATGCCTCAATGGAGGCAATGTGAGTATCAAGCAGACTAAAAATATCATTACCCTCAATCTTACACCATCCAGTTGGACCCTCAAGAAAAAAAACTACTTGCTTACAATTACTTACAACCTTACCAGCTTAAGCTTTAACATCTATCATTAGACAAAAAATGACAAATGTCAGGGGTGCCTATCTGCATCTTGGGATGACCCTAACATGGCTTAAAAATGGAAACAAAAACATCGCACCTGATATCTGTGAGATGTCAAGTCCAAACATGTGTCCCTTGGTCCATCCAGAGTCCTTTGTATGGTCCTTGCAAAGTCCCTTGGTCCGCCAGAATCCCTTGCTTGTGGTCCTGACTGCCCTTGAAAACTGCAACATAAAGAAGACTAATGCCTCCAGGGTGGCAATGTGAGTATCAAGCAGACTAAAACTATCGCTACCCTAAATTTTACACCATCCACTGGGATGCTACAAAACTAGATGAAAAAGCACTACATGCTTCTAATAACTCATTCAGCCTACCAGACCTAAGCTTTTAGACCCTTGCTTGTGGTCCTGACTGCCCTTGAAATCTGCAACATAAAGAAGACTAATGCCTCCAGGGAGGCAATGTGAGTATCAAGCAGACAAAAAAAATTGCTACCCTCCACAGGGACACTATAAAAATGATATGAAAAAGCACTACTTCCTTACAATTACTTTTAACCGTACCAGCCCTAAGCTTTAACATCTATCATTATAACAAAAATGATAGAAGTCAGGGTCCCTATGCGCATCTTGGGATGACCATAACCTGGCTTTAAAATGGTAACAAAAACACTGCACCTGATCTCTGCAAGATGTGAAGTTCTAGCATGTGTCCCTTGGTCCATCCAGAGTCCCTTGTATGGTCCTGGCAAAGTCCCTTGTTCCGCCCGATGACTTGATTGTGGTCCTGACTGCCCTTGAAATCTGCGACAGAAAGGAGACTAATGCCTCCACAGAGGCAATGTGAGTATCAAGCAAACTAAATATGTCGCCACACTAAATCTTACACCATCTATCATTAGAACAAAAATGTCAGGGGTTTGGGTTCACCCTATCCTGTCTTAAGAATGAAAACAAAAAAGCTGCACCTGATGTCTGTGAGGTAAAGTCCTAGCATGGTTCCCTTTGTCCATCCAGAGTCCCTTGGCTTGCCCAGATCCATTGCTTGTGGTCCTGACTGCCCTTGAAATCTGCAACAGAAAGAAGACTAATGCCTCCATGGAGGCAATGTGAGTGTCAAGCAAACTAAATGTCACTACCCTAAATCTTACACATTAACTCTTTCCCTACGTAACAGTGCTTGGCTAGTCAGTTCCCTGCTGACGTAGCAGGGAAAAAGACGTCTGTTCCCTGATAACGTACATTTTTGGGGTAGATTGAATTAATTTGTACAGCCTCCCAAGGTAACAACCATAGATAATTTGGGTATCATTGGCAAGAGCATTAGAAGTACTTTCAAAACTGAATGTGTTTGTGCATCAGTTTAGTGGGAAGTCGAACTAATTCGATTATTATGCAACAAAACAAACATGGCGAAGCAAAAAATGAGAAATGTGTTTTGGTAGCAACAGTGTAAGCACATGCAACGAAAAACCCAGATTTACTCACCAACATGGCAGGAAAATGTATTCCACAAGCAAAGAAATCACACAAGAGAACTGTCTCTTCTTGAATCACAATATTACAAGCTAAAAATCACTGTTGAAACCGCGCTCATGAGGATCGAATAAGCTCATCATCGGAGACGATCCAAGGCATGTTGTCAGCTACTTTGGCCTTGTTCCGACACCATCTGACAAGGGCATTCACTTCAGATAACTTAGAAATGGTTGGTGAAACACATTATAGTGGTTGCTTCCCTTAGACTGATAGCTGTGCTTCAGGAGATTTTTGTACAAACACAACGCTAGAATACTAGTGACTCGTCTATAGACGGCATCGAGCACAACGCTATAACGTAAGTGTTTCGATGGCTAAGGGTTTGTTTGGGCTAACACTAAACCGGGAGTGATATGTAGGGAAAGAGTTACAATAAAAATGCCATATGTCAGGGGTCCCTTATCCTGGCTTAAGAATGGAAACAAAAAGACTGCACCTGATGTCTGTGAGATGTGAAGTCCTAGCATGTGTCCCTTGGTCTATCCAGAGTCCCTTGTATGGTCCTGGCAAAGTCCCTTGGTCCACCTGAATCCTTTGCTTTTGGTCCTGACTAACCTTGAAATCTGCAACATAAAGAAGGCTAATGCCTCCAGGGAGGCAATGTGAGTATCAAGCAGACTAAAAAATATTGCCACAGGGACACTACAAAAATTATATGAAAAAGCACTGCTTGCTTACAATTACTTTTAACAGTACCAGCCCTAAGCTTTAACATCTATCATTAGAACAGAAATGCCAGATGTCAGGTCCTTATGAGCATCTTGAGATGACTTAACCTGGCTTAAGAATGGAAACAAAAACACCGTACCTGATGTCTGTAAGATGTGAAGTCCTAGCATGTGTCCTTTGGTCCATCCAGAGTCCCTTGTATGGTCCTGGCAAAGTCCCTTGTTCTGCCTGATCACTTGTTTGTTGTCCTGACTGCCCTTTATATCTGCAACAGAAAGAAGACTAATGCCTCCACAGAGGCAATGTGAGTATCAAGCAAACTAAATATATTGCTACCCTAAATCTTACACCATCTATCATTAGAACAAACATGCCAGATGTCAAGGGTCCTTATGCGCAGCTTGGGTTAAACCTATCCTGGCATAAGAATGGAAACAAAAAAGCTGCACCTGATGTCTGTGAGATGTGAAGTCCTAGAATGTGTCCCTTGGTCCATCCAGAGTCCCTAGTATGGTCCTGGCAAAGTCCCTTGGGCCACCTAGATCCCTTGCTTGTGATTTTTACTGCCCTTGAAATCTGCAACAGAAAGAAGACTAATGCCTCCATGGAGGCAAAGTGAGTAGCAAGCAAACTAATTATGTCAATACCCTAAATCTCACACCATTTATCATTAGAATAAAAATGCCAGATGTCAGGGGTCCCTATGCGCATCTTGGTATCACCTTTTCCTGGCTTAAGAATGGAAACAAAAACACTGCACCTGATGTCTGTGAGATGTGAAGTCCTAGCATGTGTCCCTTGGCCTGTCCAGAGTCCCTTGTATGGTCCTGGAAAAGTCCTTTGGCCATCTGAATCCCTTGCTTGTGGTCCTGACAGCCATATAAATCTGCAACAGAAAGAGACTAATGCCTCCAGGGAGGCAATGTGAGTTTCAAGCTGACTAAAAAAATTGCTTCCCTCCACAGGTACACTACAAAAATGATATGAAAAAGCACTACTTTTATTGACAATTACTTTTAACTGTACCAGCCCTAAGCTTTAACATCTATCATTAGAACAATAATGCCAGATGTCAGGAGTCCCTATGCGCATCTTGGGATGACCCTATCCTGGCTTAAGATTGGAAACAAAAACACTGCACCTGGTGTCTGTGAGATGTGAAGTCCTAGCATGTGTCCTTTGGTTCATCCAGAGTCCCTTGTATGGTCCTGGCAAAGTTCCTTGTTCCACATGGATCACTTGCTTGTGGTCCTGACTGACCTTGAAACCTGCAACAGAAAGAAGACTAATGCCTCCATGGAGGCAATGTGAGTGTCAAGCAAAGTCCCTTGTTCTGCCTGGAGCACTGGTTTTGGGTCCTGACTGACCTTGAAATCTGCAACAGAAAGAAGACTAATACCTCCATGGAGGCAATGTGAGTGTCAAGCAAACTACCCTATGTCATTACCCTATATCTTACACCATCTGTCAGAACAAAAATGACAGATGTCAGGGGTCCCTAAGCACATCTTGGGTTGACCCTGTCCTTGCTTAAGAATTAAAACAAAAACACTGCACCTGATGTCTGGGAGATGTGAAGTCCTAGCAGGTGTCCTTTGGTATGTCCAGAGTCCCTTGTATGGTCCCAGCAATGTCTCTTGTTCCACCCGGATCACTTGCTTGTGGTCCTGACTGCCCTTGAAATCTGCAACAGAAAAATGACTAATGCCTCCATGGAGGCAATGTGAGTATCAAGCAAATTAAATATGTTACTACCCTAAATCTTACACCATCCCTAATTAGAACAAAAATGTCAGGGGAATCTATGCGCATCTTGGGTTGACTCTATCCTGGCTTTAGAATGGAAACAAAAAAGCCGCACCTGATGTCTGTGAGATGTGAAGTCCTAGCATGTGTTCTTTGGTCCGTTCAGAGTTCCTTGTATGGTCCTGGCAAAGTCCCTTGGCCCGCCCAGATCCCTTGCTTGTGGTTTTGACTGCCCTTGAAAGCTGCAACAGAAAGAAGACTAATGCCTCCATGGAGGCAATGTGAGTATCAAGCAAATTAAATATGTTACTACCCTAAATCTTACACCATTTATCATTAGAATAAAAATGCCATATGTCAGGGGTCCCTATGTTCATCTTGGGGGTGACCCTATCCTGGCTTAAGAATGGAAACAAAAAAGCCGCACCTGATATCTGTGAGATTTGAAGTCCTAGCATGTGTCCCTTGGTCCGTCCAGAGTCCCTTGTATGGTCCCGGAAAAGTCCTTTGGCCCGCCCAGATCCCTTGCTTGTGGTCCTTACTGGCCTTGAAATCTGCAACATAAAGAAGACTAATGCCTCCATGGCATATGTTTATTTTCATGCATGCATACAAATGTCATTAACTCTTTCACTGCCGAATTTATATAGGGACATCATTTGCCAAATATTCCTTTAACTATGTGAACTGCTGGTCTCTTAATTGCTTGTATCTCAGTACTTATTCCAGATATTTACTTCAAACTTTGTTTGTCTTGGGGGCTGATGTTAATTCAACGTTTATATTATTATTGTAACTTTGACTGATTTATTACACAGACAACCTTTATAGGGTTTATAATACAAATAGAGTGGATGTGACATGCACATTGTCAGTGAAACATCAAAACACACTCTCTACAATTTGAGACTCTTGTTGGAATTTTCTTGCCGTCATCAGCAGAAGTATCAAGGTCATCATCAGAATAATTTTCAGGCCTTTCACTATTAGCTCAAGAACCTCTCATGCATTGAAGCACAGTTTTGAACTCACAGCCAGTTTGGTACACTCAATTCGCTGTAAAATGTTGTCAATTTGTTAATTTCAGTTTAAAGTCTCCTGACACTGAGGTGGTCGGGGAGTTGTGAAGGGAAAACCCCACTGCTTTTGAGCTGGACATTTGGTTGTACCACTCTAGAATGGGTTGCGGGGTGTGGGGGTGGGTGGGTGAACAGTAAGATGTGTGACGTCAGTCAGTTATGCAGGTAGAAACACTGTATTGCAGGAACTGTGATCCCTTTGACATGCCCCGTCTATGTCAAATAAAGTTGCCCATGGCTGCCTACGTGTAAATCGACTAAAGTCAACCATGATGGTGAAAGAGTTACTTACATGATACATTTCTGACTACCAGTTATTTCATGAATAAACTTAATCAAACCTTCCTTGTAGTTGCAAAATCTACAATATGCATTAGTTTAATCTTGGTTAAGTTATTATGTCTTCCTTGTGTGTTTTATGTTTCTGTCAGTCAAAGAAAATTTTCCATTTTATGCATGTCGTTTAATGGACAATAAAGTTTATTTAATTCAATTTGATTGTGTGGTGCAGGTGCATGCTTGTTTGTATAAGCAAAATTTAAAACAAACACTTGCAATGAGTGGTTTTGATTATTCTTTTGCCTTTGAAAAACATTACAAGATACACAGTTAACCCCTTTACTGCTTAGAAAAAATGAATGGCACACAGCTCCTAGCAGCAAAGAACCTCACCAGCCATGTAAATCATAGGTGCTTGACAAGTGTGTCTTGACATACACTAGGGTTTCTGCGAGCATGATAGATACTCAATACTATTGAGTGTGTGCTGTGCAGGCGGTTGGTGGCTCACTCACAGAAATAGCAAGCATGCTCATGCTCATCAGGCTCCTCTGCTGTGGACATGCAAGCTCATGAGCCTTGTCTCATGTGGTCTGCACGGGGGTGGAAACATGTGGTGTGGATTTTTGCAACTGATTCATGGATGAAGTTTGTGTGCAGAGTTAACTTGCTGAATGGATTTTTTTTTCTAAACAATCTAACCTCTTTGGGAAATGTGGCCATGTGGTTAAATGGGTTAATGGGACTATACTGTAAGGTCCAAACTATTGACATGCACACACATGAAACACACTGTACAGTCATATGAAAGACTTGCATTTTTGTCATATACCTATCTGTAAATGAGCAATATTGTAATAATATTTTTGTGATCTGTTTCAGAATTGCTTTTCTGTTTATCAAATTTTCATAAATTAAGGGAGATTGTGCATATTAGTCTTTGATTGTCTTAAACCTCTTCTGCCATCTGAGTACAGCAGAACCTGTTTTGAATGACCATCCTGCCATCTAAGACCACCATTTAAGAGACTGTAGCATTCTTAATGATGGTCTTTAATGACAGGTAAAATTGTTTGCTCTTCAAGAATTCTCTTGAGAAAACGCCTTGCCAAGTTATGCAAGTAGGTCTCAATTCCACTGACAATGATTTATTGCATGAGCAATACAACATGCACAATTAATGAACACAAACAATTCCTTGCAAGGAACCCATATTTAAATAGTATGCAAAAATAGCCAGATGTACTCAGGGTTTTGAAAGCCATGTACATGTGTCTTGTACATAAAATGCTCAGATAGTGTTACTTGTCAAAATGAATCCAGTTCAGCTGGCTTTGAGCAGTCAAAATCTCAAATATTCATTTTGCTACATTCAAAATATCAGTACATTAGCATTGTAATTTTTTTCCCCTGAAATTCTGAAATAAAGGTCATATACTTGTGATCAGACAACAAACTCAGCCATTGTTTTCTGACCTCATTCATGTTAACACAAACAAAACACCACAACACACTTTTTTTTTTTCAACATGCCAGATAGTAAACAATTGGATTTTATAATTCTATCTGAAAAAAAATTATATAACTTTCATCCATTTTATTCTGTAAAATGATACGTTTGCATTAAAGAGGGAAGTCAAGGTTATGGGTCTACTAATACTGGACAGGTTAAGTCCAATATCACTTTAATCAGTATTGCTGTTAGCCAGTAATACACGGAATTTCTCTCAAATGAGCAATATAAGTACCAATGCAATATGTACTAGATAAGATAGCTAGATAAACTGCAGAGAGTGCAAAACAGTGCTGCCTGTTTAGTTCTGCACATGCATAAGCATGACCATATCCGTCCCATCCTTGAGAAACTCCACTGGCTGCCCATACAAAAACGCATTCTGTATAAACTTTCCTGCATGTGCTTCAACTCTATCAATCTGACTTATCCTGCTTATATCTTGGGGCGGTCCATGGTGCAGTGGTTAAGGCGCCTGCCACCAATGCTAAAGGTGCGAGGTTCGATTCCGGGTTCCGGCGTCGGACTTTTCTCCTCTAGTAAGTGTCACCGTTAATTCGGGCGGACCATTTGGGGTTCTTTCTCTGGGTACTCCCTTATGGTACCGGTTTCAAGCCACTTTGTACATTTCAAATACAAGCGATCAAAATTTCTGAAACCTCAGTAGCTGAGCTGACCCTTCGCACCACGTGAATGTCCTGTGTTTGTCTTGTAGTGAATGCGTGTGTGTCACGTGAGTGTGCGTGTTGGGTTCAGTTCGCGGCGCATAGAGCCGATTCGCATAATTGGGTAAAACACCTATATAATAACTGGTATTATCTCTCATTTACTCCATCTGTATACTCCATCTCGTACACGTTGCTCTTCATCTGACACATAAATTTCGCCGGCCTTCCCAATTTCAAATGTAAAACACGTGGCGGTCGTGCCTTCTCCCATCTTGGCCGCACCACTTGAAACACCTGTCTATAACTGTCAAATGCTCTCCTCATTTAAATAACTTCTGAAAACCCACCTCTACAATGCTGTCTTTTACTAATTCATTTCCCCAGCCATGCACCGCAATTCATCACCACTGTCACGTATGTGTGTGTGTGTGTGTGTGTGTGTGTGTGTGTGTGTGTGTGTGTGTGTGTGTGTGTGTGTGTGTGCGCGCGCGCGCGCGCGCGCGTATGTTGTGTGTGTGTGTGTGCGCGTGCTAGCTGTTAGCCTTTTCAGTCATTGTATCAGCGCTTAGAACTATTTTTAGAATAAGCACTTAACAAATCTCCTTTCTTCTTCTTTTTCTTCTTCTTATTATTACTATGTTCTCCAAATCATACGAGAACATGGAAAAACTTAATGAAAATCCTCAAAAGGTACATTTTTTAGCTAAGACTACATTACCTGTGAGAGTTGTCATGTATTGGTTAGCTGCTAATTCTTACTGCAAAACTGAAAAGGAAGGGACATATGTATTCAGGTCGTCTGCTATTCCTAACAGCCATTAGGCAGTTGACTAGTGACCCTCCTTTTGGTTCAAGTTAGGAAATGCATCCTTCAAGACTGATGTATTTTAGAGTACTTTTCAGCATATTCAACTGAATTGGATCAGTACTCATTAAAGAGAAAAATTGCCGTTTATAGAAAGTGAGTTGACCTGCATTTGAATTCGTCATTTGTGATATATTCATTTGAAAGTTTGAATATAGATAGCTTCAAGAAAGATATTGGATGAGTTTGTTAACTACCTCGCGCTGGGACCATATGGCGTTGAGGCGCGTCCCCTGGATTTTGGATAGGGGGTCCCTCGCGAGAGGGGTGCACCGAATGAAATAAGGTGGCGTGAACCAACATGGTCTAAGGGAAGGAGACCCCGACAGAAAACCTCTGGTCCTCCTAGTAAGGGGGTTGGGCGTGGGGGTAGTTTCCCCACCCTGCAAATAAAGAAATAGCTACAAAAACGCCGACGAATAGACAAACAGCAATTCCTTTCCTGGAGGAGGAAGGTTCTTCTACCAGAAGATTTATGACGTCGTGTGGTGAAAGCCGGAAGTCTTCGGAAGCCACAGGACCGAGCCGCCTCTCCCTACCCAGGGACACAATCATGGGCACATTGAATGTCAAGACCATGTACCAGAGCGGGAAGTCCGCCCAGATAGCAGCGGAAATGCAAAAGTACAACCTTTCCCTGCCAGGTATCAGTGAAGCCAGATGGATGCAGTCTGGCCAGAAAAGGCTGTTAAGTGGGGAGATGATTCTGTATTCAGGTCATGAAGAGGAGAATGCCCCCCATACAGGAGGTGTAGCATTCATGCTGTCACCAGTGGCACAGAGAGCGCTGATGGGCTGGGAACCTCTTGGGCCAAGAATTATCACAGCAGCCTTTAGAACCAGGAAAAAGATCAAGCTGAACGTCATCCAGCGTTATGCGCCCACTAATGACAGTGACGAGGAAGAGAAACAAGAGTTCTACGACCGACTCCAAAGTGCTGTGGACAAATGTGCGGAGCGAGACATCACCATCATCATGTGCGATTTTAATGCCAAAATAGTGGAGAACAACACCGGATAGGAAGGTGATGGGGACACAGGGACTAGGGTAGATGAGTGAGAACGGGGAGAGGTTCATAGACTTTTGTGCTCTAAGCAGACTTGTCATTGGAGGCAGCATCTTCCCACACAGAAGAATACACAAAGCAACGTGGGTCTTACCTGACCATACTACAGAGAACCAAATAGACCATAATTATCTGCATTAGCAAGACAATTTGAAGATCCCTTCAAGATGTTCCAGTGAGGAGGGGAGCAGATGTCGCCTCAGACCATCATCTGCTTATCTTAAGAATAAAGCTCAAGTTAAAGAAAAGCAGTACAGAGACAACAAGAAGACAGCGCTATAATGTAGGTCTCCTGAGAGAGACTGGAGTGAGAGAAGAGTTCAAACTGGTGCTGTCCAACCGGTTTTAAGCGCTACAGGAGCTAGTAAATGAAGAGGAGGCGGTCACCACAGAGCAGCAGTGGAAGACAGAGAGGCACTGAACTCAACCTGCAAAGACACTGTGGGGTTCAATAAACACCATCACAAGGACTGGCTGTCGGCACAGACCTTGAAGAAGATAAAAGGGAGGAAGCAGAAGAAAGCAGTTGTTAACAACAGTCACACGAGAGCAGCCAGAGCAAGGGCACATGAGGAATACTCGGAAGCCAACCGCGAGGTGAAGAGGAGTATCAGGGCAGACAAGAGAGCCTACACAGACGGCCTAGCAGCAGAGGCAAAAAAGGCAGCAGGCAGCGGCAACATGAAACAGCTCTACGACATTACCAGAAGATTGTCTGGCAAGTATGGCCATACAGAAAGACCAGTAACAGACAAAGAAGGCAAGCCTATTGCAGACAGAGCAGACCAACTCGACAGATGGGCCGAGTATTTTAAAGATTTACTGAACAGACCCACCCCACCCGACCCCCCAGACATCCAGCCAGCAGAGACTGACCTACCCATCAGCTGTGACAGACCCAGCCGGGAAGAGATCAGAAGAGCAGTGGCATTTTTGAAGAACGGCAAAGCAGCAGGGCCAGATGGCATCCTAGCGGAGGCTCTGAAAGCAGACCTAGAAACAACAGTAGAGATGCTGTACCCACTGTTTGGAAAGATATAGGAAGAGGAGGTGATGCCGGCTGACTGGAAGGAGGGGTACCTAATCAAGCTTCCCAAGAAAGGCGACCTCAGCAAGTGTTCCAACTACAGAGGAATCACCTTGCTGCTGTCAGTACCAGGAAAGGTCTTCAACAGGATCATCCTGGAGAGAATGAAGAGCTCCGTCGACCCCCAGCTGAGAGACCAGCAAGCAGGATTCAGGAAAAACCGATCATGTACAGACCAGATTGCCACTCTCCGCATCATCGTGGAGCAGTCTCTAGAGTGGAGCTCCCCGCTGTACGTCAACTTTGTGGATTACGAGAAAGCATTTGACAGCGTGGACCGAGAGACTTTGTGGAAACTCCTACGACACTATGGTGTACCCACAAAACTCGTCTGCCTGATCAAGAGCAGCTACGATGGCATGACATGTCGCGTGATCCATGAAGGGCAGTTCACCATAGAGCTCCAGGTCAGAACCGGCGTCAGGCAGGGGTGTTTGCTGTCTCCGTTCCTCTTCCTAATGGCCATAGACTGGGTCATGAAGAGGACCACAGAGCAGAGAAGAAGCGGAATACAGTAGACCCTGTGGACACAGCTTGACGACCTCAATTTTGCAGACGACTTGGCTTTACTGTCACACACTCATCAACAAATGCAGGACAAGACCACGAGGCTTGCTGACATCTCGTCCCAAGTGGACCTCACCATCCACAAACAGAAAACAAAGAAAATGAGGCTGAACGCAACTAACCAGGGAAGAACCAGTCTTGCTTGCTGGCACCCCGTTGGAGGAATAATAATAATAATAAAGGTAATTTGTATAGCGCCTAATCACCAAGGTGCTCTAGGCGCTTTACAATCACAGTAATGAAACAGTGAAGCAGAATACACAAACAAGCACATACAACAACAACAAAAAAATACATTAATTTACAAGGGCAAAAACTCACACCACACACACACACACACACACACACACACACACACACACACACACACACACACACACACACACACACGCATGATGAGCCGGCAGACAAAATGGTCTTTACGTATATGCAACAGAGAAAAGGTGCGTTTTAAGCTTGGATTTGAAAATGGAAAGAGATGATGAGTGACGCACATCAGCTGGGAGAGCGTTCCATGTAATGGGACCAAAATACGAAAATGCACGATGACCTTGAGTGACCTTATTACGTCTAGGGATACGGAAAACACGAGTGTCTGAAGCAGAGCGTAGTGAGCGGGACGGTGTATACAGCTGGACAAGATCAGATAAGTAAGGAGGGGCAGAACCAGAGATGATGTTGAAACAAATAACACAGACTTTATACTGAATTCTGTATGAAACTGGCAGCCAGTGCAAATTAGCTAGTTGGAGGAGGTGGAGTCCTTCACCTTTCTCGGGAGCATCATCGACAAAAAACGTGGCACTGATGCAGTATCAGAGCACGAATCGGTAAAGCCAGAGCAGCCTTTCTCCAGCTGAAAAAAAGTGTGGAGTTCCAGAGAGCTGTCACAACACACCAAAGTCAGGATTTTCAACTCAAACGTAAAAGCAGTTCTCCTATATGGAGCAGAGACTTGAAGGTTGACAAAAACCACAGTCAACAGAGTACAGGTCTTCATAAACAGTTACCTTAGAAGAATCTTGAAAATCCACTGGCCAGAGAAGATCAGCAACGTCAGCCTCTGGGAGAGAACAGAGCAGGTAACAGCAGAGAATGAAATTGGACGAAGAAGATGGGGATGGATTGGTCACAGTCCGAGAAAGCCCGTTTCCAGTGTCACTAATAATAATAATAATAATAACAGTATTATATAGGCGCTTTTTCTCAATTTTTGGGTGAATCGACTCAAAGCGCCGCGAACTGAAACCCAACACGCACACTCACGTGACAGACACGGATTTACACCGAAGGCAAACACAGTACAAGACAGACGAAGGGCCAGTTCAGCTACTGAAGTTACAGAGATTTTTAATCGCTTGTATTTGAAATTTGTAAAGTGGTCTGAAACCGGTACCAAAGTGTGGGGGGTGGGGGGGATGGGAGGCAGGCATTGTCATGGAACCCCCAGGGAAAGAGGAAAAGAGGCAGGCCGAGAAACACCTGGCGTCGAGACCTCCAAGCAGACATCAAAAGACTGGGAACCACCTGGAGTAAAATCGAAGGAGAAGCACAGGAAGGGAGTCGCTGGAGGTCTCTCGTCGACGGCCTATACCCTGGGAGGGGTAACAGGCGTAAGTAAGTAAGTTGTTAACTAGCTTTGTACAAATAAAACGTTTTCATACTGAAAAAATAATTCATCGCAGAAACAAATGTTGAAATTAAGAATTCTCAACTTCAGACAGAGACAGTGATGTAAAACCACTGGAAGGAGGGCGCCATCTTGTTTGCGCGACCACCACGTGTTTCTGTGCTCCCAGTGTTTCAGCGCTTTTCGTTGGATGTACTGTGTTTATGTGTGCTGAGTCTCGCATAAGAGTGTACTGATGAGGATTGTATGCTTGTTTTTCGTCGGATCTGCTTGCTGCTGATTTGGTATCGTATTGATAGTGTCTATCGTTTGAACTTGTTTACGTCGCCATTTTGCCACCACGTGTTTTTGTGCCCCAGTGTTTTAGTGCTTTTCGTTGGATGTACTGTGTTTATGTGTGCTGAAAGTCTGCTGAGTATCACATTAGAGTGTGCCGATGAGGATTGTATCCTTGCTTTTGTAGGATCTGCTTGCTGCTGACTTGGTATCATATCGAATAGTGTCTATCGTTTGAACTTTGTTTTACGTCGCCATTTTGCCTCCCCCGCAGCGTGACCAGTTGTGGGCCTTTCCCGCTGCCCTGTTTTTACGTGTTATGTGCTAGTGTGCTAAGTGTTTACTGTGTGAGTCTGTTCGCTGCCCGCTTTTGTTGCTGGTTGTTGTTCGTGTTCCTACCGTCCTATAGGTTTTATGTGTGCTGCCCTAAATTTGTTATTTCCCGTCGACATCTTGCCCTCCCCACTTGTGATCTCGCCGCTGACCGACCGTGTTTTAGTGCTTTTCGTTGGATGTACTGTGTTTATGTGTGCTGAAAGTCTGCTGAGTATCACATTAGAGTGTGCCGATGAGGATTGTATGCTTGCTTTTTTAGGATCTGCTTGCTGCTGACTTTGTATCATATCGAATAGTGTCTATCGTTTGAACTTTGTAGTTACGTCGCCATTTTGCCTCCCCCGCAGCGTGACCAGTTGTGGGCCTTTCCCGCTGCCCTGTTTTTACGTGCTATGTGCTAGTGTGCTAAGTGTTCACTGTGTGAGTCTGTTCGCTACCCGCTTTTGTTGCTGGTCAAGTTGTTGTTCGTGTTCCTACCGTCCTATAGGTTTTACGTGTGCTGCCCTAAATTTGTTATTTCCCGTCGACATCTCGCCCTCCCCACTTGTGATCTCGCCGCTGACCGACCGTGTTTGTCTGCTTGTAATTTTCTTCCCCTGTATCCCTTCTGCCTTTTCAGTGTTTGGTTTTTGCGTATTATCAGCGTCGCTCCCCTACCACACTCACACACGCACACACACAGACACACACCGGCACACACACACACACACACACACACACACACACACACACCTACCGCCTGTACTTTTTCTCCCTTGCGTATTATCAGGTCGCTCCCCTACGCGGTCACACCGCTCACACACACACCGACACACACACACACCATCACACACACGCTCACACACACACTCACACACACCCTACTGCACCCTCGTCCCGTCTTTCTCTTCCTGTCCTCACAAACAATCATGCTCATCAAATACACACGCCAACAACTGCTATCTCCACGACGCCACGCCACCTTCTGCGCGGCCGGTGCCGCCGACAGTGTTGCAAATGCCTTACAGGTTGCGAAAGAGAGGCCGCAGGGGTGGAATTAGCAGAAGGCACGACTCACCACCACACCCACAACCACACACTTCTTCCCCTTTTCCTATGTCCTTCCACCCCTTCCGCCTCCCCGTCTTCTCCCCATCCCTTCCTTCTTCTCCCATTTCTTCTCCTGTCTTCCTCAACTACCGCTCCCTGCTCTCTTTGCCCGCCTCCTCCCCCACCCTCCCTCCCCTCACCACCTCCTCCTCCACCTGCTCTTTCCTCCTCGTCCCCTCCTCCCCCTTTCTCCTCCTCTTCACCCTCCCCCTCGCTCTTCCTCATCTTTTCCCACTCACCTTCCTCCCCCTTTCCCCCCCCCCCCCTCCTCTCGCATCCTCTTTCTTGCCCGGTTCTCCTTCCCAGTCTTTTCCTCCTCCCCACTCCCCCCTCCTTCATCTCTCCCCCCTCCTTCCTCTTTTCCCCCTCCTCCTTTGTCCTCTTCTTCGTCCGTTTCTTCTTCCTCTTCCTCTTCTGTCTCATCCAACTTAAAACTGTGTCTGTTCAATGCACAGTCTGTCTGCAAAGATGGCAAAGCCGACGTGATTTCAGATTTGATTCTAGACAATGACCTAGATGTTGTCGTGATCACCGAAACGTGGCTCCGCTCAGCTGGTGATGAACCCATCATCGCCAGCGTCACTCCGAGTGGCTACCGCCTGGCCTCTTTCCCGCGCGCTTCCAGAGGGGGTGGCATTGCCATCATCTACAGGGACTGTCTCTCCGCTCACCTCTCCTTCTCTCAGTCTCTACCTTTTGCTCATCCCTCCTTTGAATCTGTCGAGGCCGTAGCAACACTCCGTGGCCAGTCCCTCATCTTCTCATGTATCTATCGCCCCCCTCCAAGCTCTCAAAACAAACTCACAAACTCCATGTTCCTCACCGAGTTCGACCTCCTCCTCGACCACTACAGCACACGACCCGGAAAACACATCCTTCTTGGCGACTTTAACTTCCGCTTCGACAAACCCGACCACCCTGACACAAAACGCCTTTGCACATCACTTTCAAACCACAATCTTACCCAGCACATCACCAAACCCACCCACCGACTCTGCCACACTCTCGACTGGATCATCACCCGCACCTCCGATCAACTCTTTCTCGACTCTGACACCTCCTCTGTGCTTCCCTCTGACCACCTCGCTATTCTCGTCTCCCTCAACCTACCTCCCCCAAAAAAACCCAAGCTCCTTGTCTCTCGTCGCAAACTAAAATCTGTCAACCGAGAGAGCTTCTTCGACGAAGCTGTCGACCTTCTCCTGGATCCCGCCTCCTCTCCTGATCTTGCATCCCATTTCGACTCCTCCCTTCGAAAACTTCTAGACACCCATGCACCTGTCACCACCTGCTCCATACCCAACCGACCCCCCTCCCCCTGGCTCACTGACGACATAGCTGAGGCCAAGCGCCGACAAGCAGAACGCCGCTGGCGCTCATCTGACCTCACCGTTCACAGACAGATCTTCCAAACAACTAGATCCAAAGTCTGCAGAATGATCTCCGACTCCAAACGTAAACACCTTCAAAACAAAATCCTGGAATCCACTTTTTCAAAAACCCTCTACGCCACCATGAACTCACTCCTAGGCATTTCTAAAGACTCTCCTCTCCCCAGCACATACAGCAAAGAAGAACTCCCGTCCGCTTTTTCCACCTATTTTTCCGTCAAAATCCAAACTCTGCGCAACACACTCGACACTCTTCCTTCTCCGCCTTGCCCTCCCGACACCCCCTTTTCCGGCACCCCCCTCTCGTCCTTCCAGCCCGTCTCTCAGGATGAAGTCCTCAAGACCATAAAGTCCATGTCTCTCAAAACCTGCGAACTAGACCCTCTCCCAGCTTCTCTCTACCGGGACGGCCTTCCAAAACTTCTGCCATACATTACCAACATCATCAACACATCTCTAGAGAATGGCTCCGTCCCTGATATCTTCAAGTCCGCCATCGTCCGTCCTCTCCTAAAAAAACACAACCTCGACCCAAACGAACTCAAAAACTATCGCCCAGTCTCCAACCTATCTTTTCTGTCCAAGCTTCTTGAGAAGGTCGTTCTCAACCAGCTCAACCTCCACCTCGCCGACAACAACCTCCTCAGTCCCTTCCAGTCTGCCTATCGCAAACATCACAGCACTGAAACAGCCCTTCTACATATCTTAAACGACCTGCTTCTCTCCACCGACTCGGGCAACATCTCCCTCCTTACGCTACTTGACCTCTCTGCCGCCTTCGACACTATTGACCACTCTATCCTCCTCCACCGCCTTCACCATTCCTTTGGCATCACTGACTCTGCTCACTCCTGGTTTCTCTCCTATCTCTCCGACAGACAGCAGTCCGTCACCATCGACGGCGTCTCCTCCAACCCAGTCACGCTCTCCTGCGGAGTTCCACAAGGGTCCGTCCTGGGCCCGGTCCTTTTCACACTCTACACGTCTCCCCTGTCCAACATCATCCAGTCTCACCACATAAACCACCACCTCTACGCTGACGACTCACAACTACTAGACAAAGACAAACTCGACAACACTCAGTCACTACTGACTCGCACGGCTGACTGCTACGAAGACGTGAAAAACTGGATGACAGCAAACAAGCTTAAACTGAATGACGACAAAACGGAAGCCATGCTGGTAGGCACTCGCCAGAAACTTTCCCAGCTCCCTCCCTCCCTCCACCTTCAACTCGACAGCACCCCCATCTCCCTCTCTGACTCGCCCAAAAACCTCGGCGTTATCCTCGATTCCTCTCTTTCCATGATCAGCTTTGTTTCCGCCACAGCCCAGGCATGCTACTTCCACCTCCGCCGCATCGGTCAAATCAGAAAATACCTCACTACCGAAGCTGCGACCAAACTTGCTGTCTCTCTCATCCTATCTCGCATCGACTACTGCAACTCTCTCCTTTCCGGCCTCCCTCACTCCACCACTTTCACTCTCCCGCGCGTCCAGAACAATGCTGCCCGCCTCGTCCTCAGAACGAAAACAATCCGACCACATCACTCCCCTGCTCAAACTCCTTCACTGGCTTCCCATCCCCCAACGCATCCGATACAAGATTCTGTCTCTCTGCTACAAATCCCTGAACAACTGCGCTCCCGCTTATCTCTCAAACTTACTTCACCCCTACACTCCTCCCCGCTCCCTCCGCTCCGCCTCCGACCCTCTCCGCCTCCACATCCCCCGCACTAAACTCAGCACTTTCGGCCCCCGCTCCTTCTCAGTATACGGTCCATCCATCTGGAACACTCTCCCACTCTCTCTCCGTCAGAAACACTCTCTCTCTCCTCCTTCCAGTCCGCCCTCAAAACTCACCTCTTTCAACAGTTCTAGCACTATACCACCACACTCCCCACCCTAAGCAGACTGTCGTAATGTTTTTCACTATTTGTCCTTCGCGAGTCGTTGTCTAAAGCGTGCGATTGCGTGCACGAGTTGTGAGTGCGCGCTTAGAGTTATTATTATTATATAAGCGCATTATAAATACCGTAATTATTATTATTATTATTAGACACATCTTTGTTATACACTGTTGCTGAACTGGTGCAAAACACAAGACATGTCATTGTTATACATGAATTCAAAGCTTTCTCTCTCTCTCTCTCTCTCTCTCTCTCTCTCTCTCTCTCTCTCTCTCTCTCTCTCTCTCTCTCTCTCTCTCTCTCTCTCTCTCTCTCTCTTCCCACCAGTGGATTGACGGGGACAAACAGTGTGGTCTGCCATTTGACCCTTGACTGAGTGAAGTGAAATATAAACCCACGCTCGTTGTCTCCCTTGATCTGTTCTGGCGGATCGACAGAGACAACCTGCCATGATGTCTAAATGTTGTAATACAGCCATTCTCATTTTTCTTTCCATTTTCATGTCCAGGACAGTAAAATATTGAAAAATGTGAGAAAGCTGGTTCATATTGTGTATAGACCAGCATGGGTTATGCCTGTCTCAGGTGCAAAAACTGTTTACATTTTCAAGCTGTGGGCGCTGAAACCCTAATTTGTTACAAAATCTGCGTGTCCGCTGCTCTAGTTACTGTCGAAACCATATTTCTAGGAAAAAAGCACACTTGAGCAGGAGAAAAACACCTCTTTTTTCTGATAGAAAAATGTTAGCAGTTTATATTTTAAAGTCTTTTTATGCCGGACATCGGCTAGTTTAGGAGCTGTGCATTTGTGTCCGGAAATTTTACTAACATACGGGAGGCTGTTTTTCGTGGCATCCAGTGGCCAAACTATACTAATGGTTAAAACTTAAGGGCCACTTTTTATCGCAGATGCATCGACAACACCACACAAATAATGTAACAATACTTGGAGTCAGTACTTTGCTAATTTATTCAGTAACAATTTCATTTAAGTTTTGAGTAAATCAAGCAATTGTAACAACAGCAGTAGGTTAGAATGTTCACCCAACCCTCATTTGGAAAGTCACACAAGACTGGTCCAGTCAGTAGTGAGTGTACCCACCGTTTGCAGCCAAGCATTCAATGCAGCGTTGATGCATGGAGATCACCAGGGTTCGGAGAACATGTTGTGAGATCGCTTCCCACTCTTGATGCAGGAACTGAGTCGGCTTGAGGTGACACTGGTCGTTGCTGACTACACGTTGCCCCAGCACGTCCCGGAGGTGCTCGATGGGAGCCAGATCAGGTGAACGAGCTGGCCCCTCCATCCTCATGATGCCCCGTTGCTCAAGGTACTCATCCACCACATGCCAGCAGTCTCTGGGTCACTGAATGGGACACCCCAAGACGTCTCATCCGGAAATTCCATCCTGCAGCCATGCTAGTGCCCGGCCTTGATCTACTGGCGTTAGGCTTCGTCGTGGTGGCATGGTTAGGAAAGTGATAATTATGCCCCTACTGTACTGGCATTTGTAGCGAAACAGAGGTGCTCAGTGTTCACGACTGACCACTTTAGCACGTGCATCACGACTTTACCGAGTTTGGTACGCTTGCCAATATCTCACAGCTTTTCACAAAAACTGACGATGTTTCACGTGCATTTGACACATTCGCGGAACTTGATGAATTGTTGTCTATTGTTCCGTGTACAGTGGACTGTCTATGGTCAATTTTGAACTGTTTGGATCGAAAGAACATTGTATTTTATTAGCGTACTTACAACGATAAACAATGACACAAAAAAGTGGGGTGTCCCTTAAGTTTTGACTATTATTATACATGGGTATGACCCATCAAACTAACATTATTTAAGATTCCCTTGTGATTACTTTGTGTGTACAAAGCAGTTTGGGTGTACCTTTGAAAACAAGAAAACCAGAATAACTTAAGTGACCAGAACTGTAATTGGACCACATGAATATAACATACGGATGTCTGTGCTGGAGTAAAATCCTTTGACTTCTAGTCAGAGAAAATGGCATACAGTTATTTGTCGTTGTCTATTTTAAGTACATTCAGCACAGGTTGTTCACAGCTGCATTGTTATTGAATCGGCGATCAGTTTT
The DNA here is from genome assembly GCA_036245525.1 of Semisulcospira habei. Taxonomy (NCBI): domain Eukaryota; kingdom Metazoa; phylum Mollusca; class Gastropoda; family Semisulcospiridae; genus Semisulcospira; species Semisulcospira habei. The sequence goes on along the minus strand of BTPG01000003.1, from coordinate 125,837,169 downwards.
GTTACCTGTTCCGTAACCTACAGATTTCCTGTTACATATGTAATTAAGTCACTACATCCGATCTGAGTGTAAAATGTATGACTGAGAACCTCTCAGAGCATTCAGCATTCTACTTCAGAAAGGTGAGTTTTATTGATAAGTTTGTTGTATGAATGCATGATAATAGTGTATTTAAGTGTGCACATCATACCTTGGTGTGAAGCAGTTTGTGTCAGATATGAGAGTTAATTGCCTAAAGTGTTTGATCATGAAACTGTTTCGTTGGCTATAGTAAGAATATAGCATTGGGTTCAGCTATGAGCTTTCCTTCTTCAAGGAAGAATAGCGTGAAAATAGCAGAATCCCTTTCCAGCTCGCAGAGAGCAGATGTGAAGAATTTCTTGAGATGAGATGATAACTCGTCTCAGCTTCCATGGAAACGCGACACAACAGGGAGAAGGGCGCAGAGAATTAATATAAAAACGTTTTGTAAATGACTACGTCTATAACATACATTAAAAATATTTGTCAGAAAATCCGCGGTGTGCAAAATTTCTCTGGCTTCATTCTATATCTGCCAACCAAGTGACATAGCTCTTTGCAGTTTTGTTTGCCATTCTCCCTCTCTGTCAGCGCCATCAAAATATATAGGGCCCTCAAACTCAAAGCGCTGAAGAGTCTCAGCAAATCTGCACACATTTGCAGGAACAGACAGACTATTTCTGACACGCTTGCAAGCATCCAGAACAGTGATACTCTTCGTGCCTCCTTCAAGTCTTGGAAACATGTTATTCTGGAGCAATTTTAACATGTTGTGGTCCAAATTGAGTCCGCGGAAAATTACAATTGCAAGACTAACGAGGACGTTTAAAGTGTGTTATGTTAGTATTTAGGATGTTGCTGACTTCCTTGCCTACTCCAAGTATATTATCAGCCATTGACTTCCTATTTGCGACGAGTACTGACTGTGCCGACAAGAAGAAAGCACAACAGGACCTGTCTTCAAGAGTCTCAACCACAAAAGGAACAATACACATACATCAAGTTGTTGGAGTTGCAAAGGGCGTTGCTGAGGTAAAGCAAACATGTTTCTGTGATGAATGTTTTGCCGTTGGAGAGGGTCGTGAGACTGGTGTCTTCTTGTGTCGATGAGACATTTCAAAAGATTAACAGTACAATCCATCCGTGACACCGGCACATGATGACGCCTGTCAGTGATAAACATTAATCAGCCTGAGAAAGCAATGGAATTAAAAGAAGGGGAGTTTGTCATTGTTGTGTATGACAACGAATGGCTCATTGGTAAAATTCTTGAACTTGACCCTGACGGTGATTCGTACATCACTGGCCTCGCCAACCCCCCCCCCCCCCCCCCCCCCCCACAAAACTGGGTCGTTCAAATGGCCTTCAAAGGCAGACGAAGTCAGGGTGGATAAAATTTAAATTCATCCTAATGAAAATCGATGAGCTGACACAGAGAGAATAGGAATTGGAAAATCCTCGGTCAGGATTTCCATTGCCTTCAAGCTGACCCCAAAAACAAGGTTAATTTGGCCATCACCCTCTTCACCTACTACAAAGTCCCTGCCATTTTTCAATGCACTCGTACATTTTTTAATCATCAGAAGCCCTAAACTGAACAAGGGAAGCAATCTAATTTTATCCCATGATGTTAACACTTTCATCCCTGAGTAAATAAGAAGTCTATATACCCTTCAGCCCTGACTTTATTTGAGAAATTTCTGTTGAAAATGGGTGTGCACTGTAAAATATTTGTAAGTAATACTTTATAATAGATATCCCCATATGTACAGATTTGCCATTGGATGGACTACCGTTTTACGGATTTGACCACACTGTGTCAATGTGTCGTAATGCCTGGTGACAAAAATAGTGACAGGTGGCAATAAACTTGAAAAAAAAAGTCTTTCTTGCATGACAGGTCGCTGGTACTTAACATGCATCACTACATAGGGCGTCTGTTACTGTGACACATAAGTGTCCGTGCATTTCCAGCATGCTGATACAACGTAAGGCCTCTACCTTGTCACCTGATGTCAATGTTTAACCTGTCACTGATAAGGTATATCCACGGTCTAGACAACATGTAATAAACGGTATCGAATGATGATCAGTGTGTCTGTGTTGTGTCTCATACACGATCGGATGGAAGTACCAGTGTTGTAAAGACTATACACGTACTACACATGTGAACAACATGTGTCATTGGTGTCCACAGTCACCTACAGGTGCACCAAGGTGTGGCATAAAAAAACAACAACAACGGAATATCAAGTAGAACCTCCGAATTGAGCATCAGAATCAAGCTGTAAGTATTTGCTGTTCTCAGTGCCTCAAACGGCGATCGCTCCAGCTGACGCTGCCAACACGTGGTTATGCTACCACGCGGTAGGTAGGCACACATGTCTCAATACATCAAAGCTATCGGCTTTTGAAACCATGTCTCCAAACACAAAATTGTATCACTCCAAATATCTACACATCCACTCGCCATTCCGACTGTAATTCCCATGCTAGCGCCGCAAAACTGACCACATACCACAGACGAACATATGTGCGCACTGTCAGGACCCCATAGTGTAAACAGGATGTATCAGTGTGAAGGGCGAGGTCACCACATGCGCAGCGAGGCTCGCGCGTCACCGGGCGTGCTATACGAAACACCTGACACCGCTGTAGCGGTTTGCCGGGCTGAACGGTATACGAGGCCGCCAACCGCTACAGCGGTTTGCTGGGTTTAAAGGGTTAATATAAACAAGAGAAGTAATCTGAAATTCTCTCCCATGTTGTCAGGGTGTCTATACTGAACAAGGGAAGTAATCTGAAATTCTCCCCCCATGCTGTCACTGAGCCTATACAGATTATTTGCAGCTCAAGTCGTGGGCAAACTTAGCAAGTTACTTTCTATGTAACTTTCTAGATTTATTAATTCATTTTAATTTTATTACATTATAAAATGTATCAAGATGAACTTTTTCTTCTGATTGATATCTGTGCTGTAGAGAATAAAGACTTAGACTTGAAAAAAGAGCACTTTCTCTCTGTAGTTGTTTTGGGGAAATCAAAAGCATATCTTGAAAAACAGTATAGAACAGAAGACATTGAATCACTCGCTGCTGAGGAGGTAATTAAACTACACGCTAAATATGAAAATTACATTGGTGCGCTAATGACCCATGACTTAAGTCGACCTCTCGTGTGTCTGTATACAAAATCACTTCTTGCCTGTGGACACTGACAGTCTATCACATGATCTTTAAAGCAACCCTCCTGTTTCAAGTACAATTGGCAAATTAGCATGCGTTATGTTTTACAAGTTTGGAAATTACCTTGCCCCTGTGGTAGCCTTACGCATTACTGGGAGTCGACGTGATTTCAGATTTCATCCTAGACAATGACCTAGATGTTGTCGTGATCACCGAAACGTGGCTCCACTCAGCTGGCGATGAACCCATCATCGCCAGCGTCACTCCGAGTGGCTACCGCCTGGCCTCCTTCCCGCGTGCTTCCAGAGGGGGTGGCATTGCCATCATCTACAGGGACTGTCTTTCTGCTCACCTCTCCTTCTCTCAGTCTGTCCCTTTTGCTCATCCCTCCTTTGAATCTGTCGAGGCCATAGCAACACTCCCTGGCCAGTCCCTCATCTTCTCATGTATCTATCGCCCCCCTCCAAGCTCTCAAAACAAACTCACAAACTCCATGTTCCTCACCGAGTTCGATCTCCTCCTCGACCACTACAGCACACGACCCGGAAAACACATCCTTCTTGGCGACTACTTCTACTTGGACAAACCCGACCACCCCGACACAAAACGCCTTTGCACGTCACTTTCAAACCACAATCTTACACAACACATCACTAAACCCACCCACCGACTCGGCCACACCCTCGACTGGATCATCACCCGCACCTCCGATCAACTCTTCCTCGACTCTGACACCTCTTCTGTGCTTCCCTCTGACCACCTCGCTATTCTCGTCGCCCTCAACCTACCTCCCCCTAAAAAACTCAAGCTCTTTGTCTCTCGTCGCAAAACTAAAATCTGTCAATCGAGAGAACTTCGACGAAGCTGTCGACCTTCTCTTGGACCCCGTCTCCTCTCCCGATCTTGCATCCCATTTCGATTCCTTCCTTCGAAAACTTCTAGACACCCATGCCCCTGTCACCACCTGTTCCATACCCAACCGACCCCCCCCCCCCTCCCCCTGGCTCACTGACGACATAGCTGAGGCCAAGCGCGAGCGTCGACGAGCGGAACGCCGCTGCCACTCATCTGACCTCACCGTTCACAGAGAGATCTTTCAAACCACCAGATCCAAAGTCTGCAGAATGATCTCCGACTCCAAACGCAAACACCTTCAAAACAAAATCCTTGAATCCACTTCTTCCAAAACCCTCTACGCTACCATGAACACACTCCTAGGCACTTCTAAAGACTCTCCTCTTCCCAACACACACAGCAAAGAAGAACTTCCGTCCGCTTTTTCCTCCTATTTCTCCGACAAAATCCAAACTCTGCGCAACACACTCGACACTCTGCCTTCTCCGCCTTGCCTTCCTGACCCCCCCCCCCCTTTTCCGGCACTCCCCTCTCGTCCTTCCGCCCCGTCTCTCAAGATGAAGTCCTCAAGACCATAAAGACCTCCATGCCTTTCCAAACCTGCGAACTAGACCCCCTCCCAGCTTCCCTGTACCGGGACGGCCTCCCAAAACTTTTGCCCTTTATTACCGACATCATCAACACATCTCTAGAAAATGGCTCCGTCCCTGATATCTTCAAGTCCGCCATCGTCCGTCCTCTCCTCAAAAAACACAACCTCGACCCAAACGAACTCAAGAACTACCACCCAGTCTCCAATCTCTCTTTCCTGTCCAAGCTTTTTGAGAAGGTTGTCCTCAACCTCCACCTCGCCGACAACAACCTCCTCAGTCCCTTTCAGTCTGCCTATCGCAAACATCACAGCACTGAAACAGCCCTTCTACATATCCTTAACGACCTGCTTCTCTCCACTGACTCGGGCAATATCTCCCTTCTTACGCTACTCGATCTTTCTGCCGCCTTCGACACCATAGACCACTCTATCCTCCTCCACCACCTTCACCACTCCTTTGGCATTACTGACTCTGCTCACTCCTGGTTTCTCTCCTACCTCTCCGACAGACAGCAGTCCGTCACCATCGACGGTGTCTCCCCCAACCCAGTCAGGCTCTCCTGCGGTGTTCCACAGGGGTCCGTCCTGGGCCCGGTCCTTTTCACACTCTACACCTCCTCCCTGTCCAACATCATCCAGTCTCACCACATACACCACCACCTCTACGCTGACGACTCACAACTACTAGACAAAGACAAACTCGACAACACTCAGACACTACTGACTCGCAGGGCTAACTGCTATGAAGACGTGAAAAACTGGATGACTGTAAACAAGCTCAAACTGAACGACGACAAAACGGAAGCCATGCTGGTAGGCACTCGCCAGAAACTTTCCCAGCTCCCTCCCTCTCTCCACCTTCAACTCGACAGCACCCCCATCTCCCTCTCTGACTCGGTCAAGAACCTTGGCGTTATCCTCGATTCCTCTCTTTCCATGACCAGCTTCGTCTCCGCCACGGCCCAGGCATGTTATTTCCACCTCCGCCTCATCAGTCAGATCAGAAAATACCTCACTACCGAAGCTGCCACCAAACTCGCTGTCTCTCTCATCTTATCTCGCATCGACTACTGCAACTCTCTCCTTTCCGGCCTTCCTCACTCCACCACTCTCACTTTCCAGTGCGTCCAGAACAATGCTGCCCGCCTCGTCCTCAGAAAGAAAAAATCCGACCACATCACTCCCCTGCTCAAGCTCCTTCACTGGCTCCCCATCCCCCAACGCATCCAATACAAGATTCTGTCTCTCTGCTACAAATCCCTGAACAACTACGCTCCTGCCTATCTCTCCAACTAACTTCACCCATACACTCCTCCCAGATCCCTCCGCTCCGCCTCCGACCCTCTCCGCCTCCTCATCCCCCGCACCAAACTCAGCACTTTCGGCCCCCGCTCCTTCTCAGTATACGGTCCATCCACCTGGAACACTCTCCAGAGATAGGAAGATAGAGATTTCTTGACCAATTTCTATCGACCCCTAATTTCCACTATTTTTGACCCACAAACTACCACACCTTCACGCTGTTCATATTTCCAAAAATGTTCGTATTAAAACAGCGCCCCGACAGTCTTGCCCGCCGCCCCGCTGTTATTGAATACCTGCTAACACGGCTAACTGAACACGCATGTGCGCAGTACTGAAGACAAGTCGCTGTTGACAACCGCCAGCATTAACACAATGACTGAGTTAACCCTCTTAATTATAACTTTTGACCCCTTATTATCTATGTTCCCCACACAGAGTAAATACCGTCGAAATTTACCCTCTAAATCATCGTTTGAACAGTCACCATTTTATGTATCTTCCCCGCATAGTAGTTACCAACAGGGGTTAATTAGATTGTGTGTATCAAAATACTGTATAAAACTTAACCTGAAATACAAACACGCACACACTGCCCGCCGCCTTAATGTACACCCGTCGGAATGTGTTTACGCAACAGCCAGTGCCAAGCCTTTTGTGAAGTCAACCATTTGTAAGCCCTGACTAGACGTCATGTCCAAACTGGTTTATTTTAAACCTGTCATAACCCCCCACACACACACACCCCCACCACCACCCCCACCCCCCACCCCCCACCACCCCCCACCACCACCACCCCCCCTCCCCCTCCCCCACCCCTATTACAAAAATATCGAATTTAGGTTATTGTGCCAAAACGAGAAAGTAGTTCAAATTGTGGTCACTGTGTCAAAACGAGAAAAGTAGATCATATTTTGGTCACTGTGTCATTAGGCCATTTCAGAAAATTTATGCCATATCAAATAAGGAGGCCACACTCTGGTTTAAACTACAGCAAGTTTTCTCAAAATAATTTTCCAACTACATGAGCAAATGAAAAGATACCCCCCTGAAATAGGCTCGTCAATCAGGCTATTCAATTGGACGGGTCCATAAAAAGGGGTGATTTAAAAATACCCCTTGTCAGTCTACACAGGTATGTATAGATTTAATATACACCCTTTTTTGTCAGAGTGATATGTAAGTGTCAAGCCAAGGCCTTTTATTAATAAGATCGAACTGGTTTTTCCAGCTGTGTCTGACGTGACTGTTTGCTAATTTCATTGATCAGTCTGTACCGAAACGTTCTGAAGAAAACACAGCTCTTTATCGGTGCCTACACACAATATGACGCAAAGTTCTGGAACAAACGTTTTTAAGCAAGCTGGAATTCTTCGCAAACGACTAAACATTTGTGTCAGAAAAGGTGGTGCTTACAACCATGAACTGAAACGTCTGAAGGACAAGGCACAGGAGTTGCAATCAGATTTGCTTGATATTGAAAAAGATATGATAGAATCTACGTCTTTTTTGGCGAAATACAATGCTGAAGGCAATGATGATGAATTTGCAAATGAAATGATAACCTATGTGTACTTAATGAAAAAAAAAGAAAAGATTACAAAAAATATTAGTCGATCTGCTCAAAAGATAAGATTCAAAGAGAGAGCCATTCAATTGAATGAACAGAAAGCAAAAGATTTCTGTGAAAAATTAGTACAATTAGAACAAAGCCCCTCAATTCAAAGCTTGAACGCATCTATGGATAAGATGCGGTTGAATATGACACAGTAAGTGGAAGCAGAAGCAATGGATATAACGAAGCTGAAACAACTAAAATGTAAGGTAAGTAAAATTTTGTTTGACATTTTCACTTATTCAGTTGCGTTCAGTCTAGGTTTAGAGCGCAACTGTGAGAGACGGTGGCATGTTGCATTAGTCATTTTTAACTCAGTGTGTAGTACCTGAGTCAAGACAAGCCTTCAATTCCGCCGAGTCACTTACTGTCTCTGTGTGTTATTACAAAGTTAGCGCAGCCTAATGCGATTGAGCTATCTTAACACCAGTGGCCAACTACACGCCACGTGGGCCTTAACAACCGCGTAAGTAACCGGACCGGAGGTTACTAACGCGGTTGACTAAGCTGTGTTCAGTCAACAGTGTTGGACCACGCGGTGTTAACAGAAGGTTGATCCTTTCAATCATAGTCATTGCTATCACTTCCATACCGTGGACAACTAATAAATTCAAGACAAAACACAGAGTTAAATGTCTCTGTTTACAAGGGTCTTAGCAAGCTGTGTAATCTCATGTGATCGTTGTATCCAGCGTATACAATGACGTAGCGTCTTAGAAACGAAACTAAGTGCGCAGTGGCTAATTGAGTATACAGTCGTTGCGTGTCACGTGACATACAACCGTGACTGAAGTGCCGTGAGTGCATGTATCTGTGGGTATGTCTGTCTGTCTGCCTTGTTTGTCTGTCTTTGCCTGTGTGTGTCTGTATGTCTGTGTGCGTATGTGCGTGCATGTGCATGTGTGTTTGTCTCTGTGTGTGCGTGCATGTGTTTGTTTGTCTGTGCGTGAGTGTGTGTATGCGTGTGCGTGAGTATGCGTGTATGTGATTGTATGTGTGTATGTGTATGTGTGCATGCGTGTATGTGTGTGTGTGTATGCATTTGTGTGTGTATGCGTGTGTAGGTATATGTGTATGTGTATGCGTGTGTAGGTATATGTGTATGTGTATGCGTGTGTAGGTATGTGTGTATGTGTATGCGTGTGTAAGTGCATGTTTTGTGTATGTGAATGTATGTGTGTATGTGTGCATGTGTGTATGTGTGCATATCTGTGTGCATGTCTGTCTGTATGTGTGTGTGCATGTGTGCGCGTGTTTGTCTGTGTGTGTTTGTCTATATTGTGTGTATGTGTGTGTGTGCATATTGATTAGTTATTAGAGATAGAAGAAAATACACTTCAATACCATTTATATCATTTTCTCTGAGCCAATACCCAGAAACACAGTTTTTTTTTTAAATAATAACCACACATACATACACACACACACACTCATTGTTATATGCACTTGATAACAAATTTTTAAAGTTACATACAGATACTTGATAACAAATTTCCAAAGTCACTTATAACTGTCAAATAACTTTACAGGTAACTTTTTTAAAGTTCCTATAAGTGACTTAAGTCAAGAACTTATAATTTCTTATAGGAACTTAAACACAACAAATTGTAAGTTCCTGACTTAAGTCACAACTTACTCGGACAGATTTGTCAAGACACAAGGACAATGAAAAAACTTTTTTTTTAGTAATAGTCTGGTGGTGGTGGTGGAGCTGATGGGGTTAAATAGTTAGG
>BTPG01000003.1:125790874-125814850 GCA_036245525.1 Semisulcospira habei | reverse complement strand
CAACAACTATATGTTTTGTTGTTTCAGGTTCAGGGTTAGACTGGGTTGTTTGTCTCTCACTTTGATGAGGGTGTTTTGGTGGCACCAATGGGGTTGGTTCTGACGGTCCTGTCGGTGTTGGTATTGATATTGGTCCTGATGGCAGGTCAGTTACATGTGCCTTTTCTGTTTGGGCTTGAAGCTGTAATTTTTTCGTCTGTTATATTTGGCTAATCTTTTTCCAGCCTCTACTCTTCATGGACTTTTAGTCTTAGTCACCGTTTGAACCTGTGTCAAGACAGGGTTCGGTTGTGGAGTCGTCTGGGTCTTGTCCATTTTCTTCTGCAGTAAAATTTATTTTGGAGAAATCAATATGACTCCCGGTAACAAGCAAGGTTACCACAGGTGCAAGGTAATTCCCAAACTTGTAAAACATGACGCATGCTAATTTACCAATTGAACTTGAAACAATAGGGTTGCTTTCAAGGTCGTGTGATAGACTGTCAGTGTCTACAGGTAGAAAGTGACTCACTGCTTTTTTGTATAGGCATACTAGAGATCGCCTTAAATCACCTGTCATTAGTGAAGCAATGTGATTTTCATATTTAGAATGAAGTTTGATTAGTTCATCAGCCGTGAGGGATTCTATATCCTCTGTCATGTATTGTTTACCAAGATAAGCTTTTGATTTGCCTGAAACAACTACAGACAAAAGACGTTTTTTCGAGTCTAAATCTTTGTTTTCTACAGCGTTGATATCATTTAGAAGAAGTCATTCGTCTTGGTTCATTTTATAATAAAAAATATTAATTTAATGTCATTGATTTTGGAAATCTTTATTTTACCAAAAAAAAATAAGGGGAAACCAAGAAAAATAGATGGCGTGAAGGTGTGGAAGTTTTGCGGGCAAAAATCGTGGAAATTTGGGGTCGACAGAAATTGCCCAAAAAAATCTCATAGTTCCTATCTCTTCTCCCACTCTCTCTCCGTCAGAAACACTCGCTCTCCTCCTTCCAGTCCGCCCTCAAAACTCACCTCTTTCAACAGTTCTAGCACTATATCACCACACTCCCCACCCCAAGCTGACCGTCATAATGTATTTTCACTATTTGTGTTACATGAGTCATTGTCTAAAGCGTGCGCATGCGTATGTGAGTTGTGAGTGCACGCTTAGAGTTATAATTATTATAAGATAAGCGCATTATAAATACCATAATTATTATTATTATTAAATAAATTTTAAAGCAGAAGAAAATGGAGGACCATCAGACAACCACACAACCAAGCTTGGCTCAAATTTAAATGGTAACTAAGACTAAAAGCCCGTGCAGGGTTGAGGCAGGAAGAAGATTAGCTGAGTATAACAGAAAAAAAATACAGCTACAGGAAAAGACTCATGTAACTGACCTACTGCCGCCGCCGTCAACAGTGTCACCACCCCCACTGCCACCCCCACTGCCACTGCCACAACAAAGTGAGAGACTAACAACTGAGCCTGTCACACAACAGCCTAAACCTGGAATATCAAAATACTTTGTTGGTGGATTTGTTGTTGGATTGGTTATATAGGTTGCCAGTTATGGAAAAAATACAAGCCACAAACTCGAACAGTGTCCAAAAAAACAGAACTACAAAAGGCCAAGCAAGAAGTCCCCACATTATCAACAGCATCAAAAGCTTTTGATCCATGCAGTGAATACATTTCTTACATAACACAAAGAACCTAATGAACCTTGTTTATCACTCTGCCGTTTTAAGTGACTTTGCAGTCACCTAATCTATGCTAGGATGCAGACCTAGGCAAACTAGATTTTGTTTACAATGCTAAGCTAGTTGTGGTTGTCACAGCGTTGATTGCAACAAAAAAACTTTCTTGTCAAGCAAGGAATTATTCCAGAAAATGTATCTATGTAAATAAAAATATGGCAACATTGGCTTTGCTGTGGTCAATGCACTTGCTTTCAGTGGATCAAATCACCTGCTGGCAGGGGTGTTTACTGTCCCCGTTCCTCTTCCTACTGGCCATAGACTGGGTCATGAAGAGGACCACAGAGCAGAGAAGAAGCAGAATACAGTGGACGCTGTGGACACAGCTTGACGACCTCAATTTTGCAGACGACTTGGCGTTACTGTCCCACACTCATCAACAAATGCAGGACAAGACCACGAGGCTTGCTGACATCTCGTCCCAGGTGGGCCTCACCATCCACAAACAGAAAACAAAGACAATGAGGCTGAACACAACCAGTCTTGCTTGCTGGATGAGGGGGAGTCCTTCACCTATCTCGGGAGCATCATAGACAAAAAAAGGTGGCACTGATGCAGATATCAGAGCATGAATCGGTAAAGCCAGAGCAGCCTTTCTCCAGCTGAAAAAAGTGTGGAGTTCCAAAGAGCTGTCACAACACACCAAAGTCTGGATTTTCAACTCAAACATAAAAGCAGTTCTCCTATATGCAGCAGAGACTTGGAGGTTGACAAAAACCACAGTCAACAGAGTACAGATCTTCATTAACAGTTGCCTTAGAAGAATCTTGAAAATCCACTGGCCAGAGAAGATCAGCAACATCAGACTATGGGAGAGAACAGAGCAGGTAACAGCAGAGAATGAAATTGGGTGAAGAAGATGGGGATGGATTGGTCAGTCTGAGAAAGCCAGTTTCCAGTATCACTAGGCAGGCATTGTCATGAAACCCCCAGGGAAAGAGGAAAAGAGGCAGGCCAAGAAACACCTGGCGTAGAGACCTCCAAGCAGACATCAAGAGACTGGGAACCACCTGGAGTAAAATCGAAGGAGAAGCACAGGACAGGAGTCTCTGGAGGTCTGTCGTCAACGGCTTATACCCTGGGAGGGGTGATAGACGTAAGTAAATAAGTAAAATAATACCTTGAAAATATTACCATGTATGTAATATCACTTTATTGTCTGTAACACATTCAAAATTAACATTTAGTTTTTGTTATTTGTTAGTGTGTGTGTTCACACACTGTCTTAAACCAGTTATCATCAACTATAAAATCATATGTCCTAAAATCAACAGTAATGTACGCTACAAATGGTTGATGATCAATATACTTCAAAGTCATATTATATGTTACATATATCACTATTGGTACGGCTATTGGTGTTATGACAAGTTGTTTGAAATGTGTTCTTATGTCTTCAAAGTGATAAAGTTCTCTGAAGCAGTCTGTGATATCAACTTGTCTGTCTACCATTTTATGAACAAAACAAAGAATAAATTAATTTATTAATCCATACCCAATGGGCTGATCTGTCATTAAGATGACCTTCGTGTGCTTAGTTACAATACAATACAATACAATACAACTTTATTGTCTGTTTGAGTCAAAGCACGACAGAAATTTGCCTTTTGGCTCGTCATAAACAACAATATAAGACACTAATAAATGCTACAAGAACATTCCATGAAAAATTATCATTGCAGCAATCTATCACAAGCAATCTGTCCCAAGATGGGAGGTAATGTTAAGTAGATCACACATATCATGGCGTTATAAACAAGAGTTCAAAATCAAAACAGCATTTGGAATAAAAGACTTTTAAAAACATTCTTTTTGGCAAGTGGCATGTTGAAACGTCTGCCTGATGGTAGCATTTGAAACTGATCAGATAGTGGCTGACGAGGATCACTGACAATGCTAGCAGCTCTATGGTACAGATCATCAACTGGGTACTGAATTAAGTTTTTGTTTTTTTTACATCTCATTCATGTTTGTTGGGTATAACATCATGGCAGTCTTCAAAGTTATCACGATCCTTGCAGTAAAACAAACAGATAAACTTTAGTTGCTCTCGGAATTTTTTAGTGAGAACCCAGACACTGATGTGTGCATGTCTGCCACTGAAGGCAAGTTCTGCTAAAATGTTTATCTTTTTGACAATGTCTTTCTCTGCAGAGCAGTCATAGACTATAAACAAAGTTGGCTGTCCTTCAAATTGCTTGTAAAAGTACTGCAGGTAGTCATTTATTTTTTTTCAGGGTCGACTAAATAAATGTTGTGATCAGTCCAATTGAATAAATGGTGGAGATAAGCTTTGTTATGTTTGATCATAGGACAGAATATCATAATGTTAAGGATAAGAAATTTTTGAAAAACTGGAGACCCATTACTCTTTTAAATACTAGTTATAAAATAGCCTCTGCCTGCATAGCAGAACGTCTGAAACTGGTTTTACCCTCTATTATACACCAAGACCAAAAAGGCTTTTTGAAGGGCAGATATATTGGTGAGAACATACGGCTTCTTTGCGATGTACTTTTTTACACTCGTGTAAACCAGGTGCCAGGTCAACTGGTTCTCATAGACTTTGAGAAAGCATTTGACTCGGTCGCCTGGTCCTTTGTGGAAAAATGTCTTGACTTTTTCAACTTTGGTCCAGATATGAAGAAATGGATTAAAACATTTTACTGTGATATTAAGGCCTGTGTCTCTGTTAATGGTCGCTATTCTGGGTGGTTTCCAGTAGAAAGAGGATGTCGTCAAGGCGACCCAAGCTCTCCGTACATTTACTTAATCTGCGCGGAAATTCTGGCCTCTATTCTACACCAGAATGAAAATATAAGTGGGTTAAAAGTTAAAGATATATACTTACTTCTGTCCCAGTTTGCAGATGACACTTCATTGTTTTTAAATGGAAGCAAAAGTCTTTTGAAGAAAGCATCCACAGTCTACAATACTTTGCATCTATCTCAGGTCTCAAGATGAATATGGATAAAACGCAGGTGATCTGGCTTGGACCTATGAGGAATTCACACATTCGGTTCATGCCCGAAGTCAACTTCATCTGGGACCCTGGGATTTTTAAGGTTCTTGGTATAAAGCTCTCCACAAACATTAATATTATAACCGCTATTAATTACGATGGCAAACTTGCTGAAATTCAGCGAGTTTTGTATGTTTGGTCTAAGCATCAACTTACACCATTAGGTAAAATTACGGTAATCAAAACACTTGCAGTGTCAAAGATTGTCCATCTTTTATGAACCTCCCAGATCCTCCTGCACAGTTTTTGACTGACCTTGAAAAAATGTTGTTTACATTCTTATGGGATGGAAAGAGAGCAAAAATAAATAAAGCTGTTGTCTGTTCAGCATACAATGAAGGTGGCATGCGAATGTTAAATGTTTATTCTTTTTTGACGTCTGTGAAGGTCAGTTGGCTTAGAAGGGTCTTTGGTGTATCATGTGACTCATTGGTACGTCAGATTCTGGTCAGCTGCTATCCTATGTTTAGTAACATGCAGGTGTTTGGTGGTGAATATGCAAACGTTTTAATGCTTCATTGTGATAATTGCTTCTGGCCCATGTTGCCAAACATTACAAGATTGTTTGTAACAAGTGTGTACCTGAAAATTCTGATGAAGTGCTCTCAGAACATATTCATTATAACAAGAACATTATTAGACACAGGAAAATGGTTCATATCACCGAATAGAGAGAAAAAGGAATTTTGGTTATTGGGGATCTGCTTGATGAGAATGGCTCTCTGTTGTCTTTCGAGTCATTCAAGTTGCTGTTCCCTGATGTGTCTACACATTTCTTGATGTACTCTGGTGTAGCTAATGCTGTCAGGGCCTACTTAACCTCATTAGCAGTAGAGTCAGTTAAGGAAGGAAATAGTACCGGCAATAAGGTCTGGAACATTATCTTGCAGGGTTGTAAAACCATATATTTAACATTGGTCAAATCAAAGTCAAGGCCTATTTGTATTCAAACGTGGTCTCAATGTTTTGATATTGACGACATACCGAGCTGGAAATGTTTTTTTTTCAAAACCCTTCAAAACCACACCAGACTCCCAACTAAAATTTTTCCAGCTAAGATTATTGTATCGGTTGTTGCCCACAAAGCGATTTCTATTTCTGCGTAAATTGTCTGAATCTGCAATTTGCACCTTTTGTAAGAATGAGGATGAAACCCTTTCCCACCTGTTCTGGGACTGCTTGTATGTACAGATATTTTGGTCTGACATGGGACAATGGTTGTGAGACAACTGTGTAAACTGCACTAATTTTGAGTTCACAAAAAGTCTTATTGTCTTTGGCACAGCTACGCACTTTAGGCCAGACATTGTCTTAGACCTCATAATATTAGTTGCTAAGTTCTATGTTTACAAATGTAGATTAGAAGAAACCCCGCCTAATTTAAGGCACTTTGTTAGAATTATGAAGAGTCGCTATCTATGTGAGAAGTACCGATTTGGAATTACTGGTCAGAGTAACAAGTTTTGTCATATGTGGTATCACTATGCTACACTTTTTTGGCGAATTGTAATGCTATTACAGTGTTAGAGGCTGCAGCCTCACCATTGGCAATAGTGTGCAGACGGCTTCTGGCACTGCCAGGCATCTCACTAAGGCATCCAGGGTTGGTTCAAGGTAGCAAGGGTGGCTTAGCTGGATTCCCTTGTGCATGTATCCATCTGTGCTATCTATAGCATGGAGGAAAGCATGCCCAGGCGGTCACATTTGTGTCTGTCCAGCACGACTGTTCAGACCTATGTAAACTTTGCTTGTCATTTGTTGTGTGTTCGAGCGGTGTGTGTTCTAAGAGAGAGGGGCGGGGAGGGGGGGGGGGGGGTAAATAGGATCGTGGGAGGGGTGGGGAGGGGGGTACATACTTATGTGCTGATATTTTTTCTATACTTTTCGATCTGTGATTGTGTAACTTGATTTGCAATGTAACTATGTATATATGGCTTTTGTATATATATGCGTGTGTGTGCATATGTATGTATGTATATTTCTATATAAAATATACTGTATGCCTAATTTAAATACCGAAATAAAGAATTCGAAAAAAAAAAAAAAAAAAAAGATGGGATGAACCATAAAAAAAAGAAAGAATATCATAATGTTTTCAAAATGATGGATGTATCTTGTTTGTAATAGTTCAAGAACAAATTCAGTTTTCCCACAGCCTGTGGCTGCACAAAACAAGCCACAGTGAGGATCAAGGGTCAGCAAGTTCATTTTAAAACTAAATATAATGTTAATACATGGCACCACTTAGACTGCTTTCTTGAATATTTCCGTTGTGCATCATAAATCAAATACAGGTAAATATTTATCGCTCCCGTTGATTCACTCTTTTTTGTATCTGAATTGTAATTCCGTCACTGCCATTCTCAACAGTACAGCCTGACCCATGTAGGTAGTTGTAATCTGTACTATGTAAGTCTAGCCAAAGTGCATACTTGTCTGTCAGGTATTGATCAATTCTTACATCATACAGATGTAGATCTTTACATGCAATGTTTGCTGGTTTTTCTCTAAGTCTTTTACCTCACCATCTTATGATCTCGTCATAGGGTTGGTATACTAGCTTTGCCTGAAGTATACACTTGATTAGGATGCCCTTCAATAGTGCAGAATAAGTGTGTAATCTTTGGATTGTAAAATTTTTCTGACTCCCTTTTGTATGGACTTCCCGGTTCAATGAACAACATAAGAATGCATGTCAGTGACCTAGCAGGTGTGTTCAAGTTGATGTTCCACATTGGATCACCTTTGTCTTTGTGCATTAAAATGTGTCTTATCACATGATCATAATAAATTGGAAGTCTTGACTAGTATTGTATGAGTCTAGCTAGTTCAGTATGTGTGACAATTTCATATTCCAAAGAGATGTTTGATATCTTGTATGTTGTATCTGTGTGAGATGATCTGATAATTTTGGAGTAATCATTTAAAGTTAGTTCAAAGCTTAGATGGTCATTCAGTGCTTCTTGGTAATAAGGTAAATGTGCTGTTAAGATTTCGAATTCAAGTGCAATATAAAAGCTACTTCCATATGTTTCTGCTAATATAACATCCTTTGCAGATGATGTAGATTTGTCACGTGCATCGATTCTAAATTTGGCAATGTTATCAGATTGTATGCCTTGGTAAACACTGTTTTTTCATTCTTACTTAGTAAGCCACAGATCTTTGTAACAGTAGAAAACATCAGCATCATCCAGACTAAACACTTCTTGACCTTCAAGTTTAACTAAGTCTTTATAATTGCTCTGCCAACATTCCTCTGCCAACATTACTAACTAGTGTTCTGTTTGCGTAAGACTGCGATCAAAGTTCAATATTAAATGCAAGGAACAATAACTTCACTGGGACCTAGGTTTGGAAACTTGACAGTAAGAGTTTGGTTTTGATCTATGTTGCTAGGATTGTTTGTGACAACAATTGATTGCCGAATACCCTTAACACCTAGAGGTTCACGTAGTTTTCTGTACAGGTCTAACTTTGATCCATAGGACATTTTATTTGTGCAAAATCAAAAATAATTATTAAATAAAAATACAACAACCGCAGAGGGAAGATTTGAAGGTTCTGAAATGGAAGATATGCATGACAATACAATGGGCATTACAAAATATACTTCTAGTTTTCATCAAGAACTTTTACTAAGCAAAGTGAGCTCGTTTTATGCTCATGTTGGTGAGATGCCAGAAGTATTAGATCCTAATCAGTTTGATCTTGATAACAAAGGTTCACTTATTTGTAAATACAGACAGTGGAAAAGTGCATGTAACCCATAAAAAAACAACCCTTCTAAGTTTAGAGCTTTAAGTACAATCAAAACTGATGTCAGTGGTGAGGCAGCACTGCAACGTTACCTTGGTGTATCTAGTGTACCAAGCAAACTCTTCATGATGTGCAAAAAAGGTTGCCAACAGGACAAGAAATTGAAATGGTGGGGATAAAAGGCTATCAGAAATAGCAGACAGAGCAATGCAAGAAACCTGTTTTACAAATGAAGCTACGAAAACAATAAATGACTGTCCCTTGCTCATGAGAGAGATAATAGGGTTGAATAAATCACTGCAAACAATCAGAGGTGAACTGGTGAATAATGTAGCCAAACTAGGTGAGCTTGATAATCACACAGAAAAAGAAAAGGGAAAAATATGTAAAGCAGACGAGGAGAATTATGGCACATAAATAACAGAAAGAATACAACAACTATTAAAGGATTTGCAGATAGAAAGATGAGCAAGAGTAGAAGTAATTAGTATTGGGAAAGAAGAGCTAAAAACACAAGTCAACAGGATTAGAGAAACAATTCAGAAAATACTCCATGAAGACACAACTTTAGCTGAGAGATTGAAAACACTTTTCAGAGAGCAGTGTATCACAATTGCAAGTATAATTACTGCTCTTGGGTTTATTATTAGTATTGTAGTAATGGCTGTAACCAGGGGCAGTGGTGGTGGTTCAACTCTGCCTCTGGCTCCGGCTCCGCCGTCTGACCCAAAAGACTTACAGTCGTGGGTAAAAAAACAACTAACACATATTTCAGACTTGCTTAAGAAATTGGCTGTGAAAGCAATGGAAGCTTTGCCTGGCATAATAGGGAGTGTTGTCTGTTGGTTGATAAGTACAGCGAGGAAGGTAGTGGGGTTTATGGCAGAGCAAGTGTGGGTCTTTTTGGTGACAGTAGGAGGATTAATAACAGATAAAGAAATAATATCCCTAAGGCCTATTACCAATGCAGTTCTCTCCGACTCATGTTTGATTGCTGGTGGTTGTTCTGGTGTAACTGATTGTACAGGTGTAACTGGTGCTGGTGTGACTGGTGCTTGTGAGACTGGTGTGACTGGTGTAACTAGTTGTACCACTTGTGCTGGCAGTGGTTGTAAGTGTGTGGTTGTTGGACTTAAGTTTACTGATTGATTGAGTCCTAATTTCTGATCACACCCTGCAACAATTATTTAATTATTGTAATTTTTATCATCCCCATTTGGAATTGAAGGTCAGATGATAACATGTATAACCCAATGCAAACTACAACATCAACTTTTGATCTGGCATGCCTGAGAATGTCTTGATAGCGTTGTATGCTTGATGGGAAATCTAGTTTATAGCATCTTCCAAGTTTGCAATAAATTATTTTTGTGCTTCAAATTTGCAACTTCCGTTTAGGATATTTGATTTTGTTTGAGCTTGTGCTCCTAGTATACACCATACATACATTCTGACAGACCCATTAATATGTTTGACTCCTGCTTGAGTAAACCCGTCACTTCTGTCTAAGACAAATGTGGCCCAGGCATTAGACTGTTTCTGTTCTATTGAGCCTAACCAGATTTAATTTTTTGTGTGAATAAAGTATAACCAGGGTAGTAATCTTGGGGGTATTATCTGTGACTGAGAGCATAATACAATGTTCCCATACCATGATGATCATCAAGTTTTTGTGTGAAGTCATACTTGGAGGTAATGTTAAATTCATTACAGATGCGTTCAAAAGCTTTCATATCCATGGGGTTATTAAACTGATTGAAACTGGATTCAGTTGGCATTGGAACATGGAGTCCTGACAGTATTCTTCAAAGTTGGTAATAAGTGTGGAAATGATACACAGACCTAATCAGTTTGTTTCAAGTGGTCTGTAAAAGAAACACAACAGCCAGTAGTTGAACAACAGTATAGCAAAGTTAAGCTGGTTTTGGAACATCTGTAATGGACTTGAGGACCACTTTTTTTGCAGTTGAATCATCTGTAATTGGTGGGTTTGAGTAATGATCAAAAGGATTTGAAACTTTTACTTGAAAGGAATCTCCTTCTGAAACAGCTATATCGAGCTGATTTAGTTGAATTAATCTTTGGTCATAAGTAGGTGCAACATTGTACTTGGCATCCACGTTGAATTGAAAGCGTTTGTACTGGTGTTTGTTTGTGATTTAAATTCCATTGTGCTTTTAAAAAAAATATGTATATAAAAATGTTTATTACCTTAACAAATCTTGATACAAGCAAACCAGTGTTGTTAACTAATGGAATTGATAATCAAGATGGTAATAAGCCGCCGTGAGATGGCCTTAGTCGCCTGCTCGGCGTTAAACCCAAATAACCAAGATGGTAATAAGGTTGTAGCTATCCATGGAATGTTCTACACTGTAAAGTGGTTCAATATAATAGATGATACAAATTATCATGTAAGTTATAGATATGCCGATAGTTAAATGAAAGATATACACTTTATACCATCTGGGTATTATGATTTTGTACTTTTTGCTAACTGGTTTCAAAGCGAATTAAAAATTAAAGCAACTTTAAATCCAGGTAACTTAATTGTTACATTGAAATTTCCAAAACCTAAGCCTACAATTTCAAATAAGCTTGCATCTTTAAATGGTTTAATAGGCGATTTTGTAACTAGTGCAGATGAGGATTGGACATGGGCATTGGGTGGGGTTAATACTGAGGGTTGGACAGTGACATTGAAGCCAAATAAATATAAAATAACTGGAAAATATCCTGTTAATTTGTCAGTACATAAAATACTAAATGTTCATTTGAAAAAAAATTAAACACAACTGAAAATGTACACATTGGACAGCCTTAAACTTTGTTAAGATGTTTACCAGCTGGAAGTGCTGCTTATTGTGAAAGCGCGGTTGTTAGATTTCCTAATTTGCAGTTTAAAAAATTAGGTGCCAGTTTCTTTGAATCACTGTGTTTATCTGTAAATAATCATGATGGTAAACCAGTTCTGATGCATTATTTTTGTGTTGTCTTAGAAGTGAAATAAATTTTATTTTTGTTGAATAAAACGAGTACCGGTCTAAAAACAAGAATTACACCAATTGCTTGTCCAGTAATAGAGTTAAAGGATTTGAGTGATGTACATGGTTTTGATAAAGAAGGAGAGGTAGGAGTAGGGTATGGCTTTGAACTTGATTCCACTGGAATGTACAAGCGAAAAGTAATTGATGATGTGAAAGATAATGCAGAAAGAAGATATCCTAAACGTAATCAGCTTCATAATGTTACCATAACTAGCCCTGTAAATAATGTGCTCCACCTCTTTAAACATATGGGTAATAAGTGGGTAGTTGTTCCTGCAGCTGCTCCCGCAATTGATTGGGATATAAAGATTGAAATAATTAGTCCTTATGTATATACTGAAGAAGTAAACTTAACTTTTAGAAAAGCTCTTAACTCTGGTGCACTGCTTGTGAGTCTTGTTCCAAGCTATTCTGTAGACAACAATAGCAGAGATAAACTAAAACTAAAAGAGTATGAAAAACGAAGGTATCTTCTTACAGGTAAAAAGGACAGACCTGATCCGACTGTTGTGTTTACACCAGAAAACTTTACCTTACCTAGAGAAGCAACAATAGTTTTTGAAATCATATTGAGACCTTTGGAGGGTGTTAAAGAAGCAGAAATTGCACAGGGAATCAAACTTACATGAGACAACTTAGTGGCGGAGTCAGCAAAAGTATTTATTGCTATTAGGAAAGGAGCAGAGGTAGAAGTATTGAGTAGTAACCAGGCTGTTAAAGTAGTAGTTGATAAAACAAACCTTGTTTTATTAAATTACATAAAACTATCTCACATAGATCTTGTTTCCTTTTATTACGCTAGCAAATTATATACCCCTGAAGAGTAGCAAAATGTAATCGCTGATTAAGTTTATTCTGAAATATTTTTTATTTGTCATAAAAAATGATGCCCTTGTATCTGCAAATACCTGATGAAAGATTACAGGCAGACTCGTTTCATTTAATAAATATTACAGACGCACTGAAGTATTTGGAAGGTGAAGAGGCAACATATTCAAGGTGTAAAAGATGGTACAGCACAGTTTTCAATTCTGTATACACAATAAAATCGATGATGATGAGTTTAAGAGAGTGCAGGATGATTTGGACAATTACAAATGGCAGAAGTCTGAAATTCAAAATAAGATGCGTAGTCAGCCTGTAAATGTTATATAACTGAAGGCATCTTTTTTAGAAGAAGTGAAAAGGATAGGAGTGAAAGAGACAATGGAAAAAGTGCAAGGTCTTCTAAGCAAGTAAAAATAAGCTTTTCTTTATTTCTCTCATACAATTCATAGAGAGATGACACACACCTAGATATTTAACCACATCAGCTCCACCTTCAGCCTATTACTGAGAAAAAAAAGTTATTTTGCTGTCCAAGTAACTTGACAAATTTGTCCAAGTAACTTGATGACTTGAGACAAGAACTTGTAAGAATGTAGGTCAAGTCATATTTTAACTCACTCATAAGAACTTATGTCAACTAACTTATAAGAAGTTACAAAGTTAGTTATCAGTTGTAGGTAACTTATAAGTACTTGTAATTTACTTCAACACTTTGCTGAATCCAACAACTTCAAGGAGTTTTTCAGCACTATGAAGGCTGTCTACAGCCCTGCCAGACCCAGCACAACCCCTCTCTTTTCTTATGACAGCTTTACCTTGCTGAAGGACAAAGGCAGCATCACTGAGCACTGGAGAGAACACTTCTCAAATCTGCTCAACTTGCCTTCCACTGTCGACCCTGTGGCCCTGGACATGATTCCTCAGAAGCCGACACTGGTTGACCTTCACCTCCCACCACCCTGGACGAGGTCAAAAAAGCGATCAACCAGACGAGCTCCAGAAAGGCTGCAGGCATGGACAGCATCCCTGCAGAGCTCTTCAAAGCAACTGCAGACTGAGACCCTTGATGCCTTTCTCAACATTCTGACATACATCTGGGCAGAGGAGAACATGCCACAGGAATTCAGAGATGCTACAATCATCTCCCTGTTCAGGAACAAGGGCAGCAAAGCAGACTGTGCTAATTACTGAGGGATCTCACTCTTCAAATGGCAAGACAAAGTGACAAACCTGGAAGTCCTGGCTTAGTGAGTTTTGAAGCCTTGATCTTAAAGACACAACTTTGCTAGACAGGTCATGTCATACACATGGATGATTCTCGCATGCCATGCCAACTTCTGTATGGCGCACTCTCAAAAGGCCACAGGAAGCAAGGACGACCAAAGAAACGCTTCAAAGACTGCATAAAAGACAGCATTGACTCTCCCCACAGTTACCTTCCAGTGCCCCCACTGCCCTCGCAGGTGTGGCTCCAGGATTGGCTTGGCCAGCCACACCCGCACTCACAAATAGAAGTCATGCACAATGATGACATCATTGACTTTCGACGGTCTACCCCATTAATTTACTTAAACTTAAAGAGTTGTTGATGTTGTGTTATTATAATGTGGAAGGATTACTTAAATAGCCAACCGTCTTTTTTTTTTTCTTTTCTTTTTTTTTCCTTTCTTTTTAAGCTGACAAGCACAGTCAGCTGGCTGTTAGCTAACTCGTTCCTGAGAAATGCTGTCTGAGTGAGAAAATAGCATTCCTCAGAAATCAGCCATGTTGATATGTGGCGCATGGGGTGGTATTGATTTGGTTTTGTGTGGGTTTTGTGTGGCGATGATTATAATAACTTTTGTTTTTAGAGATCGATGAGGCATTAATGATATAGGAGGTGGGGTGGGGGGTGGGGGGGGGGGGGGGTGGGCCTCTTATGATTAAAAAATGTACTGAGTGCACTGAAAAATGGTATGGACTTTGGAGTAGGTGAAGAGGGTGATGGTCAGATTAACCTTGTTTTTAGGGTCAGCTAGAAGACATGGGAAATCCTGACTGAGGATTCTCCAATTCCTATTCTCTCACAGAGAGGAAAGAATAGGGCGGTGTTCACGATCCCCAATTTGTATAATTTGATCGAACAGCGTGTGTCCTCCCCTTAAATTGAGATTCTGCTTTGCCACTTTGATAATTTGGTAATTTTTTTTTTTATTCATAAAGCTCGGGTTGATTATAATAAATGTTTCATATGCATATTACATAAAGAAGTTTCAAATTGTTGACCCTTTAAACTGTTTTATGTCAATCTGGTAAATGACATGTAATCTACGGGATATTTTAAACTCTTTCTCAAAATTATCTCAAAGGGGATGCCGCTAGATTATTTTTTGTTGTTGTGGTTGAAATGTTATTGATGTGTCCTCACTTAATATTGCCTTTGTTTACTTTTTTCCCCCACACATTATAATGATAAAGGAAAAAGGCAGCAAGCACTCCCATGCCATTTTTCTTTTACACATTTATTCTTCAAGCATTGTATTAAACAAAACAAACAGACTGCTATTAGTTTCTTTCACTACTTATTTAATCACAGGGAAATAACCCAACCTACTGCATTTTTACTGTGCGTAATCTACGGGATATTGGGTGCATTTTCTAGACAGCTTCTGTGAAATGTTCAGAAGACCTGAGCACTGATTGTTGACTGAATGGTTTAGCCATTATGTTGGTATTACTTATCAATGGAATCTTTTTTGTCTTGTTGTTCACGTTTCAGTTACATGAAAACTTTACTGTACATGTTTGAAATGTGTTCGTTTATTTTTAATAAAATCATTTATTCGATCTTGTCAATTTTGTTAGACAGATGAATGTTTTATGCATTGTGGATGGAAACGAATCCACCAGGGCCTAACAGGATACTAAATTTGTCTTTTTTCTGCCGAGGGTTAATATTTGGTGAGACAGTATATGCAGTTCTTGTAGATTACAATTTAAAATGAGGGTAGACGTAAACATCGGTCTGCAGTTAAGGCTAGGAACTCTAGACAGGTGGGCCTTTCTTTGTTTTGAACCATGGGATTGTCCACCATACCAAAAACACCAACTGCAGTGGGCTGTGTTGAGTTTTATTTTTCGGCAGTGTAAAATTGAAAACTGGAAAGATAAATGAGAATGGATGATAAGTCACATCAGTGTACTTCCCGATGACACTAATAAGTATTTTATAGGGCCCTATCCCGTCCACCACAGGCTGAAAGGCCAAAAGTCTCACTTATTAAGGTGCGATGGCGCTGCCTTTATTTATTTGTGTTCAGTTATTATCTCTTGATTTACTGTTTTTGTTTTTTTTAATTTATTGATTTGTTATTGTTCTTTATTTCTATATTCATTTGTTGATTTATTCATTGTTTTGTTTGTTATTTATTTATTGTGTCTACTGACCAACTTAAAAATTCTGTGGATCCGCTGGCGATTGTACCCCAATTTATCGTATTTTGTTCGTCTCGGTATACCATACCATGCTGTTAAGATCGGTGGCTGCTCTCTGCTGGCTGCTAGGGTGTTGCTGCTCTCTGCTACCCCGTCATACCGAGAAGGTGAGTACTGCGGCGCTTCTCATAATCACTCCATCCACAAGTTATCAGTCTGTTACTATATGTATTCAACACCTATCGAAAAAGTCGACGCACCGTGTCTCGGGCGACACGCGTTTGAACAGGTAAAGAAAATGGGAGACTGCCAGTGCTAATAATTAATGAAGACTACCAAATGAAGTATATGCTGTTTGACATCGGAGCGCGCAACGTTTTTTTTCCCCAAATATCTACTCAAAGAAACACTTTTCTGTACCACTTTCAGAACAAATATCATTTAGTGCCAATTGACATACTATGGAATACTTTACCGAACTCCTATGATTTGTCGATTTTGCTGTACAGTCGTAAAAATTTGGTGAGAAGACGAGAACAAACCCAAATACAGGGTATGTAGACAGGACTACGCCTGTGCAAGTAGCTTTAGTAAGGACTACGTCCCGTACGACCCACAAGGCTGCAATTTATGCTTGAATCGGACAAAATGTAAGTCAATATTGTTCACGGTAAGCATCTTCTACTTTTAGGTGCAAATAGATTGGCACACCTGTAGCGATTTGCAGAGGTAAAATATGTGGCCACAAACTGTCATTAATGGGTAGACTATCAAAAACCGATGATGTCATCATTGTGCATGACTTCTATTTGTGGGTGCGGGTGTGGCTGGCCAAGCCAGTCCTGGAGCCACACCTGCGAGGGCAATGGGGGCACTGGAACGTAGCTGTGGGGAGAGGTCGTTGCTGTCTTTCTGTGAGCTCTGGCACTGGTGATCCATTCGGGCCGATTGTGTTTAAAAAGCGTGCAGGCTTTCCTGGTGGCAGCACGCCAGCCAGATCTGTCTTGTGCTTGTGCTTCAAGTTCCTTTACCGGGAAGACGCGCTACTTGAGGCTGTCTTTTATGCAGTCTTTGAAGCGTTTCTTTGGCCGTCCTT
The DNA here is from genome assembly GCA_036245525.1 of Semisulcospira habei. Lineage (NCBI taxonomy): Eukaryota > Metazoa > Mollusca > Gastropoda > Semisulcospiridae > Semisulcospira > Semisulcospira habei. Next base: position 125,797,938 of record BTPG01000003.1, on the reverse strand, counting down.
GCTTCCTGTGGCCTTTTGAGAGTGCACCATACAGGAGTTGACGTGGCATGCGTATAAAATGACCTGTCCAGCGAAGTTGCGTCTTTAAGATCAAGGCTTCAACACTCACTAAGCCAGCATTATCCAGGACTTCCAGGTTTGTCACTTTGTCTTGCCATTTGATGCCCATGAGTGAGCGCAGGGATCTCGTGTGGAAACGTTCAAGCTGTCCAGGTTTGTCATTTTGTCTTGCCATTTGATGCCCATGAGTGAGCGCAGGGATCTCATGTGGAAACGTTCAAGCTGTTTGAGGTGCGTCCATGACTCACAGCCGTAGAGGAGGCTGGGAAGGACTACTGCCTTGTAGACTTTGATCTTGGTGGAGAGCTTGATGTTGCTATTCAACACACGAGTACGCAGACGACCCAGGGCTTGGCTGGCTTTGCTGATGCGAGCTGCGATTTCCTTGTCGATAGTACCGTCAGAAGAGATGATGCTCCCCAGGTACCTGAACTGGTCTTCAGCTCGGTGCCTTCGATATACACTTTGAGTGGTAGGGGGTGGGGGGGCGGGGGGGGGGGGGGGTGGCCTTGTGCCTGCGGCTGGTTGGTGCAGGACCTTGGTCTTGTTGAGACTGAGGTAAAATATGTGGCCGCAAACTGTCATAATTTGACGAAATCGGCGAGATTTAAGTGTGCAAAATTTGATCGATTGCGTGTCCAATTCATCAGGCTGGATTCTGCTGTTTAGCTGCGTCTACATTACACTAAATACACGTGTCAACATTCTTGTGGGGTGTACAAATGACAATAACTGGTTAGGTTCGTGAATTTGAGTGTACTACGAACTGAAAAGGGTTATTTGATGTTGGGACTACACTGTGCAAAAGACGATCTCCGTTGTTCAGAAATGGCCAACGGTGTGAAGGATTTGGGATTACACTGTGCACATGACAGAAACAAAAAGCATATCTTGTTTGAAGTACTTGCAGTGCAGCTAGTAGGTATGACATTTTCAAATGCCAAAACAAAAATTAACATTTGAAGTAAAGCAAATATGATATTTAGGCGAATAATGTGTATTATATGATATTTAGGTGAATAATGTGTATTATGTAAAATAAATTATATTTGTAAAACAACATTGTCAGTAAAAACATAAAGATGAAACCAGCTGTTCTGCAGCATTTTTTAAAATGGTAAACTGCTCAACTATGGTGGGAATATACTGTATTTACGTTTGAATAAAAAGGTAAGATCTGTCTGTAACACGACTGACAGTCTTGTAACACGACTGACAGTCATCTTGTCAGTCGTGTTGCGATTTACATCTGGTTCAATACATCACAGTAAAGATACAAAATATCTTGTTGTTTTACCGCTTACAAGCTGTTCAGCTTAATTTACATCGAGTTTAGATGAAGCTTGCAACATGACCATTAGAAAACACAGAATGAGCATACCCATAGCTCTTTGTGTCTTTGGTAACACGACTAACATCAGCTGTTAGTCGTATTACCATAGTTACGGTTAACAAAACAAGCAAGGTTTGTAAATCCAACCGCATTTCCTCTTCTTTTCGTCTTCTTTTTGTGGGAATATTCTGCCCAGATTGGTGGTCCACCATGCACTTCTTGGCTCATGTGCGATAGCAAAAGTAAGCCTATGAAATGGGCGAGTGGTCGTCTGTCCCTTGTAAACTTTAACGATGGTAATTTCCACTCAAACCACAGACTTCAAACTTGGCTCAGGCCAGATCTTTCTAAATGTACGAAGTTTAGTGATCTCTCTCGATGGTCAGGGTCCCAAGAGATCAGGAAATATGTCAAAACTAGCAATATTTTGACAAAAGGCCTTTTTTTTTTCTCTCAAATGCTATTCACAACCCGAAGTCCAAACTTAGTACAAAGATATCTGATGGTAAGACCTTCCTATGCATACTAATTTGGATGACCCATCGAAAAGGTCAAGGTAAAAGAGATCAAGAAATAGGTATGTCAATAGGTATGTGGATTCATATAAAAATGTTTCCAACAAATTTTGAATGAAGTGGTTTTCAGACTGACTTTCTGTCAACTGAAATTTTGTGCAAATTTGAAAAACAGTCATATAGTTCAAGGGAGACCTAAATAGGAGTTAGTTACTGCAGAGGTTAGTCAATGAACATCCATAAGTAACATAAGCCATTGCATGCAGCTGACATGACTTGGATGTAATGTGTGTTGTTTTTGTTGTTCCCACAAATGTTCGTTTTGATCAGCATCATAAAAAACAGTCAACATTCCAGCCAGGGTATTTTAGCATTCTGTGATAATGGACACTTTTCGTTTTCCTCTATCATACTTCTTTTTCCGGTATGTATCTTTATTACACATTTTAATGGAATTTCAACTAGTTTATTGACAGTATTTTACTGTATATTAAAATCAGACAGCTACATAATGAATAAGTGTAACAAGTCAACGTAGGTTGGGGGGCAGCGATTTTTGCCCAGTATAGTCCCACATTCTTCACACATCCCTAATTTAAACACAGAATACCACTTGTACTACAGGCCAGAATGTTGACAAGTTGTTTTAATGCAGTGTGGATGCTGTTTTTGGGGCAGTGGGCAGATGGTCACATCTGCACGTGACATAGACGACCCCGCCCTCTGCTGCCTTGCAGGTTAGGTTTTGGATAACCAAAAGCTAGGGTGCTGACACGGTACCTGATTGGGTATATGAACTTCCTTGATGAAGTCACCACCCAGGGCGAAGAGTCCCATGAGGGTCTCATCGTCCACGAGTCCAGGACCAAGACGAGCCACAAGTTATAATAATAATAATAATACATAGTTCTTGTATAGCGCTGTTCTCCAGGAAAACACTGGACTCACTGCGCATGCACAACAGCACACCCTCTCTCTCAGACGCACACGATTATACACTACTTTAAACCACCCCATCTCTTCCCAACACTATACATTCACTTCCTCAAGGATCAGAATAAAAGGCAGTCAACAGTTGGCTAAAGATGAGCTAAGTGTTAAATGCCCGACAGAAAAGAAAAGTCTTTAAGTGAGCTTTGAACTGTGACAATGTGGGCAGATTCCGCATTTCAGTTGGCAGAGAGTTCCACACACTTGGGGCTAAAATGGTGAAAGAACGCTCCCCGACAGTTTTCATGTTAAGTTTTGGGATTTTTAAAAGTTTTACACTAGAGGAAAGTTTTGGGATTTTTAAAAGTTTTACACTAGAGGAATGGAGGGTGCGTGATGACTGATAAACAGACAGCTTGGCAGAAAGGTACGGCAGGAGAGATCCATCAAAATGCCGATAGGTGAAAATTGCAATTTTGTACTGGCAGCGGAATTTTACGGGCAACCAGTGCAGCTGCTTCAGTAGAGGCGTAACGTGGTCTCTCTTTCGTTTCTTCAAGATGAGACGCGCCGCATTGTTTTGAATCATCTGCAAGTTATGTGGAGTTTCGGTTGTGGTTAACAGCCTGGAGAGGGATGGGCTCCGCCAGGTTCTTTTGCCCAAGACACACCACATGCAATGACAATCTTACCTCAATCCATACCGGATCGGTCGTCGCCCGGAACAAGGGCAGAGGCGTTAAGTGTGCTACAGGTGCACCACCAAAACTCCGTGCCAGAAACAACATCAGCATTGGCACCTGGAACGTCAGAACATTAAGAACGCCTGGAAAGGTAGAGAAACTGATGCACGAAATGAACAGATACCACTGGACTATCCTAGGACTGTGTGAAGTACGATGGAAGAACCTTGGGGAAACATCAACCCAGCAAAACCACAAACTGTATTACAGTGGCAGAGAAGACAAACACGAACAGGGTGTCGGATTTCTCAACCACAAAGACATCGTGAACACTGTCTTGAGTTGTCGGCCAGTCTCCAGTAGGCTTATCACCATACGCTTGAGGGCAACCCCATTTAATATCACCATTGTACAAGTTTACACCCCAACAACAGACTATGGCGATAAGGAAATAGAAGACTTCTATGACCAACTGCAAGAAGTCTTGGATTCACAAGACATTCTTGTGGTGCAGGGAGACTGGAAAACCAAAATAGGAGAGGATGCTGTTAAGAACTGGAAAGGCACATGCGGACGCTACTGCAATACAGAGACCAACGACAGAGGCTTAAGGCTTCTGGAATTTGCCAGCTCAAATGATCTAACGCTGATGAACACGTTTGGCCCACAGAAAGCATCCAGAAGGTGGACATGGCACAGCCCGAACGGAGAGCAACATAACCAAATTGACTACATCATGGTGAAGAGACGCTTCCAAACCAGTGTGAACATTGCCAAGACAAGAAGTTTTCCAGGAGCAGACATTGGAAGTGACCATGACTTCGTGATGATGACCTTCTGACTCCACCTAAAGAAGGTCAGCAAGCAGGGTCCCACCAGAATCAATTTTGACCTCGAGAAGCTGAAAGACCCAGAGGTAGCGGAAGCCTTCCAGGAAAAGATAGCCGGAAAATTCGCGCCACTGCTACTTCTAGGTGCAGAAGACACGGATGTGGAGACACTGGTCGACACATTTAACACTGCTACATTTAGCTACTGCTACACTACACACATTTAACAGCCAGTGAGATCCTTGGCAAACACCGACAAGCGAAGAAACCTTGGGTTATATAAGTACAAAGACCCCTCACACCACCCCCCCGCCCCACCACCACCATCAGAAAAAAAAAAGAAGGTAGAAGGAGCTAAACAATACAGGGAAATTAACCAGGATAGCAAGAAAAGCATAAAAAAGGCAAAGAATAAGTGGATTGAAGATTAATGTAAACACGTAGAAGAAAATCTGAACAAAAATAATAGCAAAAAAGCATACCAGCTGATGAAAGACCTGACCAGTGTAAAAAAAGGACGCTTCTCGATCATTCAAGATAGTGAAGGGAACTGTCTTACGGAAGATTAAGACATACTGAAGAGATGGACAGAGTACTGCTCAGATTTGTACAACCATCGAGCTACAGGGGACCCAGGCATACTTGTCAACCCACCCGTGACCAACAATGGCAACTATCCCATCCTCCGAGAAGAAGTAGAGGCTGCAGTGAAGTTGCTAAAAAAAGGGAAGGCAGCAGGAGCAGACAACATCCCTGCAGAGCTAGTCCAAGAAGGAGGAGAAGACATGATACTGATAAGCGCCTTACTAAGAATCTGCAATAAGATCTGGCAGTCAGGGGATTGGCCCACACCATGGAACCAATCACTTATAATAACTCTCCCCAAAAAAGGCAACTTACATCAATGCCAGAATTATCGCACAATCAGTCTTATATGCCACCCAAGCAAAGTCATGTTAAAGATCCTACTGAACAGGCTGAAACCACAGGCAGAGGAAATCATAGCTGAGGAACAGGCAGGCTTCAGGCCAGGGTGCAGCACAACTGAGCAGATCCTTAACCTGAGAGTTATATGTGAGAGGTACCTCCAGCACCAGCAAGACCTCTATCATGTCTTTGTGGATTTTAAGAAAGCGTTTGACAGGGTGTGGCATGCAGCCCTTTGGCCCACTATGAAGCTATACAACATCAATGCCAACCTGATAAGTCATAGCAAACCTTTACGACAAGGCCACTAGCACAGTCTGCTTCAGCGGCAAAATAGGAAACTGGTTTAGGACTACAGTCGGAGTCAGACAAGGCTGCTTGCTCTCACCTACTCTTTTCAACATCTTCCTGGATAGAATCATGACAGACGCTCTGAAAGATCATGAAGGAACTGTCAGTATTGGAGGCAGAACAATCACGAACTTGCGCTTTGTGGACGACATTGATGGCCTTGCAGGAACAGAGAAGGAGCTAGCTCAGCTGGTGGAAAAGCTGGACAGTACAGCCCTGCGTATGGGATGGAAATCAGTGCAGAGAAGACCAAACTGATGACAAATAACACCAGTGGCATTGGCACTGACGTCATGATTGGAAGCCAAAAACTGGAAACGGTTAATAAATTCACATACTTAGGAGCCATTGTGACAGATGAGGGAGCAGAACTATAAATACTGTCCAGGATTGCGCAGCCTCGCGCTGGGACCATACGGCGTTGAGGCGCGTCCCCTGGGTGGTGGATAGGGGGTCCCTCGTGAGAGGGGTGCACCGAATGAAATAAGGTGCCGTGAACCAACATGGTCTAAGGGAAGGTGACCCCGACAGAAAACCCCTGGTCCTCCTAGTAAGGGGGTTGGGCGTGGGGGTAGCTTCCCCACCCTGCAAAAAAGGAAATAGCTACAAAAACGCCGACGAAAAGATTAACAGTAATTCCTTTCCTGGAGGAGGAAGGTTCTTCTACTAGAAGACTTATGACGTCCTGTGGTGAAAGCCGGAAGTCTTTGGAAGCCACAGGACCGAGCCGCCTCTCTCTATCCAGGGATACAACCATGGGCACATGGAACGTCAAGACCATGTACCAGAGCGGCAAGGCCGCCCAGATAGCAGCGGAAATGCAAAAGTACAACCTTTCCCTGCTAGGCATCAGTGAAGCCAGATGGACGCAGTCTGGCCAGAAAAGGCTGTTAAGTGGGGAGATGATTCTGTATTCAGGTCATGAAGAGGAGAATGCCCCCCATACAGAAGGAGTAGCACTCATGCTGTCACCAGTGGCACAGAGAGCGCTGATGGGCTGGGAACCTCTTGGGCCAAGAATTATAACAGCAGCCTTTAGAACCAAGAAAAAGCTCAAGCTGAACGTCATCCAGTGTTATGCGCCCACCAATGACAGTGACGAGGAAGAGAAACAAGAGTTCTACGACCGACTCCAGAGTGCCGTGGACAAATGTGCGGAGCGAGACATCACCATCGTCATGGGCGATTTTAATGCCAAAATAGGGGAGGACAACACCGGATACGAAGAGGTGATGGGGAGACAGGGACTAGGCTCGGAGATGAGTGAGAACGGGGAGAGGTTTGTAGACTTTTGTGCTCTAAACCGACTTGTCATTGGAGGCAGCATCTTCCCACACAGAAGAATACACAAAGCAACTTGGGTCTCACCTGACCATACAACAGAGAACCAAATAGACCATATCTGCATTAGCAAGAAATTTAAAAGATCCCTTCA
>BTPG01000003.1:125747620-125788307 GCA_036245525.1 Semisulcospira habei | reverse complement strand
CCACCTGGAGTAGAATCGAAGGAGAAGCACAGGACAGGAGTTGCTGGAGGTCTCTCGTCGACGGCCTATACCCGGGTAGGGGTGACAGGCGTAAGTAAGTAAGTAAGGATTGCGCAGACAACAAACATCACGCTCTGCTCCAAGATCAGACTGATGCGCTCCTTAGTCATCTCAGTGTTCTTGTATGCCTGTGAGTCATGGACCCTCACAGCAGACCTTGAAAGGAGGATACAAGCCACTGAAATGAGATGTTTTCGAAGGCTGCTTGGCATCACACACAGAGATCACAATCACAAACGAGGAAGTGGGAAACAGAATCAGGCGTGGGTCAAATGGTTGTTGTGATGCGTCTAGTGTGGTAGTGTAGCGTCTGTGCTTGTCACTCTCTCTTTCAGCTCCCACCGCTGACTAGCAGTTTTGCGAAAAGGGGAGCAGAGTGTGTCCCTGCCAGTACACAGCCTCTCCAACAACAAGCCTCATGTAGTGTCTCCTCATGGCGACTCACAGTAACTGAGCACCTTACGGACTTGGGCTGAACTACAGAGGACTCGGAGGAGGTCTGGCCCCCAGACATGCGGCACAAAGGCCCATCGATATGTGGACAAGCCCTGATGCCCATGAACCAGATCCCCAGCTATGGGTAAATAGCCCCACTGCCTTGTGGGTGCCTTGGGAGAGGCAAAGGTTAGGGGAGTAAACCCTATACAAATCCGGGCAGGGATGCTTGATAGCCTTGGCTGGCAGATCTCTTTCGAGAAGGAAAACTCCGAGGAAAAACCTGAGTAGATGGGACTCGTAAGCCTTGGTCGGCAACCCATCTAGGAGTAGGTAGGTCCACCCCTTCAGTAATGGCTGCCATCATACCAAATTTGAACCTAAACTTGCCGGTTTTCAACAATGCATATCTGCCTTATTATGCATTTTCATCACCCCCCAAAATAATCCTCAAATACAATCAACCTTTAACATAATGTTTCTTGTGTTTGTTGTGCTGTGAGTAGCATATGTGATGTTTGGGAACACTTTTCTGCAGCCTATCACATACGCTCTCAGCGAGCGCCGGTGATTTTTTTCCCGAGGTCAGGCAGAAGCCGGTAGACAGCAGTGCTCGGACAATCGCGATTATTTTTGATCACAGTAACGCATTGCGCTACAGTTGGTGTTAACGGAAACGGGAATTCCCGTAGAATATTTCGGTACCAAATTCGTTTAAAAACTTGTAAGCCTTAAAGTTACAAAGTGCAGAAAATCGTAAATGTTTGGATAAAATCCACTCTCCTGGTGACATATTACAATAAATTTCATTAAATTTGGTACCATTTGAAAGAGAAAATCATGCTCTTTTGCTTAGAATTCGGTTCGAAGCGCAAACGGAAGTTGATCAAAAATGCAGGGGCAAAATGTGGACCCCGTGACGTCATTGTGTATGCGTCCGACGGCTACACACGCATGGCAGTCAAGACGACCGGAAAATCGACTCTTGTTCTCGAAGATTTCAGCCAGTCTTTACGAAAGTACAATTGTAAATCAGTCTTTTGATATTAAATTGTTTTTCTGTTGATTTTTAAAGTATAATTTTGGCTGGAAGTATGTTATATTTAAGATGATTTTACTCGATGTGTACGGGACAAAACAAAGCAGTTGCCTCGCCTGATTGCAATCGTAAACTGATTTTCTACTTCGTTTTAAGGGGATAATAATAATCTTTTTAAGTGCATATATTTAGAACTATAGATTTTCGTGATAATAAATTATACGAACAAGATTTCAAGCTGCAAATATATTGTTTATTCTGTGGTTAAACTTCATCACGATCGGTAACTCGTGGTGGCGTAGCAGACGACGCATTGCCAGGTAGACGTGGATTGATGGCACGGTTTTGTTTACATCCAAGATCTATGGGGTTAATATAAGTGGGCTTGTTTATCCTGTTGTGAGTTACTAAAACCTCATTGACATGCAAATAAGTTGAGTATATTACTTGTTAGTATAATTACTATAAATTGAGGCACTCTCTTTACACAGGACACCTTTTTCCATCTTCTTCAAGAGAGAATGAGAATAGGACCTAAGAAAAGAGGAAAACCACAACAGATACCCAACATAACTGTTGACAATAGGCTGTTCCTTTAGCTCCACTTATTGAAAGAGGAGGGTCACACCTGGGCTGAGATTAGGTCCCTCTTCAATGATATCCTGAATCATCAAGAGCTACCAACACTGTTGGGCAGGGGAGCGTTTGGGGAGGCCTATTTGGAGGAGTAGATTTAGCAGAAAGTTTGGCCAGAGAAGTGGAAGAAAAGATGGTTCCAAAACGTGGACGCCAGAACAAATCAGAAGTGACATGAAGTAGTTGACGTGGTAAAAAAAACAAACTTGCACGTCAGCTATGAACTCTTTGTCAAAACAACTTGAAACTCTTGTCATGCGCATGCACACGCCGGCACACACGCGTATGTGCACACACACAACACATATGCACGAACACACACACTTTGAACGACTGTGAAGGATTTGTTCATAGTAATAAATACTCGCTTTCAAATGATGCTTCATGTTCTGCTGTACAATTTGATATAAAAACCATGATTTTAACTAAAGTAGTTGCTGAGATATGGCCATTTTAGTTCAATGCGCACCTCTACCTCAATTCCTTTTGTCAAAATTTTGATTTTTCTCATTTTTGAGGTGATTTTGCAAAGTGACCATGCATTTGTGAAGCCTGAAAAAAATTAGCTAAGACAACACACTACTTTGACCAGACAGACTACATTACAGCACTGTGCATTTATAAATGTTGAAGTTATAGTTGGCTGAACTATGGGTTTCCTTCAATTTGCAGAATCTGCCGATTTCCTTAAAAATTCAAACTTGTATATCTCGGAAAGTATTTGAGCTACAGACTTGCCATTTGGCATGTATACTCAGTTTGATGTATACTTTCTACTAAATTTGTTAGTTTGAGTTGTATTGTGTTACTTCTTTTTAAAAAAAATGGGGGTGGACCTACCTACTAGGAGAAGGACACTCCAAAGCCAAACCATCTTGTGCTCCCAGGAAAGGCCTTTTGACCAGGAGTTAAGGGTGAGGTAACCCCGACAGAAACCCTGAGTGCTGAAGACGGAGGTACTGGGCTGCACAGCGCACTCTAATAAACCACAGTACCACGCATATACAGCTGTATGACACTTGGAGATAGATTCAACAGAAATGGTGCTCGCCCTGTGGAGTCTCACCAGGCAAGTGCAGTACCGGGCTCTGCGCCTCTTCGGAGCCCACCCCCAGCGACTGGAGGACCTTCCCGACCGTCTCGAGGAGCCAGGGGACGGGGAAGTAGAGCGACTGGCCAGTGAAAAAACAAGACCAGAGACAAAGAAAAAGCCAATGTGAACATCATGCACTGGAATGCAGAAGGGGTAACCAACAAGAAAACAGAACTAGAGAACTTTCTGTACGAAAACAGCATAAACATCTGCTGTATACAAGAGACACACCTGCAAGAAGGAAAACCCTTTAAGGTCAGAGGATATCAGGTCTTCCGAATTGATCGCCAAGGGAGGAAGAAAGGGGGAGTTATGACCCTAGTTAGAAACAACCTGAATGCCAGCGAAACCAGGAGATTCATGGAAGAGGCGGAATACATCCAGGTCAAGGTAACCACCAGTGACAGCACCCTTGACCTGGTCAACTACTACTGCCCTAATGATAAGCTGTTGTCCCTTGACACTATCCAGGTCCTGGACAGTGGATTCCTCATCACTGGTGACTTGAACAGCCAGTCCTAGAGTTGGGGATATGACACGATTGACAAGAGAGGAGAAGACATCGAGGAGTGGCAAGATAAAAATCACCTGATACTTGCCAATGACCCTGAGGACCAACCTACCTTTTACTCTCACCACTACACCAGACCTGGCGCTTTGCACCGACGATGTTCATAAGCGCCTCAGCAGAACGGTAGGACCACATTTAGGAGGAAGTGACCACCGCCCTGTCCTCCTCTCCCTAAAAGGAAGCACAGCAGCTAGCTCGCCACACCGACCAAGATGGAACTACCGAATGGCAGACTGGCAGTATCTGAACAAATGAGCTAATGCAAGACCTTGCTGTGTCTGGAAGGAACATCAGCAATGTGGTCAGAGAGTTCAACGACATTATCAGTAAGGCAGCCAAGAAAACTATACCCCATACTGGACTGCAGATCTTCAGAAAGCAACCTCACTAGGGCCAGGGAAGATGCTGAAACCAACCCCAGTCAAGAAAACATCAAGCTACAACACAGTAAGGCCCAGTATCTGAAGATGAAGTTGGAGTGCACAAGAAGAAGTTGGAGAGAGAAGACTGCAAGACTGAACATGGAGAGGGACACCACCAAGTTGTGGAGACTGACCAAGGCGTTGAACGATGAGGGCACCAGGGAACAGAAGATCACCCTGGAAGAAGATGGGAAAGCACTGACTGGTAGGAAAGCTGCAAACATGTTCGCACAGATCTATGCGAAAGAAAGTAACATCACTCTCCCACAAATGCTTGAGAAAGAAATCAGACAGGAAGAAAGAGAGAGAACAAGAGATGCAAACATCCATGATGCAATGAAGAAGGACATCACCCTTCCAAAACTGAAGATGGCCATCAAACAGCTGAAGAAGAAAAAAATCTCCAGGTCCAGACAGCATCTCAAACGAGATGTTACAACACCTTGGCAACACTGCCTTAAATAAGCTACTGGACATCTTTAACCACAGCTGGAGAGGAGGACAGGCACCCCAGTGCTGGAAGGAAGCCAGGATGATCCCAATTTTGAAGAAAGGGAAGAATAAGTCCAAAGCCCTGAGTTATCGCCCCATCAGCCTGACAAGTTGTGTGTGCAAGACCATGGAGCGCATCATCAACAAGCGCTTGCAGTGGTACCTGGACTCCAAGAGCATTATCGTGCCAGAGCAAGCCGGCTTCAGAAGCCACAAGAGTACAGAATACCAGACAACACACCTTGCACAGGTCATAGAAGATGCCTTTCAAGATCAGAAGGTGACATTAGCTACATTGTACACATACCAAGAGGAATCACTCCTCGCCGGACAAACAGTTAGATCCCCTGCCCCCGCCTATCAGGCACCCAATCGCCAGCCCACAGAGAAATACGCAGGTATAGAATAAGACGATCATTTGCATCTTCAAAAAAGATGCATCAGGTCTCTTATATAACCCATGTCTTTCTCCGGAACTTAGGAAGTAGGCAGGGGAAACATACATACACAAACACGAAGGTGCACTACCATATGTGGTCAGGTAAATACCCTAATTTCCCACAGTAGATGCACAGAACATTACACAACAATGTAACAATATAGCGATACAAATTTGCCTCGAGTTATAAATACTCACAAACCAGATAGGTGAGGCTAGTGCTGGCAGAATTGTACACAAACCATTAGGTGACATTTGCTGCCTTCATTGTCCTACAGAAGGCTTTTGACAAGGTGTGGAAGGATGGTCTCCTTGTGAAACTCCTTCGCAGTGGCATCCAAGGGAACATGTATCGGTGGACCAAGTCATACCTGCACAATCGCAGAGCCCGGGTGACACTGGATGGGTACTGTGGCCAAAAAGTGCTGCTGCGTCATGGGGTCACCGACCCTGTTCATACTCTTCATCAACGACCTTGTGCCAGAGCTACCAAAAGGAGTCCACGCAGCCCTGTACACAGATGGCCTGGTACTCTGGTGCACAGAAGAGTATGCAACAACTGCTACATACAGGATGCAGCTAGCCCTGGACAGGCTGACAGACTGGACCAACAACTGGTGTGTGACTATCAACACAGAAAAATCATCAGCCACACTCTTTTCTCTCTCCAACAAAGCAAAGGCTGGCAACCTAACACTGGGCAACACCCCACTGCGGTATGATGACCAACAGACATACCTGGGCCTCACCCTTGACAAGAGGCTGATGTGGAAGCAGCACATTTGGAACGCAGAAGCGAAAGCTAGAAGAAAGCTGAACATCATGAGGAAGCTGGCTGGAACACAATGGGGAGCCAATGAAAAGATCCTCAAAAATGTATGTCAAGGCACAGTGAGACCACACCTTGAGTACGGATCCAATGCATGGTTGATGGCAGCCCAGTCACACCAGCAGACCATTGACAGAGTTCAGAACCAGGCACTGCGTATCATCACCGGCGCAATGAGATCCACACCAATTGAAAAGATGGAAGAGACAACAGGCATCCCACCCATGCGCATGAGAAGAGATTGCAAAGCCTTGATACAGTCCACCAGGGAGACTGAAAAGATCAAGCTTTGTGAAGGAGACGAGAGCTCTGGCATCCCCACCAAAATAATTAATGCTGTCATTGACTTCTTTAAACAAAGGCTAAGGGACAAAGGTCAAGATGAAGTCACAGATCAAGGTCAAGGTCGTCAAGGTCATGGGTCAAGGTCACCAAGGTCAAGGATCAAGGTCACAGATCCTCATGAGCCACAGCCATAAGTTTACAACAAAATGGTAAAAGTCCTCATGAGCCACAGCCATAAGTTTACCAAAAAAAAAAAAAATGGTAAAAGTCCACTCCTGGTCTTTTTCCAGTTGCTCTCACAGAGTCGGCTATAACCCAGATTCAAGTGCACAATTCGCCTTCCCTTTATGACAGGAAGCGTGGAATGCGGCCCTGTCACGCAGTCCCTAACCACATGGACCACCATGGCATCATCATATCATCCTCATCATCATGCAAAAATGAAAAAAATACAATACAATACAATACAATACAATACAATACAACTTTATTGTCTGTTCGAGTCCAGGCACGACAGAAATTTGCCTTTCGGCTCGTCATGAAACAACAATAAAGACATTAACAAACGCTGCAAAAGCATATCAGGAAAAATTATCATTGCAGCAATCTATCACAAGCAATCTGTCACAAGATGGGAGGTAATGTTAAGTAGATCATACTTATCGCGGCGTTATAAACGAGAGTTCAAAATCGAGACAGCAGTTGGAATAAAAGACTTCTTAAAAACATTCCTTGTGGCAAGTGGCATGTTGAAACGTCTGCCTGATGGTAGCATTTGAAACTGATCAGAGAGTGGGTGACTAGGATCATTGACAATGCTAGCAGCTATCCTTCGGACAGCTCTATGGTACAGATCATCTACTGGGTACTGTCCTAGGCCAATGATCTTCTCAGCTGTTCTGACGATACGTGACAGTTTGCCCCTGTTTTTCATACTGAGATTGCCATACCAAGCAGTGATGTTAAACGTCAGTATGCTTTCGATCAGGCTTCTATAAACGGATTCTAAAACCCTGGAACTGACATCAAAACTTCTCAGTTTCCTAAGAAGGTACAGACGCTGGTTTGCTTTTTTCACAATCAGATCAGTGTTTCCAGTGAAGGACAGCCCACTATCCACGACTGTGCCAAGGTACTTAAATTCAGTGACCACCTCTACAGGTTGATTATTAATTGAGACAGGTACAAAAATATCATCAACTTTCCTGTCATCAATGACGAGTTCCTTGGTTTTCTATACATTCATTTCCAGAAAACTATCTTTGCACCATGACTCTAATACTGCTATCTGTGCAAAGTACTCGGCCAAACTGTCTTCTTTTTGGAGTAGGCGTACAAGGGCCATGTCGTCTGAGAACTTTAAGAGACGAGAAGTGGCAGTGTGACAACGCATATGGTCTGTGTATATAGAAAACAATGTCGGAGAGAGGACACAACCTTGAGGGCAGCCTGAATTTAGCACCACTTGGTCAGACAGACTGCCGTGTACATTTACACGTTGTGGCCTGTCCTTCAAAAAGTCTCGCACCCACAGAATAATGTTTGTGTTCACATTAAAGTCCATCATACGCTGCAAAAGCATTAAAATAAACACGCTATTCCAAGCTTTTGGTGTGGCCTAGCTTTTGGTTTGTTCCGCACACCCTAGACGGGAATCTACCGACTCCTCGACTCGGCTGCCCGAAACAAAAGTGTGGAGATGTCCCAGAGGTATTTGGAACAGGCAAGGGAGTTACAACCCAGGTTTATGTGCACAAATAACTCCCTTGTTTGTTTGCCAGGCCACTGGACCACTCACGGACCCACAATGAATAGAAACATTTTCATATATATAGTCATCCATTCTCCTAAACATTTTAAGCAGGTGAAGTACAAGTGAAAAAGTAATACAAAAAATTATATTTTTTATTAAAAAAACAACAATAAATCACACATTTTTTAACAAAATCAAATAATAACATCTTTGTACTATTATTTACCATAATTATTGGTAAATCTTGTCATTTAATTTTATGAAAAAATTATATTTTAGTAAAAAATTAAAACATAATTTAATAAAGCAAGGGAAGTAACTTCTTTTTCTTTACAAAATTTTCACAAATTACTTCCCTTATATAAACTTGTACTCAACAAAGGGAAGTAATCTGTTAATTTGTTACTGAACAAGGGTGATTCCTTCCCTTAATGTTACTGAACAAAGGGAAATAATCTTAAACTATTTCTTATGCTGATACTGAACAAAGCAAATTTTCTCACATGTTACCGAGTCTAAACAGATTTTTCTGGTGCTCAAGTCATGGGTAAAATTAACAAGTTACTGTCTATGTTACTTTCTAGATTTTTCTAAGTAAATTGCAAGTACATAATAAGGTAATTTATAAACCTTTGTAGGAAACTTTAAAGTTAGTTGTCACAAGTTCTTATAAGTGACTTAAAATAAGAACTTATAAGAACTTAAACATAAGAACTTGTAAGTTCTTGACCCCAGTCAACAACATACTCAGATTTCCCAAGTTACAAGGACAATATAAAAACTTTTTTTCTCAATAGTAGTCTGGTGGTGGGGCGGATGGAGTCAAATGGGCAGGTGAGAAAGGCATGACATCTCTTTGTGAAGAGTATTTCAGAATTAATGAATGATTACCAAAACTGATCTTTACTTGTTTAAAAGTCCTTGAACTCTTTTCATTGTTTCTTCCACCCCGATCGTTTTCCCTTCCTCTAAAAACGATTTCTTTAGTTCTTCAACATTCGCGGATTGACTCCGCATTTTATTTTGAATTTCAGACTTTTGTTGTTTGTAATTGGCCAAATCATCTTGCACTCTCTTAAGCCCCACCCGGGTCTGCCCTGGGGGACTTGGGTGGGGTTAGGTATTTTTTAGTTCCCAGGGTCACCCTGGTCAGCCCCACAGGGTGGGTTTTTCTCTCTATTCTGGGGCATGTGTTTCTGTCTACCCTTTGTCCATTCACCTGTATTTGCCTTTTTAAAACTCTCCCTACTGTCTGCACTGCCTGTAGCTCTTGATATTGGATGTGTGTTGCTAAATGGTCTTAGCTTTATTTAGGCCCCATGTGTTAGGACCCCACCCGGGTCTGCCCTGGGGGACTTGGGTGGGGTTAGGCATTTTTTAGTTCCCAGGGTCACCCTGGTCAGCCCCACAGGGTGGGTTTTCCTCTCTATTCTGGGGCATGTGTTTCTGTCTACCCTTTGTCCATTCACCTGTATTTGCCTTTTAAAAACTCTCCCTACTGTCTGCACTGCCTGTAGCTCTTGATGTTGGATGTGTGTTGCTAAATGGTCTTAGCTTTATTTAGGCCCCATGTTGTAGGTTTATTTAACGTATTTGACCGGCTGGCGACATACATTCAATTTTCTGTTTAGTTTTTTTTCACAAGCAGTGCAGGCACGTCCTGAGAAAGCCTTGTTGCTGTCGGGACGTTAAGCAATGTACAATCAATCAATCAACCCATGTGTTAGGTTTATTTAATGTATTTGACCGGCTGGCGACATACATTCAATGTTCTGTTTAGTTTTTTTTTTTTCACAAGCAGTGCAGGCACGTCCTGAGAAAGCCTTGTTGCTGTCGGGACGTTAAGCAATGTACAATCAATGCACTCTCTTAAATTCGTGATCATCAATTTTATTATCATCTAAAGCCTTACTGATAATACTCCCAAACCAGATAGGTGAGGCTAGCGCTGGCAGAATTGTCAGTACTCAAACCAAGGGGAATCACAGCGCTGGACAGACAACAGTTAGATCCCCTGCCCCCGCCTATCAGGCACCCAATCGCCAGCCCACAGAGAAATACGCAGGTATAGAAGAAGACAATCATTTCCATCCTCAAAAAGAATGGATCAGGTCTCTTATATGACCCATGTCTTTCTCCGGAACTTAGGAAGTAGGCAGGAGAAACATACATACACAAACATGAAGGTGCGCTACTATATGTGGTCGGGTAAATACCCTGATTTCCCACAGTAGATGCACAGAACATTACACAACAATGTAACGATACAAATTTTGCCTCGAGTTATACGTGATACTCCCAAACCAGATAGGTGAGGCTAGCGATGGCAGAATTGTCAGTACTCAAACCAAGGGGAAAACAGAGAAATACGCAGGTATAGAATAAGACAATCATTTCCATCCTCAAAAAGAATGGATCAGGTCTCTTATATAACCCTCCCCACCCGGGTCTGCCCTGGGGGACTTGGGTGGGGTTAGGTACTTTTTAGTTCCCAGGGTCACCCTGGTCAGCCCCACAGGGTGAGTTTTTCTCTCTATTCTGGGGCATGTGTTTCTGTCTACTCGAGGTCCATTCACCTGTATTTGCCTTTTTAAAACTCTCCCTACTGTCTGCACTGCCTGTAGCTCTTGATTTTGGATGTGTGTTGCTAAATGGTCTTAGCTTTATTTAGGCCCCATGTGTTAGGTTTATTTAATGTATTTGACCGGCTGGCGACATACATTCAATGTTCTGTTTAGTTTTGGTTTTTTTCACAAGCAGTGCAGGTACGTCCTGAGAAAGCCTTGTTGCTGTCGGGACGTTAAGCAATGTACAATTAATTAATTAACTCTTATATAACCCATGTCTTTCTCCGGAACTTAGGAAGTAGGCAGGAGAAACATACATACACATATCGTTACATTGTTGTGTAATGTTCTGTGCATCTACTGTGGGAAATCAGGGTATTTACCCGACCACATATCGAGGGTTGACTGCCGAAAAGCAGTATCTTGCTTTTTCCTAGTTTTGCAGGAGACGCTTTTGAAATTTTGGACCTACTTTGAACCTTTCTGTACAATGCAAGAATTTAAGATGCCCCTCAAAATTTTACAATGTTATTGGGCAGCCTATTTTATTATGCATATCCATGGTATTATGGCTATATCTAAATTCTGGTTTGAATTATTAAAAAAACCGTAACACGAGTGAAGATACTATATGTCTGGCAATCGGAAAGGCGATAAATAATGGCAGCAGAAAGACCGTATCTCAACATTCGAGAACCTTTCGCTGACAGAGCCTGCAAAGTGTTCACTGCCGAAACACCGTATCTCAACATACGACAACCTTTTGCTGACAGATCCTGCAAAGTGTTGACTGCCGAAACACCGTATCTTAACATACGACAACCTTTTGCTAACAGATCCTGCAAAGTGTTGACTGCCGAAACACTGTATCTCAACATACGACAACCTTTTGCTGACAAATCCTGCAAAGTGTTGACTGCCGAAACCACGTATCTTCACATGGCTCCCTCACTGTGTTAGAAAACCAAAGGTTTCAGAGGGGAAGCGGGCAGCCAGATTCATGTAAATTGTTCTACTTGGCATCTGCCGTGAACAAAGTAGACAGAAAGCGTGTCTAGAAATGATTTATTTTAAACTAACACTATTCCACAGGTAATTCTCCAGCCTGTCATTCGCGAATTCTGTTTTACTATTTGAAGTATTTGGTGATAATGCATTAGAAAAGCATTTATTTAGACACATTATACGTACTCATAGCACACTGATTTGACTTATTTTTAATTGGTAGAGTCGCTATACTGCCAGTACGTTGAAGACAATTATTGTGAAAAATCACGTTATGTGGCAACCATGCAACTCTCACAATACATTAACAAAACATAATCAAATGTATGTGAGTGAGAGAGAGAGAGATGAAATTAAACTTTATTCGCCAATGGATAAAGTAATTAGCACATGGGACATTTTTCGGACTTGACGTTTTTACTCTACAAAAAATAGTCAAACAGTGCATCGAGATATAAAGTGTAGTTTCACACACACTCTCGTACAATCATGTTGACTGGCTTGCATATATATTATAATGCACGGCAACAGAATAGTTTACAGTAAAAGCATGGTGGATAGATAACATGTTCAGGATTAGTGGATCATGAGGGGAAAAAAACAACTCTAAAGAGTTTATGCTGGACTCAATGATTGGTGCTTAAAGAGGATTTCTATACACAAAGAGAGCGACCTGCAGTGCGTTATGCTCGATGGCAAGGTGTTCCATAATGAGCCACCGGAAAATGCATGGCTAGTTTTAAATATGTCAATTCTGGGACGTGGCATCATAAAATTTCTTCTGGATGTGGAATAACCCAGGTCAGATTTAGTAAAACGTTTGCATAGCTATTCCGGAGAGACAGAGAGAGAGACAGACAGAGAGGATAGCAAACTATTTTACAGCTGTACCTTTAAATCCGGTGTTAACGACTGACTGCTCCATTTACAAAAATATTATTCCAATAGAGAAAATAACACTTCATCACGTTGTTGGCCATTTTCGCGCCGTCACAATAAGACAGCTTTTGGCACACACTGGTAATGCTGTCAAATTGTTCACGAGTATGAACCTCACAATTTCCACAAAGACGATTAGCGTATATTTAATTGTAGTAAAGTCTTTGATGCACTGACAAATGTTTTGTTTATAGGACGATTTTCACAACGCAAGCTGTGTGTCACAGTAGTACATGAAGTTGGCTGTTTCGCATGGCGTGGTCTAGAACGTTCTGAGACAGACAGTGTTGAAAGAAAAAACTTTTTGCAAACCCGCTTTTTTCCCCCGTCTACTTTTAAAAGAAAAACTCTGCTCAGGCTCCGTTTTGGGGGATAGGGGTTTGTTGTCTTCTCCTAGCAGTGTTTTTGTGTTTTTTCCTCTACATTTGAACAGATAAAGGACTTTTGCTTTTCACCGACGCCCAAGCTGTAAAATGCCTCAAACAGTGCTTGCCGTTCTGATTCATAAACCCTGCTGCATTTAAAACGGCAATTGGAGCAGTCTATTGGTTTATTTTCTTTGCAGGTACTATTTTCCCGTTTCGGATACATACTCCTTTCCCTGCACCCACAAAGCCTTTCTTGAATTTTTCTTCCAGGTATCTGGCATGGCAAATTTTTTCATAAACAGCTTCTTTTTTTTGGGGGGGGGGGAGGGGCGGGGGGGGGGGGGGTGGTGTCTTAAACTTGCCTCGTTTCCTTGGTGTTTGTGGTTTGGGGGTGCTGTGCAAAGGCGATAATGAAGAAATATGTCGTGCTCTAGGAGTTTGTGGTGTGTTTGGTGGAGACATCTGTTCAATGACGACTATTTGGCGTGTCGTTTCTGCATTGTGTCTCATACATTGTGTCTTCTTGTGTCTTGCTGGTTTCTGGCACTGTGTCTCTGCTGCCTCGCTTGTCACTGGTACTGAGTCAGTCTCCTTGTGTACCGCTTTAACGTGTCGCAGGTGGGAAAGGAAATACAGCATCATAGTGTTGGGCTTCAGTCTTAAGTAGTGACAGAATGATCGGTGATTGATCAACACCAGTGTCACCGGCTTGTGTGTCTGGGTAAAGAATCGTTTCCTAATGAAGCAAGTTATTTGAGTATATTATAACCGGCCTCTGTGTAGTCAGCAAGCGCCTTCAGCAGCAGATCAGCTGCGTCGTTGCTCCAGATTCCTGGGGCCCGCAGCTGTTCCATGTTCCAAAAGTATTTTAGGTACCTTTCATTTTCATCATCTTCATTTGTTGTCAGAAAGCAAAATAAAGTAGGTCGCAAATTTGTCCTCAAGGTAATTGCATATCTGTGTCCTCAGATCAAGCACCGTGATATTCAGGTGCATGGAAACTGCCTCGAAGAAACAGTTTCCGTCTGCAGCTACTTCTACTGAGTACAATCCGTTGCCTGAGAGCAGATTCTGAAGCCGACTTCTGTGCACTTCTTGTTCTCTCTGGTGTTGCTTCATCTCCTGCTTGCTCATTGCCTTGGCCAGCTCTATATTGCTGCTTTTTGGATAATGTGTGTTTGCGTTTTCGTCAGTGAAAGTAAAGGCGTATTTTCGTCACTTTAATCCTCGTTGGAAGACGTCGGCACTACATCAGCTTGAGGTAATTCAGTGACTGGACTGTAATTGGGATGATGGATGATGTTGTCATTGTAACTCTCATTTTCTTTAGTGGTCAAGTAGGTTATGTCCAGGCGTTTGCTCTTTATCAAGGGCTCATCATAGTCATCCGAGCAAGACCACCGTGCACCCTTGATTTTCGCTGATAAAGGCTCCAGGTTTGAATGACACCAACTTGCATCCTCTTGCCCTGGCTGCTTGAAGAGTTGCTTGGAGGCTTGAAGGGGCTCATCGTCAGACAGGCACCAGTTGCAATCTTCTTGGATGACTCTGGACTGTTGACAAGTCATATTTAAAATAAATCAGTTATCAGTCTTTATGTTCGGGGGGTGTGTGTGCGTGCGTGCACTGATGTGTGTGTGTGTTTGTGTGTGTGTGTGTGCGTGTTGGGGTTGTGGGGGTTGAGGGGGGGGGGGCACATAACGGTACACACGCGCACATCAATTCAGTAGCTAGGCTTCACATAATGATAGTGATACAGATAGAGTTCAAGACAAACTAAAGGGAATCGCTGATAACAGTAAATTGTAAACAAGAACCCGTAACTTATATCTGTTCGACAAGTCTCAGTACACTGTGAGCCACAAAACTAACCATACTCATTCGAAGTTGCTCAGAATTGACAGTGGCACTGATTTAGTGGCCAGATTTAGGTACACATTGCCTTCAGCATCATTCTTTGGTTGGCTGTTCATTCTGTGAAGATGTGCAATTTGTACATGACTATGGATCAGATACAGTAGTAAATGACATTTAATAGCATTGTGCCGGGCTGAGGGTGGGGGGAACTTAAAAAAGACTACATTAATTATCATTTTACACTAACCTGCCTCTAAAATAATTTAATGATAATCAATAATAAATTGCAATGAGTATTTTACCAGTAATCGACCCAAATTTAACAGTCAATGGTGACGATTACATTTGTACTGAATACTGCACTCCAAAAATAGTATAGATGACAGAAATTATGTTACCTGCAAGAACACTGTGAGGCCACTGACTGTCCGATCCAAAATACTCCACTGCCCGGGAATGCTGCACTTGCGAAGAGTAGTATGAAAACTGGGGTCTTTCGGATAAAACATCCCACACTCTTGGTAGGATGTGGAACAAAAAGGATTTGTAGCTCGTTAGTATCCTAATAAACTGACATCATGATAACGGTACTCCAGTGCCATGAGATGCGGGCGCCGGTTTCCTGTCGGTGTTATCAACAGTGTTGACAGCGGTAAGGCAGCAGCTAACATATACCAGATTTCAGCGGGGGCGGGCGTTGGAATTAACAGATATACTGCAAGTCGTATTTTGAGATACGCTTTCCCTGCACTCTTAATCAACTAAACAAGCTGACAGCAAACACAGCTTAACTCCAGATACTTGGTTTCGGCAGTCACTTTTTCTGCAAAGATTCGTGAGATAATAAGACCGTATAGCCGTATCTTTAGCAACTATGTTTCGGCGGTGATTGATTCTCTCTGTTTGACTGAACATGTTTTCGGTTCTAATCAATATTTTTAAAACTAATGAATTTTTTAAAAAAAGAAATAGATCAGACAAAAGAGCATCGTTTCCTGAGTCTGATGATACCAAAAAGTCAAAATCTCCAAAAAAGTGATATACTACGTTTCGGCAGTCAACCCTCGATATAGTAGCGCACCTTCATGTTTGTGTATGTATGTTTCTCCTGCCTACTTCCTAAGTTCCGGAGAAAGACATGGGTTATATAAAAGACCTGATCCATTCTTTTTGAGGATGGAAATGATTGTCTTATTCTATACCTGCGTATTTCTCTGTGGGCTGGCGATTGGGTGCCTGATAGGCGGGGGCAGGGGATCTAACTGTTGTCTGTCCAGCGCTGTGATTCCCCTTACTGATAATAAGTTTCATACTGCTCAGCTTAGCTCCAGCGAGCATACTCAATGCTTCATGCTTCTGTAACTTTGTATGAAATCTTTTGTTAATGGCTTCCAAACCAAAGCATGCCAGGCCTGTGGCAGCGCCAACTCCTTCAATAGCAATTCCTATGACACTCCCCACTCCCGTCGCAAACAGAGCTAAACCAGTGACAGATAATCCAGCTGAAACCACACCCACAGCCATTGATATGTTGTGTACAGAATTGAAAACCGTTTTATATCGTCTTTTACACCTAGAGTATTTTGCCTGTTCTCATTCCAAATACTTCAACACTTCTGTAATATTCATTAAACGGAATGAGTCTGCCTGTAATGTTTTATCTGGAACAATAGGCTCAAGCGGCTCAGGTGGTATTTGCAGATACAAGTTCACCATTTTTTATGACAAATATTTTTTTATAATTTAATCAGCGAATTCATTTTGCAACTCTTCAAAGGTATTCAATTTGCTAACATAATAAAACGAAATAAGATCTATGTGTTCCAGTTTAATGTAAGTTAGATTAACTAGAGTTGTTTTATCAACCACTATTTTAACAGCAGGATTACTACTCGATACGTCTATATCTACACCTTTCCTAATAGCTATAATGACCTTTGTTGACTCTTTTACTGTGTCATCCCATGTAAGTTTGATTCCCTGTGCAATATCCGCTTCTCTGCCCTGGGGGACTTGGGTGGGGTTAGGCATTTTTTAGTTCCCAGGGTCACCCTGGTCAGCCCCACAGGGTGGGTTTTCCTCTCTATTCTGGGGCATGTGTTTCTGTCTACCCTTTGTCCATTCACCTGTATTTGCCTTTTTAAAACTCTCCCTACTGTCTGCACTGCCTGTAGCTCTTGATATTGGATGTGTGTTGCTAAATGGTCTTAGCTTTATTTAGGCCCCATGTTGTAGGTTTATTTAACGTATTTGACCGGCTGGCGACATACATTCAATTTTCTGTTTAGTTTTTTTTCACAAGCAGTGCAGGCACGTCCTGAGAAAGCCTTGTTGCTGTCGGGACGTTAAGCAATGTACAATCAATCAATCATTCTTTTACAGAATCCACAGACCTCATGAGAATTTCAAAAACTATTGTGGCTTCTCTAGCTATGGTAAAGCTTTCTGGTACAAACACAGCAGAAGTATCTGTTCTACCCTTTCTATTTGTAAGAAGATACCTTCGTTTTTCATACTCCTGCAGTTTTAGTTTTTCTCTGCTACTACTGCTGTCTACAAAATAGCTCGGAACAAGGCTCACAAGTAAAGGCCCAGAGTTAATAACTTTCCTAAATATTAAGGGACCTTCATCAGTAAAAAATACATAAGGATTAATAAATTTAAACTTTATATCCCAATCAACTGCAGGTGCAGCAGGCTCAGGTGGAACAGGAGCAGGAAAAACTACCCACTTATTATTCAAACGTTTAAAGACGTAGAGCGCATTATGCTGAGGAATAGTCTGAACAGTAACATCACGAAGTTGTCCAAGTTTAGGAAACTGTCTCTCGGCATCGTGTTTCACGTCATCGATAATCTTCCGCTTGTACAGTCCATTGGAATCAAGTTCAAGGCCATATACCTCTCCAACCTCTCCTTTTTCATCAAAACCCTGCACATCACCCAAATCTTTCAACTCTATTACCGGACAGGCAACCGGTGTAATTCTCGGCTTTGGACCAAGACCGCTCATTTTTTATTTAACAAAAATAAAATTTATTTAACTTCCAACACAACATAAAAATCATGCATCACAACTGGTTTGTCATCCTGATTAGTTACATATAAGCACAACGATTCAAAGAAACTTGTACCTAATTTTTTAAACTGAGCATTAGGAAATCTAACAACTACATTTTCGCAATAGGGGGTAGTTCCAGTCGACACACATTTCAACAAAGTCGAAGGCTTTCCATTGTGAAGATTATCAGTAGTGCTTAGTTCTTTCAAATGAACATTTAGCACTGTGTGTGCTGACAAATGAACAGGATATCTGCCAGTTATTCTTGATTTTTTTGATGATAGTAGACGTCCGTCTGATGGTGACCAATCTTCATCTGGATGTATAAATTTTTTACCTAAAAATCCAAGTAATAATAAAAGACTAATTGATAAAGAAAAGTTTGCATTTTTCGGAAATTCAATTGAAACAAGTAAATTAGCTGGGTTTAAAGTTGCTTTAATTTTAAATTCATTTTGAAGCCATTCAGCTAAAGTACAAAAATCATAATACCCAGCTCGTAAAATATCACCCTTTTCTAAACCATCAAGAGTTCCACTTACATGAAAACTTGTATCATCTGTTACATTAAACCACTTTACAGTGTAGAACATTTCGTGGATAGCTACAGCTTTGCTACCATCACGATTATCAATCCCATTAGTTAACCACACTGGTTTACTTGTGTCAATATTTGATAAGGTTATAAACATTTTTATTATCGCATTAAAAAAGCATAATGGAATTTAAATCACCAACAATTGCCACTGTAAATGCGTTTCAATTTAACGTGGATGCCAAGTACAATGTCGCACCAACTTATGATCAGAAAATAATTCAACTAAATCAGCTCGATATAGCTTTGTCAGAAGCAGATTTATTTCAAGTGAAAGTACCAAATCCCTATGATCATTACCTAAACCCTCCAATAACAGATGATGCAACTGCAAGAAAGTGGTCTTCAAGCCCACTACAGATGTTTCAAAACCAACTTACTGTGTTCTACTACAGGCTGTGGTGTTTCTTTTACAGACCATTTGAATCATCCAAACAAACTGATTAAGTCTGTCTATCGTTTCCACACATATTACCAGCTTAGAAGAATACTGTCAGAACTCCATACCCCACTGCCCACTGAATCCAGTTTTAATCAGTTTAACAATCCCATTGATTTGAAAGCATTTGAATGGATCTGTAATGAATTTAACATCAGTACAAAGTATGACTTTACACAAAAACTTGATGATCACAATGGTATGGGTACATTGTATTATGCTATGAGTCACAGACAATAACCTCAAGATTACTACCCTGGTTACACTTCATTCTCACAAAAATCCGAAGTCTGGTTAGGTTCAATAGAACAGAAACAGTCTAATGTCTGGACCACATTTTCTTAGACAGGAGTGACGGGTTTACTCAAGCAGGAGTTGAGCGCATAAATGAGTCTATCAGAACATATGTGTGGTGTATACTAGGAGCACAAGCTCAAACAAAATCGAATATCTTAAACGGGAGTGGGAAATTTGAAGCACAAAAACAGTTTCTTGCAAACCTTGAAGACTTGATCAACTCAGTAGTAGATCTCCCATCAAGCATACAACACTACCAAGACGTTCTCAGATATGCCAGATCGAAAGTTGACTTTGTAGTTGGCATCGGGTTATACATGTTACCATCAGACCTTCAACTCCAAATGGGGACAATAACAAATTATAATAATGAAATAGTTTTCTGGACGTGATCAGAAATTAGGACACAATCAATCTGTAAACTTGAGCCCAACAACCACACATAGCTTGGGTCCAGCAACCACACACTTGGGTCCAACAAGCAAACATTGCTTGCACCTAAAGTCACCACATGTGCAAAAAACATTAGTAACATCATCACCTGTACAGACAGTAATAGCCCCGTCCCCGACCCCGGCACTGACACCGACACCGGTACAACCAGAAACAGAAGCCCCGGAACAGTCATCAGTTAACACACATGAGTCAGAGAGAACTGCATTGGTAATAGGCCTTACTGGATTAGGGATATTACTTCTTTATCTGTTTCATTAAATATCCTACGATTAATCCTCCTACGGTCACCAAAAAGACCCATACATGCTCTGCCATAAACCCTACTACCTTTGCTGCTGTACTTATTAGCCAACTGACGACACTACCTATTATGCCAGGCAAAGCATCCATTGCTTTTACAGCTAATTTCTGAAGCAAGTCTGAAATATGTGACAGTTGTTTTTTTTTTTTACCCACGCTTGTAGATCTTTTGGGTCTGATGGAACCGGTGGAGCTGGAGGGGCCGGGGCGCTACCACCGGGTCCGCCCGTTACAGCTAATCCCCCACCCGGGTCTGCCCTGGGGGACTTGGGTGGGGTTAGGTATTTTTTAGTTCCCAGGGTCACCCTGGTCAGCCCCACAGGGTGGGTTTTTCTCTCTATTCTGGGGCATGTGTTTCTGTCTACCCTTTGCCCATTCACCTGTATTTGCCTTTTAAAAACTCTCCCTACTGTCTGCACTGCCTGTAGCTCTTGATATTGGATGTGTGTTGCTAAATGGTCTTAGCTTTATTTAGTCCCATGTGTTAGGTTTATTTAACGTATTTGACCGGCTGGCGACATACATTCAATGTTCTGTTTATTTTTTTTTTTTCACAAGCAGTGCAGGCACGTCCTGAGAAAGCCTTGTTGCTGTCGGGACGTTAAGCAATGTACAATCAATCAATCCGTTACAGCTAACACAACAGTACTGATAATAAATCCAAGAGCAGTAATTAAACTTGCAATAGTGATACCCTGCTCTCTGAAAAGTGTTTTCAATCTCTCAGCCAAAGTTGTGTCTTCGTGAAGTATTTTCTGAATAGTTTCTCTAATCCTGTTGACCTGTGTTTTCAGTTTTTCTTTCCCAATTTCAATTACTTCTAGTCGTGCGGATCTTTAAATCTGCAAATCATTTAATCTGTGTTGTATTCTTTCTTTCATTTCTGTGTCATAATTCTCATCAGCTTTAGCTAATTTTTCTTTTTCTCTTTCTATGTGACCCCACCCGGGTCTGCCCTGGGGGACTTGGGTGGGGTTAGGTATTTTTTAGTTCCCAGGGTCACCCTGGTCAGCCCCACAGGGTGGGTTTTTCTCTCTATTCTGGGGCATGTGTTTCTGTCTACCCTTTGTCCATTCACCTGTATTTGCCTTTTTAAAACTCTCCCTACTGTCTGCACTGCCTGTAGCTCTTGATATTGGATGTGTGTTGCTAAATGGTCTTAGCTTTATTTAGGCCCATGTGTTAGGTTTATTTAACGTATTTGACCGGCTGGCGACATACATTCAATGTTCTGTTTCTTTTTTATTTTTTCACAAGCAGTGCAGGCACGTCCTGAGAAAGCCTTGTTGCTGTCGGGACGTTAAGCAATGTACAATCAATCAATCAATCTTTCTATGTGATTATCAAGCTCGCCTAGTTTGGCTACATTATTCACAAGCTCACCTCTGATTGACCTCAGTGATTTATCCAACCCCCCTAACTCCCGCATTGTCAAAGGAGAGTCGCCTATTGTTTTCATAGCCTCATTTATTTGCCCTTCAGTAAATGAGGTTTCGTGTATTACCTTGTCTGCCATTTCTGGCAAACTTTTTACTTCTGTCATTTCAATTTCTTGTCCTGTTGGCAAACTTGTTTGCACGTCATGAAGAGCACTAGCAATTCGAGGTGGTAACTTTTTATCTCCAATACCAAGTTGACGCAAGGCGCCAACACCACCTTTACTTTTGATTGTACTTAAAGCTCTAAACTTGCCGGGGTCTCTTTTGTTAGTCAATTGTACTTTTCCTTTGTCAACAGTGTTTAAATATAAATGACCTTTTTCATATTCAAACTGATTAGGATCTATTTCATCTGGGCGGTCACCAACACTATCATAAAACGAGTTCACTTTGTCTTTTAACAGTTCATGATACATACTAGAAGTATTTACCATTCCAGTCATATCTGTTGCTCCAGTATCATAGTCATTCATGTCATCCATTTCAAAATCTTCATGACCAAATCGTCCCGCTGCCATTGTTTTTATTAATTTAATTTTTTTGATTTGTGTATAATAAAATGACATCGTCCTACGGATCAAAGTTATACCCATACAGAAAACTACGTGAGCCTCTTGGTGTTAAAGGCATTAGACAATCAATTGTTGTCACAAACAATCCTAGGAAAACCAAACTCTTACTGTAAAGTTTCCAAACCTAGGTCCCAGTGACGTTATTGTTCCTGGCACTGCACACCTTGCATTTAATATCGAACTTTCATCAGAATCAGATGACAAAAGAACACTATTTGACAACCTAGGCAGAGCAATTATTAAAACTATTAAAGTTAAACTTGAAGGTCAGGAAGTGTTTAGTCTTGACGATGCTGATGTATTCTACTGTTACAAAGGTCTGTGGCTTACTCGAGAAGAAAGAGAAGACCGTATTTATCAAGGCATACAGTCTGATAATGTTGCCAAACTCAGAATCAATGCATCAGATAAATCAACAACAGAAGCCAAGGACGTTATTGTGGCAGAAACATGAAAATAGATTTTGCATTCCACTTGAATTTGAAATCCTAACAGCGCATTTGCCTTATTACCAAGGAGCACTGAATGACCGTCTGAGTTTTGAACTAATTTTCAATGACTATTCCAAAGTTATTAAATCAACTGACACAGACGCAACATACAAGATCTCTAACATTTCCTTGGAATATGAAATTGTCACACATGCTCATCTAGCTACTCTCATTCAAAATCAGTACCAGTCAAGACTGCCAATTTATTATGATCGTGTGATAAGACACAGTTTGATTCATAAAGATAAAAGCGATCCAATGTGGAACATCAATTTGAACACACCTGCTAGGTCACTGAAAGGCATTCTTATGTTGTTTGTTAAACCGGCGAGTCCATATGGACGGGATTCAGAAAAATTCTATAATCCAAAGATTACTCATTTGTCTTGTACTATTGAAGGGTGCCCTAATCAAGTGTATGCTTCGGGTATGCTACCTTACCAACACTATGACGAGATCCTAAAATATTTTGCAGGCGGAAGGCTTAGAGAAAAACCAGCAAACATAGCAAGCAAAGATCTACATCTGTATGATGTAAGAATAGCTCAATACCTGACAGACAAGTATGCACTTTGGCTAGACCTGCGTAGTACAGATGACGACTACCTACATGGGTCAGGTCGTACTGTTGAAAACGGCAGTGACGGAATTACAATCCAAATACAAAAAAAGGTTGAAAAAGCCGAAGCAATAAACATAAATTTGTATCTGATTTATGATGCACAACTGAACATTCAAGAAAGCAGACTGAGTGGACACATATTAAAATTATAATTAGTATTAAAATGAACTTGATGACACTCGACCCACACTGCGGTTTGTTTTGTGGCGCCACAGGCTGTGGAAAAACTGAATTTGTTCTTAACCTCTTACAAACAAGATACATCTGTCATTTCGAAAACATTGTGATATTTTGTCCAACGATCAAACACAACAAAGCTTATCACAACCGATTATTCATTTGGACTGACAACAACATTTACTTAGTTGACCCTGAGAAAAAACTGAATGACTACCTGCTGTATTTTTACAAGCAATTTGATGGACAGTCAACTTTGTTTATTGTTGATGATTGCTCTGCAGAGAAGGATATTGTTAAAAAGAGAAACACACTGGCAGAACTGGCCTTCAGTGGGAGACACGCAAACATCAGTGTATGGATTCTCAGTCAAAAATATAATGCTGTACTGAAAGATTTTCGTGAGCAGTTAAAGTTTATCTGTTTGTTTTACTGTAAGGATCGTGACAGCTTTGAAGACTGTCTCAGAGAGAACGATGTCATCCCAAATAAACAAGAACGAGATGATGTATAAAACAAACTCAAATCAACTGAGCATCTAAAGCTTATTTTAAAGACAGATCAGCCCACAGGGTATGGATTAGTGAATTAATTTATACATTTGGTTTGTCTATAAAAAAATTATGGACAGACAAAGCGGGCGAGCATTTTATATCACAGAGAGCTTCAGAGTTGTTGTGCATTTTTATGACTTAAAAACACAAGTTAAACATCCGTTTGAGCCTTTGATAAAACTCTCAACACCAACGAAGATATACATGGCATTTAATGTAACTTTTGGATATTCTAATAGTCCACGACGTTATAATTACAAGACTGTTGATCTTAAGACACAAGATTTTATAGTTTATGATGCTAACTGTGACTGGTTTGAGAGTATGTGTTTACACATATTCTACCATCTAAGTAAACAACATGATTATATTGAATTTGTTACTGTCAATAAAGTGATATTACACCTGCAGCATGAGCACAAGACCTTAAGACACATACCAGGGAAGTGGTTGATTTGTTGGGGAGTGAACTAAATATTTATTATTATAAGGATTACAGACAATAAAGTGGTATTACACAAGGTGTAATTTTTCTATTTATTATTTTGACCGACAAATAAAAATGACGGACAATGCCCAAAGCTCATCAGGCTTAAGAAACATGTTTCACACAACAGACTTGCCTATATCTAATATTTACAGTGTCTATGAATCGATAGAAAGATCTTTCTCGGTCATACAAGATAATCTTCTTTCTGGTAGTGTAAAGATTCAGATTGTTGCTAAAATAGAATTTACCAGGGTAGATAGTGAAGTGATTGTTTCGTATATCTCGACAAGACAACACACAGTTAATTCAAGAAGGGAACTAGAAAACGTGTTTAGAGAAAGATTGTTGCCTGACTTCCTTGAAGCAATTGATAGAGCAAAAATGCAAGGGTCTTGTTGGCATGAAGGACATGTACATGAACTGCAACTGAAGCAGTCAAGGTATCATCCTATTTTAGGCAAATCATGGTTGCCACTGCCAACTGAGGTTGCAAACAAAAAGGCTGTAGTCAATATTCAGAACAATGATAATTTCTGTTTTGTGTGGTGTGTGCTTGCTTAACTACACTTTGTAAAAACAAAACCTGAGCGTGTATCTAACTATACCAAATTTGTAAATGAACTTAACTTCAGTGGCATACAATTCCCTGTTAAGGTGGAGGACATAGGTTTGTTTGAAAAACTAAATCCTGGTATATCTGTAAATGTGTATGTATGGGATAATGAGTCTGAGAACAAGTTACAACCAATTATTCATTCATTCAGTCCTCTCTGCGCCGTCTGGTGCTTGAGGCGACGGCAAGGGAGCGCCACTTTTGTCTGTCAGCTGCTATTTTGGGTGCTGTTTGCAGAGTAAGGCCTCTGTTCTTGAGCTCTCGCTCCACGGTTCGGCGCCACGTCTCCTTTGGTCGCCCACGGTTTCTCTTCCCCTGTGGTGTCCATCTCAGTGCCACCCTTGGTAATGAGTCAGGTGACATTCTGCAAACGTGGCCTAGCCATCTCCATCTCCGTGTGGCGATGGTTTCAGCGATGCTGTCTGCGCCTGCTCTCTTCCGTAGTTCCTCGTTTGTAATCATGTTTGGCCAGAAGACCTTCATGATCCGTCGCAGGCACTTGTTCTGGAAGACATCCAGCTTGCGTTCCGTAGCGGTAGTGGATTTCCAGCATTCTGACCCATATAGAAGGACACTCAGCACGTTGCTCTTAAAAATACGGAGCTTGGTGTGGATGCTCAGGCTTGTGGTCCTCCAGATGGGTTTCAGCATTGCGAAGGCTTGGTTGGCTTTGCTGATTCTTGTGGTGATCTCCCTTGTGCAGTCTCCATCTGTGGTAACCTTGCTGCCCAGGTACGTGAACTCGTCCACCTCTTGCAGAGGTTGGTCATTGATGGTGATTGGGTCGCCCACTATGGTGTTCTTCCTCATGACTTGAGTCTTCCTAATGTTGACCCCGAGACCTATGGAGCTTGCTGACTGTGTCAACTGTTGTGTCTTCTGTTGCATGTCCTGGTTTCTGCTTGCCAGCAGCCCGATATCATCGGCGTAGTCGAGGTCATCCAGCATTGAGGTCAGCGTCCACTGAATTCCCTGCCTCCTTCCCTCTGTGGTGCGGCGCATGATCCAATCAATTGCCATTGAGAATAGGATTGGCGAAAGAATACATCCTTGTTTCACTCCGGTTTCCACCTTAAACGGTTCGGTGAGCTGGTTGTTGTGGACGACTCTGCACTCAAAATTCTTGTACAGGGACCTGATGACGTTGACAAGTTTCTGGGGGATTCCATAGTATCGCAGGATTTTCCAAAGGGAGTCTCGATGCAGACTGTCGAAGGCCTTCTCAAAGTCTACAAAGACCACATAGAGGGATCCATTCCATTCGTTAGACTGCTCAAGGATCTGTCTCAGTACGAAAATATGGTCAATGCAGGACTTGCCTTTCCTAAGACCTGCCTGCTCCCGGCGAAGGATGCCATTCACTGCTGTCGTAATGCGTTCAAGGAGAATGCGGCTGAAGATCTTGCTGGTGAGGGATAGTAAGGTGATGCCTCGCCAGTTGTTACAGTTCCCCAGGTCTCCTTTCTTCGGAAGTTTGACGATGGTGCCGGTCTTCCAATCGCTCGGCGCTTCCTCAGTGTCCCAGATCTTTTGAAAAATCTGACAAAGAAGCTGCGGCGTTACCGTATCTTCTACTTTCAGCATCTCGGGGCACACTCCGTCATCGCCAGGTGCCTTCCCGTTCTTCAGCTTTTGAATGGCCTGCTTGACTTCCGCAATAGTAATGTTGCCGAGGTTAATGTCCAGGTTTACAACCAATTAGAGTGTCACCAATTGCCCCAACCAACCAATTAGAGTGTCACCAATTGCCCCAACCTATGGACAGTCAGAAGATAAGCATGTTGACATGTTACTACTAAGCTCTGGTGATAACTTTCACTACACAATTATCAGGAGTATGTCAAGACTAATTCATCATACAACAAAACATGATGGTAAACAGGAATTTTGTAAAAAAATGTTTACAGAGGTTTTCCTCTATTGAAGTAGCACACAAACATGTCCAGCACTGTAGGTCACCTGATGACATTCAAACAATCCTGAGGTGTCCAGATCCTGGTAGCAAGGTTTATTTTAAAAACAATGGGAATCAGCAAAAGCTGCCGTTTGTAGTGTATGCTGATTTTGAATCACTGGTTGTACCATATGAAGGTCCTGTTCCAGAATTATTACCAAAGACTGTAAAATTGAGTGATCAAGTTCTTTCGGATACATTCTTGTTAGGTCAGACAGTGTGCATACAGAACCTGTTATCTACAGGGGTGAAAATGCAGCAGCTGAGTTTTTAACAGAAATGAGACAATTGTATAGTCGGGTAGTACAGTATTTGGAAGAGTGTCAGATGCCTTTGGTAATGACAGAAGAAGATAAACTAAATTTTGATAAAGCAGTGCAGGCACGTCCTGAGAAAGCCTTGTTGCTGTCGGGACGTTAAGCAATGTACAATCAATTAAATTTTTATACGGCGGAGATTTGTTGGATTTGTGAACAACCTCTGGGAGGTTGTGAACAACTTCTTAAGGGTGATAAAGTTCGCGACCATGACCACATAACTGGACGTTACAGAGGTGCTGCACACGGTGATTGCAACTTAAAACTAAAAATAGGTCCCAAGGCATACAAACTGCCGATCTTTTTCCACAATCTCAAGGGGTATGATTCACACGTTATCATGCAGGCTGTGGATGAGTCTTACAAAAAAATTAGTTGTATTGCCCAGACAACTGAAAAATACTTGACTTTTAGGTTGGACAAATTAGCATTTTATGACTCCATGCAACATTTGTCTTTAGGGCTTGCTAGTCTGGCAGAAGGACTGACTGAGTATCCAATAACAAATAAATATTTTGAGCCAGAGTTAATTAAAAAAGGTGTCTATCCATATGAGTACATTGATCACTGGGTTGTGTTTGAGGAAAGGAGACTACCTCCAAAAGAGGCATTTTATTCTACACTAAATGGAAAAGGTATTTGTGACTCTGATTACAAGCATGCCCTCGATGCATGGGAAAAACTAGGGTGTGAAACGATTGGTGACTACCATGACCAGTACTTAAAAGCTGACATTTGTTTGCTAGCAGACGTATTTGAAAGTTATCGTGAAAAGGGTTTGATGCACTACAGTCTTGACCCAGCTTGCTACATAACTAGTCCTGGCATGACATGGGATGCATTTTTGAAATCCAGCAAGATATCTATAGACCTGTTGTCTGATCATACAATGGGTGAAATAGTGGAACGTGGATTGAGGGGAAGCATTAGTATATGGGGTGTAGAGTGTTCATGGAGAAGTAGTACCTTTGACTTTTCAGCCAGCAGCGCCTCTTGGGGCAGGCGGGAGCACTGGTCTTCACATGGCACTCAACTCTCACAGCTGGCTCCAGGTCCTTTACCTAGCCACACCCCGGTAACTGCTTCTGCTGGCGGGCGAAACGTTGTGAGGGGCTGACGCGTCTCTCAGTCAGTTGAAATACTTGGAGAGGAGACAGGCGCCGCCAAGTTTGCCTAAGCCCATTGAAAGGACTGATGGACAAGCAACAGAATAAGAATAACATGCCGGATCGGTCGGGGCCCGGATCACCAACGACCGCGCACCCCATTGGAGGTCTCCAGGGTGGGGGCGACAAGTGTGTTACTGGAACCAAACCCACCATCAAGCTGCCCACGCAAGGAATAACTATCGGAACTTGGAACATTCGCACACTCTACCAGTGCGGCAAAGTGAAGGAACTAACCCATGAGTTAAAGCACTATCGCTGGGACATTGTAGGACTTGCAGAAGTTCGATGGACAGGCTTCAGAGAAACAACAACAGATGAAGGCCATAAAATCTGGTTCAGCGGAAAAGAAACCAAGCACGAACATGGCGTAGCTTTTATCGTAAGGAAAGAGGTGGCTGGAACTGTCATCAGCTGCACCCCCGTGTCAAGCAGACTAATCTCCATCCGCATCTCCGCCTGACCACACAACATCACTATCATACAAGTATATGCTCCAACAGCAGATCATGATGATGAGGAATTAGAAGAATTCTACGAACAACTAGACAACATCATCAAGAAAACACCTAAGAAAGACATTCTGACCGTCCTCGGTGACTGGAATGCAAAGATCGGCCCTGACGCTTACCAACAATGGGCAGGAACAGCTGGCAAGTTTGGCCTTGGAGAAACAAACGACAGAGGCCTGCGACTTTTAGAGTTCGCACCGAGTCACCGTCTCACCGTTGCTAATACCCTCCATCCACACAAGAAGTCAAGAACAGTGACATGGCAATCGCCAGGAGGCCTGGTCCATAACCAGATTGACTTCATCTTGCTGCCTCGACGATTCAAATCCAGCGTTAACAAAGCACAAACGAGGTCCTTTCCTGGCGCTGATATTGGCAGCGACCACAACCTCGTCCTTACTAGCCTCAAGTTGAAGCTGGCATTGAAACGAGACAGCAAGAGCCCTCGCATCCGATTCGACCTCGAGAAGCTAAAAGACCCGGAAGTAGAAGAGGTCTTCCAAGCCCAGGTGGGAGGCAGATTTGCAGCCTTGGCTACTTTGGACTGGGACGTAGACACCCTTGCTGGAAATATAAAAGAGGTGTTACTTTCTACAGCAGAAGAAGTGCTGGGGAAGCAGAGGAAGCGCAAACAGCCCTGGGTCACCGATGACATCCTTGATCTCTGTGATGAGAGGAGAGCCTGGAAGAAAAAGAGAGGCAGTAAACAAGTACAGACTTGTCAACAAGAAGATCAGGAAGAGGATGAAAGAAGCCAAAGAAGATTGGATTGAAGACCAGTGTCGTAGCGTGGAAGAGGGCATGGCAAACGGCAACAGCAAGAAGGCTTATGAAACGCTAAGGACCCTCACCAAGACTCAACAGCGAACAGCCACAGTCATCGAAGACAGCAGCGGCCAACTCCTTACGAAAAACACTGCTGTACTAAACAGATGGACTGAGTACTGCCGAGACAAGGCTGAGCCAGACACCAGCATCCTCCAAAACAACCAGGCTGGGGCCAGGAAGGCCGAAGACCTGCCAGTGTTAGCTGAAGAGGTGGAAACAGCCGTACGCGGCCTGAAGGGAGGAAAGTCTCCAGGTGTAGACAACGTACCTGCTGAACTGTTGAAACATGGAGGAGAAGTAACAACGAAGGTACTCACTACACTCTGTCAAAAGATCTGGGAGCAAAAGAAATGGCCAGTAGAATGGACACAGTCTCTAGTGATCCCACTCCCCAAGAAAGGAAACCTGAAACAGTGCCAGAACTACAGAACTATCAGTCTGATAAGTCACCCTAGCAAAGTAATGCTTAGAATCATTCTCAACCGCCTCAAAACTTTCGCCGAGGAACTGCTGGCAGAAGAACAGGCTGGCTTCAGAGTTGACACTGCCCGCATCTGTATTATTTTACAGCAGTTGTCGGAGTGCTATTCCACAGGTGCACATGGAGTGTGGCTCTCATAATTACATGTTGTCCAGTTATTAGTCTGAATCATCTGCTATAGAATAGTCATGTGTAGGCTTATGTCAAAGCCTCAAGCATGCTTATCGGTCTAGGGAACGGAACTTCCTGATTCTGTCTGACTCTGCCCTGCAGGCCCTTTTAGGGCGCAGGAACAGACCACCCACTGCTGGTGCAGATTAGAGAGCTCTACGCAGACTTGATGAAGGAATATTATGACATCATTTTTATTTGGGTCTCAGGGTATGTGGGCATCGAAGGCAACAGGATCGCTGATTCTGCTGCCAACGATGCCCGCAATGACCCTGTCCCTGACGCACAGACTGTTTATAGTGATTTTAAACCTGTGATTAGTGCGTACATAGCCCGTGAGTGGCAGTCCGAGTGGGACAAAGAGGAAGCTAACGAGCTGCATGAAGCTCTTCCTAAGGTGTCCGACAGTCTACCTTACCGCTGCGGCAGCCGCCATGAGGAGACTGTCCTTTCTCGGCTCCACATTGTACACACATATGTTATGCACTCTTATTTACTAAAACAGGAGGAGTGTCCATGGTGTTATGCCTGCGATGAGCAGTATTCAGTTAAACACATTTTGCTGTCTTGTGTAGATTTAATTGAAACAATATATAAACACTTCACTGCAGACTCCTTGAAGGTTTTGTTCCGGGATGTACCTCCAGACAAGATCTTCAGTTTTCTGAGAGAGTGCAATATTTTTCATAAGGTTTTAGCACTCATAGACTATGATAATTCTATTATTTTGACCTTTTTCTTGTCTGTAGGTGTTTCCTTTAAGACCTGTGCAACATTTTAGCATGAAATATTTTTAAGATATATTTACAACTTGTCTTAAGACCTTTCTTTTAGTCTGGCTGGCCAGATTTTTACCCATCTTGCCGTGAGATGGCCTTGGTTGCCTGCTTGGCGTTAAACCCAAATAACTAACTAACTCTTTCTGCCCTGCATGCCCTTCAGGGTACAGGAACAGACCATCCTCTGCTGGTGCAGGTTAGAGAGCTCTACGCAGACTTTATGAAAAAATATTATGACGTCTTTTTTTTGGGGGAGGGGGTCCCAGGGCATGTTGGCATCGAAGGCAACAGGATCGCAGATTCTGCTGCCGACGATGCCCGCAATGAACCTGTCCCTGACGCACAGACTGTCTTTAGTGATTTTAGACCTGTGATTAGTGCGTACATAGTCTGTGACTGTGAGTGGCAGTCCGAGTGGGACAAAGAGAAAGTTAACAAGCTGCATGAAGCTCTTTCTATGGTGTCCGAAGTCTACCTTATTGTTGCAGCAGCTGCAGTGAGGAGACTGTCCTTGCTCGGCTCCACATCAGGCACAGGTATGTTACGCACTCTTATTTACTAAAACAGGAGGAGCGTCCATGGTGTTATGCCTGCGACGAGAAGTACTCTGTTAAACACTTTTTGCTGTCTTGTGCCGAACTAATTGACACTAGATATAAACACTTCACAGCAGACTTCTTGAAGGTTTTGTTCTGGGATGTACTCCCGGACAAGATCTTCAGTTTTCTGATATTTTTAATAAGATTTGAGCATTCATAGATGTTAATTCTATTTTTTTCACCTTTTTGAGAGTCTGTAGACTTTTCCTTTAAAGACCTGTGCTACATTTTAGCATGAAATATTTTAAAGATATATTTACATCTTGTCTTAGGACCTTTCTTTTAGTCTGGCTGGGCAGACTTTTACCCATTCCACTGTGAGATATCCTTAGTTGCCTGCTCGGCGTTAAACCCAAATAACTAACTAACCATCTCTCATACAATGTACACACATACTTCCTAACACAGGCTTTTATACTATAACAGATTTCCAGTACAATCCAGCAAATTCTCCCAACACAAAGAAAACGTAACCAAAACTCATTAATATTCATTAAAAAGAACTCTCTAGAAGTTACTACAAATTTCCACTATGCTCTAAGCGCCTTTGATACAATGTTACGTAATGTTGCCGACAACTTTGACGTCATATCTGAGGTCACTAGAACGATCGCGATCCTGCTCGAACCTTCCAGTCTAATGTAGCAAAAATACGCGTTACAACATAAATCGATCGCAAGTCTCTGTGCAAAAGAAAATGAATCCTACTAGAAAGGTACGTAATTCTTATGCAAAATAACTGAAATGAATATCGGATCTTTCCTATGATTAACACATACATGCTCTCAAAGAATAACACAACCACAAACGTAACAGAGCAGTGTTGCTGCCTTTCAGCCAATCAGCGGTGTCCTCGCGTCACTTCACTTTTCTTCATCTTCCGAGCTGGAAAAAAATGGTGGAGAAGCTGAATGACGGCTTTGAGACTGTTGACTCGTTGGAGACGTGCCACATGCGAAAACGTGGCGAATAGCCGTGTATCCGTATGTGGCACGTCTCCAATGAGTTAAATTTATCAACCTTGTTCGAGAGTTCCCATGCATATGGGTCTCCCGCAGCTTGGAATATTTCAACCGAGATCGTGCGAGGGAGGCGTTATCGGTAATAGCGCCTGAGAGCTTTTCCATATATGGTATTGGCAGGTCAGCCGGTACAAACACATTGCGTGCACATTGAAACATGTGCCACAAAGCCGATGTGGCAGGTGGCAAATTTTTGCTTACCACACATTGCCGGAAGCTGAGCCCTTAAACATACCAATTTAAGTGACCTCTCACAAAGGTCAAGGTCACGGAATCAGGGAATAGGTAAAAAATTGATATATTTATACATAATTTATTTTTTCTCAAATACTAATCACAACTTCAAACCCAAACTTGGTACAAGGATACCTGATGGGAAGACCGTTCTATGCATACTAATTTGGTTGATCCCTCGGAAAGGTCAAGGGTCATAATAGCTCAGGAAAAAGGTCCAAAATAGCCATATTTTGACATAAGATGTTTTTTTTCTCCAATACTATTGACAACTTCAAACCCAAACTTACTACAGAGATACCTGATGGTAAGACCTATCTATGCATACTAATTTGGATGAGCCCTCGGAAAGGTCAAGGGTCACAAGACATCGGCAAATGTGTGTAAAATGCCATTTTTGGCAAGCTTTTCAATCAAATTTGGCACAAAGGTAACTAATGATGATATGACCTTCCTATGTAAACTAATTTAGTCAACGCATTGCAAAGGTCAAGGGTCATGGATTTTGCTAGTGCCGAAGCCATCCCTTTACTTATTGTGGCAACAGTCACATGTAGATTGGTCATACACGTGAGCCATTGTTTTCCATTTGTATGTGCAAACTAAATGACTATTTTGTTACAGGTATCATGAAGAAACTACAAAAAGTCATTTGTGCTGTTTCTGGAGGAGTTGACAGTGCTGTTGCAGCTTTGTTACTCAAGCGAAAAGGTAGAGCATCATTATCATCACAGGTCTACAGTAATGTTTTTCTGCCGTATTGAAAATACAGTAGACTTTGAGATGGGGCTGGTTGGAGCATGTTCAGTAGCGTGGAAATGACGTCAGTGGCGGGCAGGCCCCTAATTCTGGCAATGAAGTAATGAGATAAAAATGACTTCATGTCTAGCTATGCAATGCTTGCTGTAGAACGTACTTTTGGCGTGAAGTGCTGTGTGTGTATGTATGTATGTGGTCACGACTAGAGCCGCTGTTGATGGCTTTACAAGCTAAAAAACTATGATTCTATCCAAAATTGGCATTTTTCACACATTTGCTGACATCTTGTGACCCTTGACCTTCCCGAGGGGTCATCCAAATCAGTATGCATGGATAGGTTTTACCATCAGATATTTCTGTACCAAGTTTGGGTTTGAAGTTGAAACTAGAATTTGAGAAAAAAAAACATTTTTTGTCAAAATACGGCTATTAGACCTTTGGCCCTCTGTAGACCCCACTTCCTCACCCCCCCCATAATTGTTAGGGGTAGGGGTACTAGATGGACAGCAAAGCTATGATAGCTACAAGAAAATATACTTATTTGGTATTGGCGTGTTGGTCCTTTATCAGGCATTCAGAAAATAATAAACTTTATTACATTCTTTTTTTTATGTGATGGCGTCACAGCATTCCATATTTGGACCCTATGAATATTTCTTCAGGTGCAGTGTTCTGATGCACTTCTTCCATGATTAGTGTAATTAAAACGCACACAAAAAACTTTTTATATGCTAAAACACTAACAATATATGTGCACTTCATATATACACAGTTTGTAAAATCTGGTCATATAATAGTACTAGTGTGAGCTTAACCCTTTGAACCCGGCAAACCGATGTAGCGGTTTGCGGCTTTGTATACCCTTCAGCCCGGCAAACCGCTACAGCGGTGTCAGGTGTTTTGTATCGCGCGGCCAGTGATGCGCGAGCCTCGCTGCGCGTTTGGTGACCTCGCCCTTCACACTGACACATCCTGTTTACACTGACAGGGTCACGTACATTCGTCTGTGGTATGCGGTCAGTTTTGCGGCACTAGTGTGGGAATTACGGTCGGAATGGCGCGTGGATGTGTAGATATTCGGAGTGATACAATTTTGTGTTTGGAGACATGGTTTCAACAATAGATTGGGACATGTGTACCTACCTACCGCGTGGCAGCATAACCACGTGTTGGCAGTGTCAGCTGGAGCGATCGCCGTTTGAGGCACTGACAA
The DNA here is from genome assembly GCA_036245525.1 of Semisulcospira habei. NCBI lineage: Eukaryota > Metazoa > Mollusca > Gastropoda > Semisulcospiridae > Semisulcospira > Semisulcospira habei. The sequence continues at coordinate 125,753,376 of BTPG01000003.1, read as the reverse complement.
TGGCAATTACTTACAGCTTGATTCTAGCAAAAAAAAGAGCCGCCCATCAGGCCCACCTAGCCCAGCCTTCCTGCCCTGTGAAGAAGTCTGCCTTCCGCCTCGTCTGCAGCAGTCTCCAGCGCAAGCTCAGAGATCTCCAGAATGAGTGGTGGACCAGACTTGCACAGAGGACCCAGCTTTGCGCTGACAATGGTGACTACAGGGGCTTCTACGAAGCACTGAAAGCAGTGTATGGCCCCAGGCACCTGGTACAAAGTCCCCTGCGAAGCGCGAATGGCCAGGCACTCCTCACAGATAATACCTCCATCCTGAACCGCTGGTCGGAATACTTTCAGAGCCTCTTCAGCGCTGAGCGCACTGTTCAAGAAGCAGTCGTCCTACAAATCCCACACCTCCCAGTAAAGGTTGAATTGGACGAACCGCCCACCACTGAAGAGACCCTCACAGCCATCCACCAGCTCAAGAGTGGCAAAGCAGCAGGCATTGATGGAATACCGCCAGAGATCTGGAAACATGGAGGCACAGCACTGCACAACAAGCTCCATGACCTCTTTCTCTGCTGCTGGGAGGAAGGAACACTACCAAAAGATCTCCGTGATGCAGTCGTTATCACCCTGTACAAGAACAAAGGCGAGAAGTCTGACTGTTCCAACTATCGGGGAATTACCCTGCTGTCCATTGCTGGGAAAATCCTTGCAAGGCTGCTCCTGAATCGGCTGGTACCTGCCATCGCTGAAGACCAACTCCCAGAGGGCCAGTGTGGCTTCAGAGCAAACAGGAGCACCACCGATATGGTCTTTGTGCTGAGACAGCTGCAGGAGAAGTGCCGCGAGCAGAACAAAGGGCTGTACGTAACATTTGTCGACCTAACAAAAGCGTTCGACACTGTGAGCAGGCAAGGCATGTGGCAGATCCTGGAGCGACTTGGCTGTCCCCCAAAGTTCCTCAACATGATTGTCCAGCTACACGAGGACCAGCAAGGCCAGGTCAGACTCAACAATGACCTCTCAGAACCATTCCCTATTCTCAGTGGCGTAAAGCAGGGCTGCGTGCTGGCACCGACCCTCTTCACCATCTTTTTTAGCATGATGTTGAAGCAGGCCACAGTGGACCTCGATGATGACGATGCAGTGTACATCAGGTATCGTCTCGATGGCAGCCTGTTCAACCTCAGACGACTGCAGGCCCACACAAAAACCCTAGACCAACTGATTCGTGAGCTGCTTTTTGCTGATGATGCTGCCCTCGTTGCACACACAGAGAGAGCCCTGCAGCGCATCACGTCTTGCTTCGCAGATGCTGCCCAGCTCTTTGGACTCGAGGTCAGTCTGAAAAAGACAGAGGTCCTCCATCAGCCGGCACCCAAGACAGTGTATCGCCCTCCTCACATCACCATTGGCGAGTCTGAACTAAAGTCAGTGCACCAGTTTACTTACCTTGGCTGCATTATCACGTCGGACGCCAAGCTGGACAAGGAGCTTGACAGCAGGCTGGCAAAAGCGAACAGCGCTTTCGGGCGACTTTTCAAGCGGGTGTGGCACAATCAACAGCTGAAAACAGGCACCAAGATCAGCGTGTACAGAGCTGTGGTCCTCACCACCCTGCTGTATGGTTCCGAGTCCTGGGCCCTCTACCGCAGCCAACTACGACTCCTCGAACGCTTCCACCAGCGCTGCCTGCGTACCATCCTGGGCATTCACTGGAGTGACTACGTCACCAACGTCGAGGTCCTTGAACAGGCTGAAACTGTGAGCATCGAGGCTTTGCTGCTGCGGACACAGCTCCGCTGGGCGGGGCATGTCTCCAGGATGGAGGATCATCGCCTACCAAAGATCACCCTGTTCGGCGAGCTTGCTACTGGACACCGTGACAGAGGGGCACCAAAGAAGAGATACAAAGACTGTCTCAAGAAGTCACTTAGTGCCTGCCAAATCGACCACCACCAGTGGTCTTCGCTTGCTGCGGACCGTGACACCTGGCGCTCCACCATTTACAAGGCAGCTGTCTCCTTTGAGGACTCTCACAGAGCTAGCCTTAAAGACAAGCGGCTCAGGAGAAAAAACAGAGATGCCGCAGCTCAGAACCCTGGCCATACCTTCCCCTGCAGCCACTGCGGTCGAATCTGCCTGTCTCGGATTGGCCTCCGCAGCCACGAACAAGCCTGCAGACGTCATGGGCAACTCCTATAAAATCTTCGTTCGCGAAGTCAAGCCAAGAAGAAGAACAGCTTGATTCTGATGCTGAATTCGGAGGTTCTAATTGATATTCCGTTTTTTTGATGCCACACCATTATGCCTTGGTGCACCTGTAGGTGACTCTGTGGACACCAACGACACACATTGGTCACATGTGTAGTACGTATATAGTTTTTACAACACTAGTACTTCCATCCGATCATGTACGAGACACAACACTGACACACTGATCATCATTCGACGCCGCTTATTACATGTTGTCTAGACCGTGGATATACCTTATCAGTGGCAGGTGTAAACATTGACATCTGGTGACAAGGTAGGAGCCTTACGTTGTATCGGCATGCAGGAAATGCATGGACACATTCATGTCACAGTAACAGACACCATATTTAATGATGCATGTTAAGTACCAGCGACCTGTCATGCACGAAAGACATTTTTTTCAAGGAAGGTTACAAAGTAAAGTAGATTATAGCACTGTCAGGGGAGAGAAATGTGCATGATCGACCAGTGATCATAGATCTACTGTGGCCAAAGCACACAAAAAAAAGAGATAGGAAAGAGAGGGGGCGCTAAAAAAGTGACTGAAAGCAATGCATATGGAAGCCCCCCCGAAGGGGGGCGTATCACATATCCCACTGTTCCAGCCACTCAGTGCATGGAAATTTAAATCTAGGTCCCCCCGAGGGGGGTCCAGATATTTAGCCGGTGTGGACAGCTGTTTCGGTCTTGGCGACCTCATCAGCACACCATCGGCGATACTGGAGGAGGCAGGAATTTCTGCCTACCTGCAAAGACAACCACATTTTACTGTGGTGTCTGCAAGGGCATACATTCCATGCCACCACCTAGAGCCAAATTTCCATGCACCCTAAAAGAGAACCTACCAAAAGGGGGGAAGGGGTTGCAGTCGATATTGTAGTAGTAAATGAAAAGAAAAGGGGAGACTGCCAGTGCTAATATTTTAGGAAGGTTACAAAGTAAAGTAGATTATAGCACTGTCAGGGGAGAGAAATGTGCATGATCGACCAGTGATCATAGATCTACTGTGGCCAAAGCACACAAAAAAAAGAGATAGGAAAGAGAGGGGGCGCGAAAAAAGTGACTGAAAGCAATGCATATGGAAGCCCCCCCGAAGGGGGGCGTATCACATATCCCACTGTTCCAGCCACTCAGTGCATGGAAATTTAAATCTAGGTCCCCCCGAGGGGGGTCCAGATATTTAGCCGGTGTGGACAGCTGTTTCGGTCTTGGCGACCTCATCAGCACACCATCGGTGATACTGGAGGAGGCAGGAATTTCTGCCTACCTGCAAAGACAACCACATTTTACTGTGGTGTCTGCAAGGGCATACATTCCATGCCACCACCTAGAGCCAAATTTCCATGCACCCTAAAAGAGAACCTACCAAAAGGGGGGAAGGGGTTGCAGTCGATATTGTAGTAGTAAATGAAAAGAAAAGGGGAGACTGCCAGTGCTAATATTTTAGGAAGGTTACAAAGTAAAGTAGATTATAGCACTGTCAGGGGAGAGAAATGTGCATGATCGACCAGTGATCATAGATCTACTGTGGCCAAAGCACACAAAAAAAAGAGATAGGAAAGAGAGGGGGCGCTAAAAAAGTGACTGAAAGCAATGCATATGGAAGCCCCCCCGAAGGGGGGCGTATCACATATCCCACTGTTCCAGCCACTCAGTGCATGGAAATTTAAATCTAGGTCCCCCCGAGGGGGGTCCAGATATTTAGCCGGTGTGGACAGCTGTTTCGGTCTTGGCGACCTCATCAGCACACCATCGGCGATACTGGAGGAGGCAGGAATTTCTGCCTACCTGCAAAGACAACCACATTTTACTGTGGTGTCTGCAAGGGCATACATTCCATGCCACCACCTAGAGCCAAATTTCCATGCACCCTAAAAGAGAACCTACCAAAAGGGGGGAAGGGGTTGCAGTCGATATTGTAGTAGTAAATGAAAAGAAAAGGGGAGACTGCCAGTGCTAATATTTTAGGAAGGTTACAAAGTAAAGTAGATTATAGCACTGTCAGGGGAGAGAAATGTGCATGATCGACCAGTGATCATAGATCTACTGTGGCCAAAGCACACAAAAAAAAAGAGATAGGAAAGAGAGGGGGCGCTAAAAAAGTGACTGAAAGCAATGCATATGGAAGCCCCCCCGAAGGGGGGCGTATCACATATCCCACTGTTCCAGCCACTCAGTGCATGGAAATTTAAATCTAGGTCCCCCCGAGGGGGGTCCAGATATTTAGCCGGTGTGGACAGCTGTTTCGGTCTTGGCGACCTCATCAGCACACCATCGGCGATACTGGAGGAGGCAGGAATTTCTTCCTAAAATATTAGCACTGGCAGTCTCCCCTTTTCTTTCATTTACTACTACAATATCGACTGCAACCCCTTCCCCCCTTTTGGTAGGTTCTCTTTTAGGGTGCATGGAAATTTGGCTCTAGGTGGTGGCATGGAATGTATGCCCTTGCAGACACCACAGTAAAATGTGGTTGTCTTTGCAGGTAGGCAGAAATTCCTGCCTCCTCCAGTATCGCCGATGGTGTGCTGATGAGGTCGCCAAGACCGAAACAGCTGTCCACACCGGCTAAATATCTGGACCCCCCCGTCGGGGGACCTAGATTTAAATTTCCATGCACTGAGTGGCTGGAACAGTGGGATATGTGATACGCCCCCCTTCGGGGGGGCTTCCATATGCATTGCTTTCAGTCACTTTTTTCGCGCCCCCTCTCTTTCCTATCTCTTTTTTTTGTGTGCTTTGGCCACAGTAGATCTATGATCACTGGTCGATCATGCACATTTCTCTCCCCTGACAGTGCTATAATCTACTTTACTTTGTAACCTTCCTAAAATATTAGCACTGGCAGTCTCCCCTTTTCTTTTCATTTACTACTACAATATCGACTGCAACCCCTTCCCCCCTTTTGGTAGGTTCTCTTTTTAGGGTGCATGGAAATTTGGCTCTAGGTGGTGGCATGGAATGTATGCCCTTGCAGACACCACAGTAAAATGTGGTTGTCTTTGCAGGTAGTGAGAGATATAAGTATGGAGAATACAACTGATTTTTTTGACGACGTCAATTTTTCAATGTTTTTGATCCACTAAATCGCTCAATCTAATGACACCATCCCCCGTTTTTTTTAGGTTGCTGCTACCTTATTTTTTTCAGTAAAATAAAGGTTTTCCAAAATCAATGTCATTTTAAAATTAAATATTTTTTATTATAAAATGAATCAAGTCGAGATTACTTCTTCTAAATGATAAATCAACGCTGTAGAAAACAAAGATTTAGACTCTAAGAAACAGCGGCTTTTGTCTGTGATTGTCTCAGGCAAGTCAAAGGCCTTATCGCGGCCGAAAACAATACATGACAGAGGATATTGAATCTCTCACCGCTGACGAACTATTAACAACTTCATTCAAAATATGAAAACCACATTGCCTCACTAATGACTCTTGATTTGAGTCGAATCTCTTGTATGCCATACCAAAAGCAGTGAGGCACTTTCTACTGTGGATTGTGACAGTCTTTCAG